>UESW01004670.1:514998-687982 GCA_900491605.1 Calamus simplicifolius | reverse complement strand
GCCAACAACACACCAAGCAAACCCACGATCATACAGAGCACTTTCCAAGTCTCTCGAGCTTTCTCTCTAAGCTCACGACTGTTGTCCAGAGCATTAATTGAGCGTTGGAGGGGTTCCCGCCGGAATCACCAGCCTTCGAGACTTCTTACAGGATCTCAATCGGAGCAGAGCCCACCGAAAGATCCCAGGCTCACCGAAGAAGGCGATCGGATGCTCGCGGATGATTGAGGAAGGTGATCTGGTGTCAATAGATTGGTGCGCTAACAAATTGGTGTGCCAGAAAGGGGGGCAAAGCATGGATCACCAGCAATGCTAGCCTGCAATCCTCGCTCCTCCTAGATCAAAAAGATGGCGATGGCAAGAGCCCAAGAGGTCTCTATTAGTCACGTGGGAGAACCCTTATGACGAGCTGAGCAACAGGAAGCCAGTCTCTTTGCTCCACCATCGCCACCACCTCAGACTACTCAACCGGATCAGCTCGCCAAGTCTAGGCATTGTTGGCAGCGGTCCACAAGTTGTAAGAGCAGCATTCTGTGACCACACAGCAGTAGCCCAGGCCTCTCTTGCCTCATGCGGTAGCTGCTCAAGTCAGCCATCATTCCACCCATGAAAGATCTTTCCAGCAGGAGACTCACCACCGCCATGCCTCACCAGAGCGCCGTCAGAATGGCCATCAAACTCACTAGCAAGAGCACCACCACTATGAAGCCCCCAAGCGGCCTCGATCTTTCACTCGCCATCCAAATGGTCCCCCTTCTATGGACAACGACACGGGAAGGAGCCTAAGCGATGGCACCAACACCTCTCATCTCCAGTCGATATGATTCCCTAGGGGGCAGGTCGCTAGCACACAAAGCATGCTAAAGTATCCAAGCCAGTAGAAGGAGATGAACTCTTCCCAACACATTTCACAAAGGAGCTCTAAGCATGTTGTCTCATCATCTAACTCACTTCACAAGCTAAAGGTTAAATCCTCAACCATGTCGAACGACTCCAGTGGACCCACAGCTGGGAGATGTTGACCTTCTGGCCCTCGGTCACTGGATGATGACAACCCTCTGACTTCGTATCATAAGTCGAATGATTCCAATTAACCCTCAACTGGGAGACGCCGACCTCTCGGCCACAGTCGCTGGACGATGACAACTTTTTGACTTCGCGTCGATGAGTCTGCTCAGCTCATAGTTGGGAGATGTCGATCTCCCAGCTCACAATCGTCAGATGCCCTCTTCCCGACCCCACATCGGATGAGTCCGCTCGATTCACAGTCAGAGACGTCGACCTCCAGACGCACAGTCATTAAACATTTCGGGCTGGTCTAAGCAGCCCTCGAGTTGGTCTTAGCAGCCCTCGGGTTGGTCTTAATAGCCCTCGGATCGGTCTCAGCAGCCCTTGGGCCGGTTTCCAGCAGCTCCAAGCCGGTCTTAGCAGCCTCCAGGTTATCTTCAACAACCTTCCGGGTAGGACTCCGACTCAGTCACCTGGGCTACGCTTCAACTCTGCCTCAGCGGCCAAACAACCTTCCAGATAGGACTTTGACCAACTCGGCCACCCGGACTGCGCTTTCAACTAGCCTCCCGAGTAGAACTTTGACTCGGCCACTCGGATTGTGCTTCAAACTTTGCCTTAACGGCCAAACAGCCTTCCGGGTAGGACTTCGACAAACTTGGCCATCCGGGCTGCACTTTCAACCAGCTTTTCGGGTAGGACTCCGACTTGGCCATCCGAACTGTGCTTCAACTCTGCCTCAGTAACCAGACAGCCTCCCGGATAGGACTCCGACCACTTGGCCATCCAAGTTGCGCTTCCAATCAGCTCCAGTAGTCCCAGGTCTGCCTCAGCTGCCTCAAGCTTACCTCGGGAGCCACAAGTCAGCTCACAGTTGGAAGATCAACTCTCCAGCTTACAGTTGACATGCATCCACTTTTAAACTTCGTGTCAAAAAAAGAAGACCATAAGTCAGCTCACAATTAGGAGAGATCAACTTCCAACTCATTGACGGGCATTCACTTTAGACTTCGTGTCAAAAGAAGAAGACCATAAGTCAGCTCACAGTTAGAAGAGATCAACTCCCCAACTCACAGTTGACGAGCATCCACTTTCAGACTTCAGTCAAAAAGAAGAAGACCACAAGTCAACTCATAGTTGGGAGAGATCAACTCCCTAGCTCATAGTTGATGGGCATCCACCTCCAGACTTCATGTCTCACAGTTGGGAGAGATCAATTCTCTAGCTCACAGGTGACGGGCATCCACCTCCAGACTTTATGTCAAAAGAAGAAGACCATAAGTCAGCTCATAGTTGGGAGAGATCAACTCCCCAACTCACAATTGGCGGGCATTTACTTTCAAACTTTATGTCAAAAGAAGAATACCCCAAGTCAGCTCACAGTTGGGAGAGATCAATTCCCCAGCTCACAGTTGACAGACATCCACTTTCAGACTTCGTGTCAAAAGAAGAAGACCTCAAGTCAGCTAACAGTTGGGAGAGATCAACTATTTAGCTTACAATTGACGGTGTTGGCTGCTCTTAGCCGGCCATGAAGGCCCAACCAGCTCACACTTGAGAGAGATCAACTCCTCGACTTACAGTTGAAGGTGCTGGCCGCTCTTAACCGGCCATGAAGACCCGACCAACTCACAGTTGGGGAGATCAACTCCCTAACTCACAGTTGATGGACGCTCACCTTTCGACTCTAAGTTGGGAAAGGATTATTGGCTGCTCCCAGTCGGCTAAAGGTAACCAACCTACCTCCAACCTTGCTTAAGGTTTTTCGAGCAAGCATATGCACAGTTTCGAAGAGCATGCAGATGCGGTTAGGAGTCCCACAAGATCATATCAAAATTATCAACATCGGAAGCAGTGTAAAAGAAAAGGATTCCCCCATGGGAAAGGAATCGGAGCCGAAGCTAGCATGCAAAAACAAGTGCAAAGATAAAGAGTTTTATACTCTTTTCGCTTGGTGGATACAAAGCGCGTGGTCACACAAGTTCAGGAGTGTGGGGAATATCTAATGGAGCCAATAACCGCCATAGGCAACATTAACCGTATCCAGGTCAGCCATCCGGGTTGGCCATCTCCTGACTCGGCCTTTTTTACCCGGCCTCCAGAGTCGGCCTCGTCTACTTGGCCCTTGGAGTCGGCCTCGTCTACTCGGCCTCCGGAGTCGGCCAACTCTACTTGGCCTTTTCTACTCGGCCAACGGAGTAGGCCTTTTCTACTTGGCCATCGGAGTCGGTCTGTTCTAATCGGCCGTCTCTACTAGGATTGGCCTCCTAGTCGGCTGAACTTACCACAAGGCTAGGCCATTTGGCCCGTTGTTGTATCATTCATATGGCAGAAACAGAGTTCTAGTACTAGCCATGACTCCCAGCCCCCTACCGCTGCAGTCGCACCATGGCGTCGCCATTCCGCGCTCTCCTTAAGCCTGTGCTAGTGGCATTGGTGCTCCTTGAGGCTCACATGGAAGCAGGTACGGCTACCGGCGACTATGATCCAATAAAACATGGCAAGTTCGAGGAACAATGCCCATGCCACATTCTACAGAGGCGTTGATGGATATGAGGCAAACGGGGGTGCTTGCGGCTACTCGGATACAATAAGCCGAGGGTATGGCCTCATGATGGCGGTGTGAGCAACATTTTGTTCAACAACCGTGCAGGATGTGGGTCATGCTTTGAGATCAAGTGCGTTAATGCCCCAGAGTCGTGCAAACCAGGTCAGCCTTCCATCTTTGTCACTGCCACCAACCAATGACCTCCCAGTTGGTACCTTTCTAGCAACAATGGTGGTTGGTGCAATCCCTCACATGTTCACTTTGATCTCGCAAGCTGTGGATGGACAACCAAGGAACATTCACAGCATGCTGCTGACGACTCCTGCCATGCCATCCCACCATGCTGGATCCATGCCAGAAGCGAAGCTCTAGTCATAGAGAGAGCATCCTTGATTTCTTCAACACATTGACCAAGAAGGGTGAGACATGTTGATGCTTGATCACATGAAGGACCTCACAATTCTCCCTTCCAATAGGGTCCCTCTCCTGTTGACCAAGTATACAGCCTTAAACATTTGCTTGAGATCTCCGGTCGAAGGAAAAAGCCCCCCCTCCTCATTAATCTTTCCTTTCTTATATCCTTTGAGTTTCAAAAATATCCTTTTCCTTCCTTCATCATAATGCCATCAACGTTGAGTCATTTTCCTTTTTCTCTCTTTTTTTGGGTAAAATTAATGTATAGGAAAAAGCTTAGCAATTGGCGGAAGTATGCCACGTGGTTATTTGTTGATAATTAATATCAAGGTATTAAAGAACTTGCTCCAGAAGCAAGGAATCTTCATGATGTGTTTCGGTCTTCCCAAAGGAATATCAGAGTTAGTGGAAAGTTATCTGGCTCTAAAATAAGTGATCAGTATCTCCTTTATTTGAGCTTTTCGATGAGTGGTGATTTTCTAGCGCTTGTCTTATTCAAGTCATTTAAAGCGTCATGATGTTTGACGATTCTCGAGCTTTGTTCTGGACACGACAGTTTGTCGTGTTAAGTGCTCTTAATATGAAAGCAGCTTTAAGAGCTCGGGGTGTATAGCCATGAGGGTCTTTTTAGGAGGGCCGAGGGCCGCCTAAGTCTCAGAGGCCGCCAAAGACTAGGGGGCCGTCCGAGGCTGGAGGGCCGCCCAGAGAGGGGGCCGCCTAGAGCTTGGGGGCTGTCCAGGATTGGAGGGCCGCCCAGGACTAGGGGCCGCCCAGAACTAGGGGCCGCCCAAGGCTGGAGACCCGCCAAAGGCTAGGGGCCGCCCAGGGTGAAGGGCCGCCTAGAGCTTGGGGGCCGTCCAGGACTGAAGGGCCGCCCAGGACCTGGAGGCCGCCCAAGGTTTCGGGGCCGCCCAGAACTAGGGGCCGCCCAAGGCTGGAGACCCACTCATGGCTAGGGGGCCGCCCAAAACTAGGGGCCGCCCAAGGCTGGAGATCCACCAAGGGCTAGGGGCCGCCCAAGGTTTGGGGGCCGCCCAGAACTAGGGGCCACCCAAGGCTGGAGACCCGCTCATGGCTAGGGCCGCCCAGAGCTCGAGGGCCGCCCGGGACTGGAGGGCCGCCTAGGGCTAGGGGCCGCCCAGGGAGAGGGGCCGCCCAGGGCTAGGGGCTGCCCAAGGCTGGAGACTTGCTCATGGCTAGGGCCACCCAGAGCTCGGGGGCTACCCGGGACCGGAGGGCCGCCCAGGGCTAGGGCCGCCCAAGGCTGGAGACCCGCTCATGGCTAGGGGCCGCCCAGGGAGAGGGGCCGCCCAGGACCTGGAGGCCGCCCAGGGCTAGGGGCCACCCAAGGTTTGGGGGCCGCCCAGAACTAGGGGCCGCCCAAGGCTGGAGACCCGCTCATGGCTAGGGGCCGCCTAGGGAGAGGGGTCACCCAGGACCTGGAGGCCGCCCAGGGCTTCAACCTACTTTCTGTTGACTGACCATATCATATGCCCCCTCACCCCTGGCCCTTTGTGCTCAGGCGCACAGCACTTGCCAAAAGGGGGAGGGGCGGAAAAGTTTCGATTTAATTTCTATATTCGAGAAGTGACGTTTCAAAAAAGGAGGGCGCATATCTCTAAGAGGATAACACCTTTTCACCTGCCCGGTCCCACTCACGGACCGCCGTGTGGCTTTGTGGCGCTCGAGGCGCTATATTCAAAATATATTGAAAAGGGTTTGTCCTTTCTGCCTCCTTGCTTTTTATTTTTGTTGTTCCTTTAGCGTCTTCATTTCTCTGAATTCAGGTTAGTCTACTCCTCTCTTTCTTTTTCCCTCTCCATGGATCCCAACCAAGATAGGAAGGGTAAGGGCCCGATGGTCGAACCCTCCCATGAAGAGATCATTCAGGCGCGTCGTCAGGCTCTGGGAGGTGTGGCCATCCGCGGGGATCAACCAGCCCCACGACCAGTGTCTAGGCCGTTACCCCAATCCCCTAGGGTTTCTTCTTCATCCACTAGTCATGAGGTAGCATCTCCGGTAGCTATCTCTAAATCAGCCGGTCCGATGGAGATTGCCTCAGTCACAACCTCTCAAGATCTTAGGAATCTTAGGGCTAGGTTCGGGATCCCAGATAACATTCGACTTTCTACCGCCCTCCCCGAAGATAGGGTTACCGCTACGCTAGGTTCGGAATTCTTTAAATGTGTCTACGGCTGCTTTGCATCTTTTTTTTGTAAATTTGTTGAATAGGTACCATCTCACTCCTGCACAGCTTACCCTAACTCCATTCGCATTATCTTCTCATTTTTGGTGCTCTATCATTTCCATGGGGCTTCCGCCCGACTCTCCTTATTTAGGGCTTTGTATAGGATCCAAAATCCTATACGGGATGGATGGTGGAGTTTTGCTTCTAGACCTAAGAGAGTCCTTAGGCTTAATCTCCCTTCCAAGATCAAAGGGTGGAAGTCGCGGTTCTTTTATGTACATCTAGAGGGGGTGGACACAAACTGGGGTGTCCCTGACACTAGTTCTAATCAGAACCCAAATATTGAAGAGAGAGATCAGGAACTATTTAATGTTTTGGTGTCCACCATCGTGCCCCCTAGTAAGGAACTATTATCGGAGGATAACCTTCGAGGGATCGCATTCATGTCGGTGTCGCTACCCACAACGCCCGGTGAGCCTCAAAGAGTTTTATTATTATTATCGTCATTTTTCCTCCTTCCTTTTCACTTGGACATTTTGTATTTGAATATATGTATGAGTAAGTGCCTTAGTGTATACTTTCTTCACACATTTGGCATACTTTGGGCACTTTTTTAATTAATCTTGGGTTCCCCATTTTGCAGCAATGAAATTTTCCCAAGATTCGATAATATCGGGCCTCCGGAAGAGAGAGGGAAGCGCCCGCGGCGCGACAGGGGTTGGGCCTAAGAGGCCCTATCGAAGAGAGTCGGGTCACTCGACCTAGCCTCCGGCGGCCCTCCCCGAGGCAATACTAATAGAGGAGGGCGAGGGAGAGGAGAACCCTCCCGCCGGGATACCGATCGAGGGTCCCCTCGAGGCAAACCCACCGGTGGCCGCCTCCTCCCCCGCCAAGGATATTGGGGGGTCGTCTAGGGGTAAAGAGTTCATTGAGACCTGCTCGTCGGGCCCGCAATCGCCAAAAGAAGTAGGTGCCTCTGCTCCACCGGATGTCTCAAGGAGTCCGTCTCAATCCTCATGGATGCCTAGCCAAGGCGCTCCGTACAAGAGCCGTTTGTCAGAAACGATTCTTAAACTTTCTATCCTGCCTAGGTTTCAGGCCAAAATGAGGGGCTTGCCATTGGAGAAGTCCTTCGATACAATGTTTACAGCTGCACTCCAGGTAGGGTTACGGTCTTCCTCTTTTTCTCTTTTGTAATTACATAATTCTTATATCCGTTGACTATTTAATACAGATGTCCAATGGCCTTTTTGTGTTCATGAGGATATGATCAACGCCAAATCCCATAACGAGAGCCTGAACAAGGAACTGTTGGAGGCAAAGGCCCGGGAATCGAAGGCATTAAATGACCTTCAGGCTGTTCAGGAGGAAAATCGCGCATGGCGGGAGAGGGCCGTGAAGGAACTACAGACCTTGGACGCTAAACTGTCTGAAGTCAGGGTAAAGCTGTTGCCGACGGAGGAGAAATTGAAAGAGGCCATTCTCAAGCTAGAGCATACCGAGAACCGGGCCGACAATGCAGAGGCCGCGGCCCGCGATGCTGCAGAGAAACTGGTGCTGGCCGAGAAGGAAACAAAAGAAGCCTTGGACAGAATGGCGGTAGCGTAGATGAAGGCTCAAGAAAGGGTGGTTGCGGCCGAAGCTCAGGCTCGGGAGGCTATTAAAGAATATAAGAATTCTCCCGACTTTGCTTTGGAGTTTTGCGAGGCCGTCATAGATGCCTTCGTCCAGGGTTTTGAGAGGTGCAAAAGGAGATTATCTCGGCACTTCAAGCTGAAAGACCTCGAGCACTTCCAACCTGCAGACGATGAAGAAACCTCCGATGCCAAGGTTGAAGATGCAGCCGAAAAAACAATGATGGTTAAGAACCCCATCACTGGAACGATCGCGATTGAAGAGCCGACCATCGGGACGACCACAGGGGATGGGCGTCTCGGGAATTGGTAGGAGTGCGGCCGAATTTAACTTAATTTTTTGTCTTTGATTTTGTCCCTAACGGACTTCTTTTTGTAAGCTGACTGATGTCAGCTTATAGATGATATTTTATACATTTTTATGGTAGTTTGACTTTTAAACGAACGAATGTCAACTTTTCCTTTTCATTCCTTTGATATCTCGATCGATCGCCCTCCGATTTTTAATCATTGTACGGAAGAAGAGAGGGGATTCATCCATTCCCTCGACCTTTTAAGGCTTACCTTACACGTCAACGTCAAGTTCGAATTTCAGGGTCGCTCCACAGGCACCTTATCTTGGAACGTAAGCCCCAAGCTTTCGACAACGAGGGTAGCCTACGGAACTCCGTAAAGTTGTTTAGCTTTAGGAATCTGATCTGGCCCTGCTTTAGGTCCTGAACTCGAACTGCCGCAGGGGTAAATGATACCAACCTGGGGGTGTCCTTAGGACCGTGGGGCTATCGAGTTCCTTTTGAGAATTGTCTAGGGGGTAGTCGGGTACCGGCCCAGAGTTCGACTCGAGGCCGCCTAAATCCTGGACTTGAACCGCCTCAGGGGTAAATGATACCAGTCCGGGGGTGTCATTAGGACCGTGGGGCCGCCGAGTTCCTTTCAAAAGCTGTCTCGGGGGTAGTCGGATATCGGCCCGGGAGTTCGACTCGAGGCCGCCTAAATTCTGGACTTGAACCGCCTTAGGGGTAAACGATACCAGCCCGGGGGTGTTCTTAGGACCATGGGGCCGCCGAGTTTCTTTCAAGAGCTATCTCGGGGGTAGTCGGATACCGGCCTGGGAGTTCGACTCGAGGCTGCCTAAATCCTGTACTTGAACCGCCTGGGGGTAAACGATACCAGCCCGGGGGTGTCCTTAGGACCGTGGGGCCACCGAGTTCCTTTCAAAAGTTGTCTCGGGGTAGTCGGATACCGGCCCGGGAGTTCGACTCGAGGCCGCCTATATCCTGGACTTGAACCGCCTCAGGGGTAAACGATACCAGCCCGGGGTGTCCTTAGGACCGTGGGGCCGCCGAGTTCCTTTCAAGAATTGCCTATAGGAAATCTCCAAACGTGTACATTTATTGATTTCTTGAATAAATACACTCACTACATTACTGGTGGTATTATCGGAGATTATTTGTATTCCATGTTCGAGGGATCGGTCGTCCATTCAAATCTTCAAGTCGGTATGCTCCATGGTGAAGGACTTCCGCGACTCGGTAGGGCCCTTCCCAATTCGGGGACAGTTTGCCCCCTTCCGTCGGTTTGGATATTTCGGCTCTTCTAAGGACCAAGTCTCCCTAATGGAAGCTTCTCGGGCGGACGCGAGTATTATAATATCTCACTATCTGCTGCCGGTAGGCCGCCATTTTAACTTCAGCTCGATCCCTTGCTTCATCAATGAGGTCGAGACTGGCTCTTAAATTAGGGAGGTTGTCGGCTTCGTCATATGACTCCATTCAAATACTCGGAAGACCAATCTTGACTGGAATAACGGCTTTGGAACCGAAAACCAAGTTGAAAGGCGTCTCTCCTGTTGGCTCCCTAGGAGTTGTGTGGTATGCCCAGAGTACGCTTAGGAGTTCTTCCACCATCTTCCTTTAGATGCATCTAGCCTGTCCTCAGTCCTCGTAATATCATACGATTCGTGACCTCGGCCTCTCCATTAGACTGCGGATGGCTGACAGAGGCGAATCGATGGTTGATGCCAAAATCAGCACAAAAAGTTCTAAAGGCAACGTTGTCGAATTATCGGCCGTTGTCAGTAACAAGAGTATGAGGTATGCCGAATCGACAAATAATGGATTTCCAGAGAAAAGCCTTGACCTTGGCCTCAGTGATCTTGGCGAGCGCCTCGACCTCGACCCACTTAGCGAAATAATCAATGGCAACAAGCAAGAATTTTTGCTGTCCGGATGCCGGAGGGAAAGGGCGAGAATGTCCATGCCCCACTGAGCGAAGGGCCATGGAGCAAAAAGAGGACTCAACTGGGAAGCTGGCTGTCACTGAATACAAGCATACCGTTGACATCGATCACATCTTTTTACTAGTTCAGTTGCGTCTTCTTACATGGTTAGCCAATAATATTCTTGCCGGAGGGCTTTACGTGCCAGAGATCTGCCTCCTGAATGATTCCCGCATATGCTTTCATGAATTTCTCTAAGAACGTAGTTCACGTCTACTGGGCCGACGCATTTGAGAAGAGGCTGGGAAAAGGATTTCCTGTAGAGCGGCCATCTAGCAATACAAACTTAGAGGCCCTCCGCTTAAGCAGTTTGGCTTCCTCGCGATCGGCCGGGAGGATGCCATCTCTCAAGTATTGGATATAGGTGTCCATCCATGTTTTTTCCTGTGTGACTGGCAGAGTTTCCTCCACGGCTTCGATGCTAGGTGTCCCCAGATATTCAATATAAGTCTTGCCCATGGCACTATCTGCTGATGTAGCAAGTCGGGCCAACATATCCGCCCTAGCATTCTCCCCTCTAGGGATGTAACTGATGGTGAAGTGATCCAGCAAGGGGATCAATAGATTAACCTTGCTTAGATACTGGGACATGACAGGGTCTGAGCCTCGTACTCCCCAGCCACTTGGGCAGAAATAAGCTGTGAGTCGGTAAAAGCTCGGAGGCGCTTGATTCTCATTCCATGTGCTAGTTTAATTCCGGCCAACAAGGCTTCATATTCAGCTTGATTGTTGGTAGCTTCAAAGAGAAAACTGAGAGCATACTCTAACACTGCGCCTTTCGGAATGGCAAGAATAAGACCAGCCCCGCTCCCCTGGGAGTTAGAGGCCCCATCGACATGGAGGATCCATGCTTCATCATTCTCCTCGCCGACATCTAAAAGAGCTTGAGGGGAATCCTCTTGATGCCTTTCTGACCAAGTGCATTCCACTAGGAAGTCGGCTAAGACTTGGGATTTCAAAGCTGCCCGGGCTGAAAGGATAGGTCAAACTCCCCCAGCTTAATAGCCCACTTAGCCAATCGGCCAGAAGTATCAGGGCGGGATAGAATGGCTCTGAGAGGCTGGTCAGTGAGCACAATTATAGATGGGCCTGAAAGTATGGTATGAGTCGCCGAGCGGAGATAACCAAGGCAAAAATGACCTTCTCTGTTTTGGAATATGTCTCTTCCGCACCATAAAGTACTTTGCTCGTATAATAAACAGGTTTCTGGATAGCATGGTCATCAATACGCACTAGAACAGAGCTGACGGCTTCTGAAGAAGCCGCAAGATAAAGGAAGAGCTTCTCGCCTTCTTCTGGTTTAGATAATAAGGGTGGCGTGGATAAGAATTCCTTAAGCTCTTCGAAAGCCCGCTGATAGTCTTCTGTCCACTCAAAATCGTCCGCTTTGCGTAGGACTTTGAAGAAAGGCAAACATCTCTCCGCTGACCTTGACAAAAATTGGCTCAACGCCGCTATCCTTCCGGTGAGTTGTTGTACCTCCTTCTTACAGGCTGGCCGCCTCATGTCAAGAATGGCCTGAATCTTCTCCGGGTTTGCTTCAATTCCTTGCGAGTTACCGAAAAACCCAAGAATTTCCCGCAGTGACCCCAAATGCGCATTTGCGCGGGTTAAGCTTTATTCTGTGGAGCCGGAGGTTGCGGAAGGTCTCCTACAGGTCGGCGATATGGCTAGTAGCGCAGGTGCTCTTCGTCAACATATCATCTACATACACTTCTATATTGCAGCCAAGCTATCTTTGAAAACTTTATTCATCAGCCTTTGATAGGTAGCTCCCGCATTCTTCAATCCAAAGGGCATTACTTTGTAGCAATAAATGCCCTTCTCAGTGACAAAAGAAGTATGCTCTTCATCCGAGGGGTTCATTTTTATTTGGTTGTACCCTGAGAAGGCGTCCATGAAGCTAAGAAGTTCATAGCCGGAGGTGGAATCTACTAACTGGTCGATCCGTGGCAGCGGAAAACTATCCTTAGGACAGGCTTTGTTAAGATCAGTGTAGTCAATGCAGATTCTCCACCCCGCTGGCCTTCCGGACCATGACTATATTGGCTAGCCAGTCAGGATATTGTGCCTCTCGAATATGACCGGCCATAAGTAATTTATCCACTTCTTCGTCTATGGTTCTCTGCCACTCAGGAGCGAAACTCCTTTTTTTCTGGTGGATCGGTCGACATCCTGGGTTGATATTAAGCTGGTGAGTGATCACTTCCGGGGGAATCCCAACCATATCCGTCACTTTCCAAGCAAAGATATCCGCATTCGCCCGCAAGAAGGCTAGGAGCTGACTCCGGGCTTCAGGGGGGAGGAGTTCGCCGATTTGCACGATTTTGGTTGGGTCATCTTCTAGAGGGCAAGATATCAAACACTCCGCCGGCTCTCCCCTCCGCTCGATCTCCCTGGGATCAAATGATTCGGTGATCGGGGGAATCGCAATCACCTGAGGACTGAGAGCTAGATGATAACAAGGTCTAACCGAGTTCACCTCCCCATGCATCTCGCCAACTCCTTGATTGGTAAGGAATTGTACCAGTAGACGCTTAGTGGATATAACTGCATCCAACATATTCGACCCGGGTCGGCCAAGAATGGCATTGTACGCCAGGGGTACCCAGACCACCAGAAAATCCAGCATCACCGTGCTCTGGCGCGGCGGTGACCCCGCCGTCGCAGGTAGGGTAATCTCGCCCTCCACTCGTATAGGATCTCCTGTGAAGCCGACTAGAGGAGCGGCTACAGGTCGAAGAGAGTCAGGAGATAAATTCATTCGAAGAAATGCATCATAAGTAAGTACGTTGGCGGAGCTCCTGCTATCAATTAAGATCCTCCTTACAGGTGTTTAGCGACCGTCATAGAAACAACGACGCTATCATCTTTTACAACACTACCTCCCACTATGTCTCCCTTAAAAGGGATTACATTATCTAGCTCTCCCTCCCCTCTTGCCCTCTTAGAGGATGATGCTCCTCCATGGGAAATCATACCCACCATTCGCTCCGTTGGGGCATTATCAATATTGGCCTGAGCCGGAGGGGGTCCCATCAAAGCTGGTACAGGCGGAGCCTCTTCTTCTGAATATACTGCCCGAGATATCCCCTCTGGATGAGCTCCTCGATGGCCTGCTTCAGATTGCGGCATTCCTCGGTGTCGTGTCCGTAATCTCTATGGAAATGGCAATAGCGGCTTCTATCACGCGCGGCGCCTTTCTTCAACAGAGGTGGACGCCGTAGATAAGGCTCGTTTTCAATTTCCATAAGGATATGAGCTCGGGGCGCAAGGAGGGGAGTAAGATGATCTTCTTTGGGGGTGAGGCTCTTGCGACGGTCAGCAAGACGGTGCAAGGGCTCGGGCTTCTTGGAGGAGGTCCGCTCGACTCCGGACGGGCTGGCCTCTTACCAGTCCTTCCTTCGGCACCCCTTCGAGATGAATCAGCCTCGTCGGCGCGGATGTACTTCTGCACACGACTTAAGAGATTAGCATAAGAACAAGGAGGTCTCTTGTCTAGAGAATAAGAAGTGGGAGGGACGGAGCCCCCGCTTCAAGGCCAGAGTAGCCACAACATCGTTAAGATGATAAACTTCCAGGGCTGCCACCTTGAATCGAGTTATAAAGTCTTTTAGGGACTCCCCCTCCTGCTGCTGCACAAAAAACAAGGTGTCCGCCACTCGGGAAATCTTTCGACAAGCATCAAAATGAGCCAAGAAAGATCTTTCTAATTGTTGGAAGGAATCGATGCTACGTGAAGGCAGACGAGAATACCAAACACGGGCGGCCTTTCGGAGAGTGGCTGGGAAGGCGATACACAAGAGGGCATCAGTCGCCCCTTGGACTTGCATAATAGCCTTGTAGCTCTCCAGATGATCCAAGGGATCAGTAGTGCCATCATAAGGGTCTAGTTGGGGGAAACGGAACCTCCTTGGAATGGGTTCCTCCATAATTCACCGAGTAAGAGGAGGGCAGGTGTCAAGTCCGACCCCAGCTAATTGTTGATTCTCTGGCTAAGCTCCTCCAGCCTCCGATCTTATTCATCGAGGCGCCTCTCCATCTGATCAGCTATATTTCCCCCAGCTGGCTCAGGGGAATAGGACAAGGATCGATGATGCCACCGGCGGTGCTCAAAAAAGGCTTTTTCCCCGTCACTGCCTGGCGGGTGGGCTACCGGAGGAATGGGTGAGAGAGTGCGAGCCACCCTGGGAACCTTGAGGATGAAGCCCCCGAAGGAGCAGTGGTGGAGAGGCCTCGTTAGAGGTGATCTCCCTTGAGTAGATTGCCGGCTAATGGGAGTAGCCGATCTAGACTGCAGAGGCGGTTCGAGCCGTTGCCAGGCTCCTCTAGAATGTTGCTCCTGCAGTTGCTGAACCATCCCAACAAGAGTTTGAACTTGTTGTGTGAGGGTAGCCAATGGGTCCTGGGGATAGCCGACGCCGGTAGTGGTGAGGAAGAAGCTGGAGGGCTTGACCTCGCTAGCTCGGCTGAGCAAAGAGTCTTCTCAACATGATCGGAGAGTGAAAGATGCCCCCCAGACCCACTGGAGGGGTTCTCCTCCGGAGATCTTGTACTCATGCTTGAAAGATGAAAACTACCACGTCGCCCCCCTTCCTGGCATGCCAATCTGTTGATGTTTGATCACCAGAAGGACCTCACAATTCTCCCTTCCAATAGGGTCCCTCTCCTGTTGACCAAGTATATAGCCTTAAACATTTGCTTGAGATCTCCAGTCGAAGGAAAAAGCCCCCCCTCCCTCATGAATCTTTCCTTTCTTATATCCTTTGAGTTTCAAAAAATATCCTTTTCCTTCCTTCATCATAATGTCGTCAGCGTTGAGTCATTTTCCTTTTTCTCTTTTTTTTTCGGGTAAAATTAATGTATAGGAAAAAGCTTAGCCCTGGCGGAAGTATGCCACGTGGTTATTTGTTGATAATTAATATCAAAGGTATTAAAGAACTTGCTCCAGAAGCAAGGAATCTTCATGATGGGTTTCGGTCTTCTAAGGGAATGTCAGAGTTAGTGGAAAGTTATCTAGCTCTAAAACAGGTGATCAATATCTCCTTTATTTGAGCTTTTCGATGAGTGGTGATTTTCTAGCGCTTGTCTTATTAAGTCATTTAAAGCGTCATGATGTTTGACGATTCTCGAGCTTTGTTCTGGACACGATAGTTTATCGTGTTAAGTGCTCCTGATATGAAAGCAGCTTTAAGAGCTCGGAGTGTATAGCCATGAGGGTCTTTTTAGGAGGGCCGGGGCCGCCTAAGTCTCAGAGGCCGCCAAAGACTAGGGGGTCGTCCGAGGCTGGAGGGCCACCCAAGGAGGGGGGCCGCCTAGAGCTTGGGGGTCGTTCAGGACTGGAGGGCCGCCTAGGACTAGGGGCCGCCCAAGGCTGGAGACCCACCAAGGGCTAGGGGCCGCCCAGGGAGAGGGGCCGCCTAGAGCTTGGGGGCCGTCCAGGACTGGAGGGCCGCCCAGGACCTGGAGGCCGCCCAGGGCTAGGGGCCGCCCAAGGTTTGGGGGCCGTCCAGAACTAGGGGCCGCCCAAGGCTGGAGACCCACTTATGGCTAGGGGGCCGCCCAAGGCTGGAGACCCGCTCATGGCTAGGGCCGCCCAGAGCTCGGGGACCGCCCAGGACCGGAGCGCCGCCCAGGGCTAGGGGCCGCCCAAGGCTGGGGACCCGCTCATGTCTAGGGGCCGCCCAGGGAGAGGGGCCACAGGACCTGGAGGCCGCCCAGGGCTAGGGGCCACCCAAGGGTGGAGACCCGCTCATGGCTAGGGCCGCCCAGAGCTCGGGGGCCCGGAACCGAAGGGCCGCCCAGGGCTAGGGGCCGCCCAAGGCTGGAGACCCGCTCATGGCTAGGGGCCGCCCAGGGAGAGGGGCTGCCCAGGACCTGGAGGCCGCCCAGGGCTAGGGGCCGCCCAAGGCTGGAGACCTGCTCATGGCTAGGGGCCGCCCAGGACCTGGAGGCCGCACAGGGCTAGGGGCCGCCCAAGGTTTGGGGGCCGCCCAGAACTAGGGGCCACCCAAGGCTGGAGACCCGTTCATGGCTAGGGGCTGCCCAAAGTTTGGGGGCCGCCCAGAACTAGGGGCCTCCCAAGGTTGGAGACCCGCTCATGGCTAGGGGCCGCCTAGGAGAGGGACCGCTCAGGACCTGGAGGCCGCCCAAGGCTTCAACCTACTTTCTGTTGACTAACCACATCAAGACCATAGCCTTCAACTTATGGGAAAGCTTGAAGACTGCTCCTAGCAAAGCGGAGACATCATGCTATGTGCATGGGAGTCTTCCAAACGACATGCTACGTGCATGGGGGTCTTCCAAACGGATGCCATTACTACATGCATGAGGAAGAGCACTCTTGATAAATATTCTATCAATAACCCCTAACGAAGCTGATGAGGTCGCAACTAATGAACAGTGATGATCACCCTTCCAGAAGGCCTCTAGCAGGCTACCCGGGTTGGACTCGACTCGGCCACCCGGGTTGCGCCCTCCATCCAGCCTCCCAGATAGGACCTCGAGTCAGCCACCCGGGTTGTAACCTCAGCTGTCCTCCACGGCTCCAAGTCGGTCTCAACAACCACCCATGCAGTGCCCTAGCAGCCACTTGGGTAGGACTCATTGTGGGGCCCACGTGCCTGGCTCCATTGCTCCACCACTCACTGCTGTTCGCACGTCTTCCCATGATCTAGAATAGGACAACAGACGTGCAACATAGAAGACATGTTTAGTGAACGCTATAACGGCCGCCCATGCCCTATAAGCCTATAGTAGCCATCCAAATCAAGCGGCACCCATCAGCTATGCTACGACCATCCACATTTAATGGGATCTGGCCCACCAACTTTGCTATGGCCACTCACACCTGATGGGACCTGGCCCATCAACTTTGCTGCAGTCACCCACATCCGACGGGACATGGTCTGCCAGCCTAACATGCCACGAGGAAGGTACACTCCGCTTTTGCTGCCCTCATCGCTCATTCTCTACCAAGTGGCTATGCCTCAAGTCTCACAAACATCCATAAAATGAATAAGAGGGACCCCCGATCGAGTGAGCCAACAACACCCAAGCATATACATGCTCACACATAATAGCACTTTCTTCCAAGTTTCTCGAGCTTTCTCTTTAGCTCACGGTTGTTGCCCAGAAAACTAACTTGAGCATCGAAGGGTCTCTATCGGAATCATCGGCCCCTGGGACTTCTTGCAGGATCCCGATCAGAGCAGAGCCCACCAGAAGATCCTAGGCTCATTGGAGAAGGCGACTGGACGCTTCTGGACGATCGAGGAAGGTGATCTAGCATCAACAGGTTGTTAGACACAGATTATTAGCATGAGATTTATCAGTATATATCATTAGTATGTTGATGTATATGAGAATGACTTTGTCCAATACTATGGATGGTTAAGCTTGTGTATCTAATGTTTATTATTGGTACGTGGTACTAATTTTGACAAGATTGGCTTAAACCAGTGGCACCGAAAGAAGGCTAAAGGCCGAGAGCCACTGTAGAATCAGTAATAGACTATTGACTAAGTTTAATATACTGAGCACTAGTATGAGAACTAACCTATGCATATGTGTATCAAGATTAGGTTGTTAAATACAGATTATTGATATGAGGTTGTCAGTATGTTTCTTCAATATGCAGATAATTGTGACGTGGATATGAATATGTTGGTGACTTTATTATTTGGTGTAGCATATGTTGGTATTTATTTGGTTTTATGGTTTTACTGCTAGTTTCATGGATATGTTACTTTTTATAAAAAATATTTGTTATACAATTGAAAATTTTTGAATTTTTTTTTGTATATTCATGATGGTAATACTGATCTTTTATCTCGTTACTCCTCTCTAGTTACCATGTTTCAGAGGATGATGATGTTGCTTATCTACTGGATGTAGGCTTGGGTGTTGGGCATCAGAAGTGAACAATTTTCTTATATCATTTAATATTGTAGATACTTGATATATATACTTGGAGATTGACATTCAAATTTTCATATATAGTATGATGACTCTATGATAACATTTTGAAATATGTAGCTTTTGCAGATGTTTTTATGATATTGCTTATGCTGGGGTTTAGTAGGCCTTGCATGCTTTTAAGATTTTCTTTAAGAATGCGGCCGTATTGCGATGTCCCTGGAATAAGTTCTGGATTGGAAGTCGCGGCAACTAGAGATCTGCGGCCATGCTAATTTCCTATTTATGATTTTTTTTGAATTGATGGAATAAGAACCTTCCTCTCTGAACAAAGAGCCTATTGACTAATAGTAATAATATTCTTTTAATTGAGCCCTATTCTTTATCACATTTCCTCTCCTCATCCATATAAACTCTTATATGCCCTTGATATCATGAAACTGAGACTCATTTGATTTTTTGACATAATTTGTCATCAACAATTCCAAGATTACAAAGAGCTCATAAGATGCATGCAGAGAAAAAAATGGTGAAAAACCATTTTGGAACCAAGGGTTTGAACTTGCCATGCAAGTTTGGTTCAAAAATATGTAGAGCATTCCTAGGGTTTCAGAAGATGAGTTTTATGGAAAACTGGTTTAGAGGAGAGTTGAATTGGTCATTCAACAATTTCTTTTCAAGTGTTGCATCTTTTTTGAAGCTTCAAATGCTTATATCTAGGCTTTCTTGGTTAAGGAGTTAGTTTTCAAACTAAACATTTGAAGACTTAGCTACTGGATTTATGAATCGAGTTTTAATGATACTTTTCAGGGAATCCATAAATGGAAGCTAAAATGAATTTTACAACTTTCAGCATATTTGGAATAATAGAAAAGTTTAAAATTGAAATTTGCAAGCAAGTTGCAATTATGATGATCAATTTATAATCTGGAACTGTTTTTAGGTAAGAAAGTATTGTTGAATCTTTGTAATAGTATCTTTTGACTAAATAGTTTAAAATGTCTTGGTTTAGTTAGAGGTTGATTCTAGCAAGCCATTAAGTTCTAATAATTGTGTTTTAAAGTGATTGGGTCTCGTAAGTTTCTTTTGAGCTCTAATATCATTTGGGAAATATGCTACTTTTCTATTCCTCATTTCTTTTTGTGTCTATTCTTTTCTTTCCTTGGCCTAGGCTTTTAAACCCATATATATGTGGTGGATAGCGATAAGCTGGCAATTTTGTCAACCAAGTTCTGACAGCTATCTGGCTATTTTGTTACTGGTGATTGTTCCCTTTGCGTAATGCTTGTTTTCATGGTTATAATAATGATCAAGATTGGCCAAAGATGAGCCACTTTATGCAATAAAACTTAAAAAAAGTTTTCATGGTAGTGTTAAAACCAAAGATCTATGCTGTGATACTATGGAACAAGAGAGTAAGGTTAGAAGGATTGAATCAATACCATGAAATCTGCTAATGGTGGTGATAGCTCAATATCTAAAATTACAATGACTATGACCCACTTAAGTAGCATGAAAATATAAATGTCCAGACATTGTATTAATATCAATATTACTATCTAGAACTTTACTTTTGTGTAATCATAAATCATATTGAAGTAAAATCTCAGCCTTTGCAGGAGTTCATTATTTGCATCCCAATCTCGAAGTTGAATGATAATTCTACATTATTACATAGTAATATCACTGTTCATGATCTTGCCATTTATATTGCGAGTTGGGCTCCAATTTGTTTTGATAGTCCAGAAGCTTGGTATCTTGCCTCCTTTTAAAGCTACTGTCTAATCCTTGTAAATTTTGTTTGAGCAAATATTGGATAATGGAATGCTATCATGTTTCTCACTGAAATTTTCCCTCAAGAAAACAATTGAAAAAAAAATAATCTATCATTTTAACAAAATCATCAATGAAACTTTTGTTATCTGCGATAATATGTGTTGTTTGGAATCTGGAAATGCTATTTCTCTATTAGAACATCAGCAGCTGGTATGTAAAACCACAGGTGCAATTAAAATTTGGCTGCCAATAGGCAATATCCAATTAGTATGTAAGTATCATTATTTAGCAAGCAAAAATAGCATGAGATCACTTTCTTATTTGATTTTCACTCATTCTAAGATTTTTATTTTTATTATTGGATATTCTCATTTGATCCGTTCCTCCGGTTTACATATTTATGATTGGATTTGGCAATCATAGCATTATTCCCTCTTTTGAACCTGAGTGAAGCTTCACTTTAGGTTCTATTTGAACGAGCTGAAATGCAGAGACATCTTGAACGACATTCAATCCCTCTTGATTTAATATGAAAAAAGGAACTAAATACATAAAAAACATAGTAAAAAAAGTTCTAGAAGAATAAAAAAGAATAGGACTAGTAGGAAAGAAAACTTGATGGTGGAACGAGAAAATTCAAGCTGCCATCAACTTAAAAGGACAAATTACAAAATTTGGCAAGAGACCAGGAATGAAAAAAGTCTTAAAAAGTATAGGGATGGAAAGAAAGAAGCTAAAAAGCAGTAAGTAATACCAAACTTAAAGCTTATGATGATTTATATAATAGACTAGATACGAAAGAAGGTGAAAAGCCTAATATAAACTAGCAAAAATAAGAGAAAAAAAGATCTTGACTATATTAAATGTATTAAGGATGAAGATGAAAGAGTTTTAGTAAAAGAAGAAAAGATAAAAGAACGATGAAACAGTTATTTTAAAAAATTATTAAATAAAAATAATTTAGTAAATTTAAGGGTAGAAGGATGTGATAACCTAGGAGTAACAAATAAACATAAATTTTTCATAGATTTAGTATGCTTGAGGTTAAAAGGCTTTGAGTAAAATAAAAAATGCAAAGGCATTAGGACCAGATGCGATCCCTATTA
This sequence comes from Calamus simplicifolius, assembly GCA_900491605.1. Lineage (NCBI taxonomy): Eukaryota > Viridiplantae > Streptophyta > Magnoliopsida > Arecales > Arecaceae > Calamus > Calamus simplicifolius. Next base: position 667,113 of record UESW01004670.1, on the reverse strand, counting down.
AGGTTTGGAAAGGCTTAAAAAAAATTGGGATCATGTGGTTAACTAATTTATTTAACAAGATTGTAGCAACTAAAAGAATGCCGGATGATTGAAGAAAAAGCATATTAACCATATACAAAAATAAAGGAGATATTCAAAATTGTACAAGTTATAGATGGATTAAGCTAATGAGTCATACAATGAAATTATGGAGAGAGTAATAGAAAATCGAATGAGAGCTGAAACTTTGGTGTCAAATAATCAATTTGAATTTATTTCTGGAAGATCGACCATGGAAGCTATTTATTTATTAAGAAGATTAATAGAGAGGTATAGAAAAAGAAAAAAAGATCTTCATATGGTCTTTATAGATTTAGAAAAAGCATATGATAGAGAATAAATAATGAGTTTTAGAGAAAAAAGGAGTTACCAAAAGGTATATAGAACTGATCAAAGATATGTATGATAGAGTACCTAGAGAAATAATATAATGAGTTTTAGAGAAAAAGGAGTTACCAAAAATACATAGAATTAATAAAAGATATGTATGATAGAGCAATAACTATTGTTAAAACAACAATAGAGAACCTAGTGAGTTTTCAATTACTATAGGTTTTCATCAATGATCCGTCTTAAGTTCGTATCTTTTTGTATTAGTTATGGATGAATTAACCAAACATATTCATAATGATATCCCATGATGTATGTTATTTGCAGATGATATAATGTTGATTAATGAAACTAAATCTGGAGTAAATGCTAAGCTAGAGATTTGGAGAGAGGCTTTAAAATCTAAAGGTTTTAAAATTAGTAGAACTAAAACTGAATACATGAAATATAATTTTAGTGGGAGTAGAAATACAAATGAAGAAACAATAAAAATTGCAAGCCAAGAGATATCAAGGAGTACAAAATTTAGGTATTTGGAATCAATTATCCAGCAAGAAGGTAAAATAGGTGAAGATGTGAATCATAGAGTTAAAGTAGGATGGATTAAGTAGATGAGTGCTTCGGAAGTATTGTATGATCGGTGCATCCCATTAAAATTAAAAGAAAAATTTTATAAAACCTATTAGGTCAGCTATGCTATATGGAACAAGTGTTGGGCAATATTGAAACAATATGTGAATAAATTAAGTGTAACAGAAATGCGTATGTTAAGATGGATATGTGTAAAACTTTAAAAGATAGAATTAGAAATAAATATATAAGAGAAATGATAAGAGTAGCTCCAATTGAAGATAAAATGAGAGAAAATCGATTACGGTGGTTTGGGCATATACAACGTAGACCTTTAGATGCTTCAGTTAGAAAGAGTGATCTTTTAACAATCCATGGCAAGGATAAAGATAGAGGTAGACATAAACTAATCTGGACAGAAATAATTAAAAAGATATAATTATTTGTAATTTGAATGTCGACTTGGTCCTAAATAGAGCAGAGTGAGGAAGCAGGTTTATGTAGCCAACCCCATGTAGTTGGGAAAAGGCTTAGATGAGTTGAGTTGAGTTTATCAGTAGCTCTGCGGTGAAGACCTTTGTAGCACATTTAATCCAATGCTTGCACAACCATTTTATGTTTAAGTATCTCCTACATTTAGTTATTCTATCTCCATATAAGAACCTTATATTTGAAACTAGTGACAGTAATCCACCAAAAGTCACATAAATATAGTACATAATATATTTGCATTTGATTTCACATGCATTGTTTATTGCATCTCTTAACTCAAATTGTTTATTTACACTAACTTTTGTTGATGCATGAATGTCCTTTGGACCATATTTTCACCATGACATATGCTGATAGAGATTGCCACAGTTCTCAAAATGTCTATACATGCAATCGAATCAACCTAAATTGATTGTTTAACTTGAGTGAGTTACCTTTCATATTTTCCCTCTCCTAGTACCGCAGTCCTTGGAAGCTTCATTTCTTTCATTTAACTTGATTTCTTTCAAATACCATGCATTTTTATTATGGCTTAGAATGATGAATTGAAAAGAATCTGGAAGAAGAGGAAACAGTGCTTGATATGGCAAACTGCCTCAATGTCTTAGTGCAGGCAAATATTTAGTCAGATTTTTATGAATACATAAAATAAGTACATACACACATACATACATAAACTGTTCAGTTAGGTGTTCTGTTGATTGTTCTTCAGACACCAATGCTGTGCTAATTCTTTATCATGGTTTGATTAAACAATGTGAGACGTGATTTCATGTTCATGAAATGCTGTGTGGTTATTAAAATCCATATTTCTATAATATGTTTCTGCTTCACCGTTCAAAGTTATTCACTTTCAACCTAAATCTTTTCCTTGAGCTACTTGAGTGTCCTGCATCATCCATCGCCAATTTGTGCATTATACAGTTCATAGAATTGTTCAATTATTTAAGGGGAAATCTTGTGCTTGTGGGCAGCACAAATGCTGTCAACATTCAATCACTCCTGGCCAACAGCAATGTAAGAACATATTCTAAGGGCAGGGAAGCCCATGGAAGTTGTAATTTTATTATCACTCCTGGCCAACAGCAATGTAAGAACATATTCTAAGAGCAGGGAAGCCCATGGAAGTTGTAATTTTATTATCAACAATGCTTGAGATTGGTGTTGAACTTCATATGTATGAGTAGCAAGAGGGATAGTGAGAGCACCTTTTAGCTACTCATCTAGTTGGATGATGTATACTATAAGCGCTGCATTCACCTTTTGCCCTTCTATATGCACTCAGCTTCTAGTGGTTTAAAAAGGTTTCCAATATGCTTTTCTTTTTGATTTGTTCTTATGAAATGGTTTTCTTATGTTTTACTCGAACTTCTTGCTTAAGTGTGTAAAGAAGAATCTGGGACTCCACTTTGTGTGTTCGCATTTGTTACTAACCAAATCTCTCGTAGTTTTGCACAATCGCATTCTCAGTCTTAGGCTTCCCAGGAGGCCACAGGAGTCGTGCTATGTCAAGTATGAAAATAAAAGAAAACCTTGAAATAAATGAGGAATAATAATAAGTCATCTTATTTATGGAAGTTATTAGTTTAGAAATTTAATAAATAAGATCCAACTGGTGAGTGCATCAGCATTGTTACTTTTGTGATAAATTTAATTGTTATTATCATCTAACTAAATGCTTTCTTCTTCTTTTTTTGGGGGACACATATTACCCCTAAGTTCTTGCCATTTGTCTATTCTGTAACTGTTACTTTGTTGAGCAGTTTACTAAGCTTATCTTATGTGCACAAAGAACAGCATGAGAAATATATATATATATACTTTGTGCTTTTACTTAAGCCACGGAATTGGTCTCCTGTTCATTATTTCAGCTCACGAAACTGGATGTACAGAGTGCTAGTGAGGATGTTAGGACCTAGAAGGAATCATGCTTGATTTTTGTTTTTGAAGGTTGATCGACTTCCACAATTCAGAAATTCGAGATGCCTCTAAGAACTGATGGCAGCTGCGTAGATTTTTCCTAGCAGAAGCGTCTTCAAGCATATATTCGAGATAAGTATCTGTCTCATGCAGAAGGTTCATCTGAGAACATTTCGAAGGTGGCTGAAGATTTTACCTTGTCATTATATAATTTGCTCATCCAACCACCCAACATTCTCACTGGTTATTGATATGGGGGACTCAAATATCGTGTATGTCAAGTCCATGGTCTCACTCCAATTTTGCTTAGCCCTTTCTGCTTTTGTTCCTGTGGCCAGCATTACAAATTAATTACCAATTGCGGTTGTAACAAACGTGATGAAATGAAACATGTAAGGTGATCTTTCTAACATGTTCCCCTTTTAAATTCTTCTGCTGGAAAATTCACGTAGTCCCATCTTAATCTTGTATTTAAAAGTTTATGGCATGGCTTAGTCTTTTGTCAGGGAGCTGAAAGAAATTTCACATGCTCACGCACTCAAGGTGCAGCACGAGCTGAGTTCTGTGATCCCACCCCACTCAATTTGTTTGCACTAGCTGATCCTTTCCATGGATTCAGTTGTGGTCCATCTGAAAACAAATTCATCTATCTCATCTCGCAGTATTCTAATGATAGGTCAAGAAAAACTAATTTTAGAGCTTTACTCTGGAAATCATGTAATTATTCTATGCTTGCCTTCTTCTTCCCTTGTGTTTTTCAGGCGCCATGCCACGAAAGAATCCTATTAGCCAATCTGTGCCGCGCAACAACTATGAGCATCGCCAAGCTTCTACTACATGACATGAGCTAAGGTAGTGTTTGATAGAAAAAATATTATCCATGGATAAGTGTACGGGATAGAGTTTGTCCCCTAGTTATCCCTAGGGATATCCCTTAGCTATCCCATTGATCATATCAAATGCAAAAAGGTAAATCCATAGGATAACTTTTTTTTACTCTTATTTGGAGAGATAACCAGCTATTCCTACATTCTCTAGGAAATAAATTGAGGGGATATCCCATGGTTAACCATGAATTATCCCTTTGGTTAACTTTATTCCCAGCTATCCCTTATAGTTATGGCTTTTGGGGATAAGAGGGGATATCCTTTCAAACACTACCTAAGTTCTCAATGAAATTATGCCTTTGATGTATCAATTCATATCGTACTGAAAAGGAGCATAGCATCTTTATGGTACTTCTCTCTCTCTCCACTTTTTTTGCCCGTGTATTCTTATGTTAGCTTGGAGCACCAAATCTGCTCTTGGACTCTTCACTCATTAGTCTTCCCAAGTTATTGCTCCAATTGCAAATCCATTTCACTATCTCTAATGAGATGCAGATGACTCAGGTCAGTGTTTGCTTAAAAAATTATTGTTGCTAAAAAATTACTGTGATTTGCTCATTGTTAGTTGATTTGGAGGAGTGAAAGCGAGAAAAGTTTGACCAGGAGGCAGTGGCTGTTGATGAGTAGGAAAAGGGTGTTCCTCGAAGAGAAGGGCACTGGACGCCACAAAGAAAACGATACTCCATCGCACCTTTTTCTTCTCCCAATTTTCTTTTCTTCGTCTCATGTTGTCACTCTTTCAGGCTTTTTTTTTTTTTTTCCAATCCTTGCCTCCTATATCACGCTGTATCTAGTCTGCATTGGACTTCATGTTCTCTGTCTTGTTATAAAGAAAATTAAAAGAAAGAGTATGATGATAACACAACAATCCAAAGGTTAGTGGTCAACACATCCACAGAACTTGGCATGGGACTACTTACTATTAAGTCGATTCCATACTTGTTATCTTTCCCTCTTTTGAAACGAGCAAAGGAAAAGAAAGGATCAACAGAGCTGGAAAGATAGGAAAGACAAAAGTAGTTGTGGGCGGAAAAGAGAGAGGGAAGCGCGCTAGAGACCAGTGGAACTTGTTTTTTTTCCTCTATATGGATAAAGGTGCGTTGGTATCGTTTATCTGATTACTAGTAAATTAATCTCCACAGAAACAGCAGCTTAGAATTCTCCTTGTGAGTGCTTGGGTTTCTCTTTACTCACTCACTCTCTTGAAGGGACTCCCACTCTTTTTTCTTTTTAATTTGTTTATGTCCAGTTGTCGGTTATCATGTGTTTTGCTTCGGCAATTGAAAGTGAGCTTGCGGGTTTATAAATTCATCGCGTTTTCTATGGAAGAGGAGAGCTATGCGCGTTGTTATTATCTCTCTCCCTTGATTGGATAATATAGTGAAAGGCTGATCGCCATAAAAAAAAGTTTTATTGCTCGTTTCTCACTTGAGTGGATAATATGGTGAAAGGCTGATTGCCATGAAAAAGAATATTGTTGCTTAGGATGGATAATCCCGAGTATTTTAAATCTAATATAAAATAAATAAATTTGAATTGATCAACAGTAGATCCATATCATAATTGTATTGATACGACGAATATATCGAGTATAACATAGCATAATTATATTGTATCATATATTGACCCATCAACTTAAAAATTAATCTAATTTATTTAAAATTAATTATATTTTTATTTATTTATGCAATTAATTTTTTTAAATAATAAAACTTAAATTATTTAGTTAAATAATTTAATGTTATAAAAAAAAAGAAACAATAGATTAGTGTTATATGGGTCATATTTATTCATATTTAATGAGTTATTAAGTGAGCCGCATCAATCTAACATCATCTATTTATTAAATAAATTATGTATGTCACGCCATGTTATTTATTTAATAATCAAATCACTTTAGTATTTATATTTTTTTTATAATTAATTTATTGAATTGTATTTATGTTGATTCATACAGAATTATATCTTAACTTTGATACGCACAAGGACAGACGAATTGCCATCCCAACAAAGGCACCAGAATGCAAGCAGATGATTCAAGCAAGTCATTTTCCATGCTTGGACGCCTTTAGCATAGAAAATTGCATGTCTCTGCTCCTATGCTCGGCCTATGATCATGGATAGGCGTTGTGCCAATTTTCAAGTATTTGCGGTCAGCTCATCACATTTCACTCATCAACCTATCTATCAAAGGCCCCATTTTAATGTTGTTGGCAAGATTTTCTAGATCTTTGCATGCAGCTTCCATCTATGAAAAATTAATTCTTCCCTCTCTTTTTTTTTCAAATCAATCAAACCCTTTCTGAACTATTTCAATCGGCTCTCCTTGGTCCAGGCTCTTATGCTCCTAATTCTTCAATTCGCCCTTCTTAATCCAAGCATAGATGTGGATCTCAACATTTTCTGCACAATGTTCTCTTGTTTCCTTGGATTAGATCAATAAATTCTTCATCCATGGTATCAGGTGACAAAGGTCTTGACTCTCTATAATAAAACATTCTCATTAGTCATCGACATATGAAATGGTCAAATAACGCTTCAGAAGCACGTTTCCTTTCAGATCCTTGATTCTAATCTGCTTTTATTAGAGGCACATTCATTAAATCTCCATTTGTGATGGATCTAATATACAACTGCCGGATCACTATTATTGGATCCCATAGCATGTGATTTCTCTAATTTGATGGGTTCTTTTATAGAAGTGGGCATTGGGCCGTGCTTGACATGGCACGGCCCATGGCTCATTTTGGGCTGGGCCATGTCAGGGAACGACCCGTCACGGGCTGTACCGGCACAGTCCAGTTATAGCCATTTTTAGCCGTTGAAAACAGCTAGAAACCGTTATAAACGGTTATATAGGGGATTTTGACCATTTTAACCCATCCAACACAGCATATTGAAAGGTATTTTTGAGAAAAAAAAAGGAATTTCTATAAATAGTCCATTCCTTTCTCATTCTCACCACACCAAACCAACTCTTTTCTCCTTCCTTACTACTACTATTTCTCTCTTCTAGCAAGTTCTCTAGCAATTTAATTTTTAGTTTGCAAGTGTAAGTGGCAAGCACTCTAGCAAGTGTTCAAGTGCTACACAATAGGAGGTTTTTGTTGAGAAGTACAAGAGAAAGGATGTTACTTCTTGTTGAGAGGCGAGAGCATAAGAGGAAGCTCACAAATCTCGGCTCCACGCCTCCACCTCTAGTCCTCTTCTCAATTCCTTCTTGTGGTTAGTTTTTTATTTTTTTGAATTTATTAATTTAAAATTTTAGATATGACATCTTATGACGAAAGTCATTTTGGCATGCCCCTTGCTTCTGAGGGAGAGGAAACTAATTTCCAAGTTCCCTTTAGAGCCAGTGTCAGTGAACGGAGTGAAGGTCAAACTTCTTTTGTAAGAGGACTAGTGATGTTTAGAATGATGTTGATAGAGTTATGGTTGATGGAGTCATGAAAGCAAAATAGAAAATGTGCAAAAGTTTATAGTTGTAGTAGTACCGAGGGGTAGGGCATTTAAAAAGACATCAAGAGACTCATAGAATGCAAGATTCTGGTATGCAAAGTACCCTTAATATACAAGGAGATCACTTACAGGTACTTTTGCATATAATATAAAAATCAAAGGAAATTACTTGTAAGATGGATAGTTCGGGATGAATTACCTTTTAGCTTATATGAATCTTATAATTTTGAATAATATATTCAATTAGCCCTATAACCTGCTTATAGAAGAACCAGTAGGCGTATATTTAGAAGAGTAGCTATGATAAACTTTTTACTAATGAAATAAAGTTTAATTAAAACACTCTCAAATTTAAATGCTAGAATTTCTTTAACTCTGATATTTGGTCGGTATCTATAAGTAGTAATTATTTTATTATTATTACTGCTCATTATATTGATAATGATTGGCAATTAAATAAATGAATTCTTGCTTTTTGTGCTTTTTGATTTTCACATTTGAGGCAACAAATTTCAAATACTATTTATCAAATCTCATGCTCATATAATATTAATGATAAAATAATGTCTATTACTTTGATAATGCATCTAATAATAATTTTGTTGTTGCATTATTAAATAACTCTTTGCATCTAAAATGGATAATTATTTCATATTAGATGTGCACATCATATATTAAATCTTTTTGTTCAATCTAGCATGGACATAATTCAAGATGTTATTTCAAAAATTAGAAATGTAGTTTCTTTTATTCATACTTCAAGAGCAAGACTTCAAGAATTTAAACAATTATGTATAGATCATGGTAAACTTTTAAAAAAATTAAACTTGATATGATTACTTGTTGGACTAGTACCTATACCATTATATATGATGCATATCCATATAAGAACTTATTAGTGCATATATTAATGATCGTGGATTAGGATTTACATTGTTTGAAACTGATTGAAGTAAAGGTAAAATTTTGAAAGATTTTTTTTGTTACTTTTTATGATGCTACAATTGTTCTTTTTGGTATTTATTATCCAACTTCTTGTTCATTTTTAAAAAATAAATTAGTGATATGATGATATTTTTAATACCTATTATATATCTAATGGAAGCTAAATGGAATGAATATTATTACAGAATATGTTCTTTGCATAACTTAGTTGCTGTTTTGATTCTAAAGTTAAATTAAATGTCATACTAATTTTAATTGATCCATATTATGAAAATATGGTTAAAAATTTTGAACATGCTAAAGATGAGGTAACACGACTTCTTAATGATATTTATGCTTTATAGGACAAAAAAATATGTGGATCTAGAATACCTGCTCAAAGCTCTGCTTCTTCTTCTAGTTCTCATTTGTCATCTATTTTTTTATTCATTGCATAAAGAAGACACATACATACTTCATCTTCATCTTTTTCATCTTTAAGTAGTGAACTAGAATTTTATTTACGAAATGATCTTCATTCTACATACGATGAAAATCAAATAGAGAATCTAGATGTATTAGCTTCGTGAAAGAGTGTTAGAAATCAATATCATGTTATATCTGCCATTGCAAGGATATTTTAGCTATGCCGATGTTCGCAGTAGCATCAAAATCTGCTTTTAGTGCAGGTCGGTGTGTTCTGGACAAAAAGAGAAGTAGGATGACTGGTGAGACGGTTGAGATGCTTCTCTACTTCAAAGATTGGTTGGATGCTGAGGCGACGCTTCAAGATAAAGATGGACATGACTTAATCAGTGAAGATGATGATGATACAAATACTATTGATGAGTGAGTCATCTCTGCTTTTTTTTCTTCTTTCTTATTGTATTTTGAAAGTCAATCCTAGCCCTCCTCCCTTCATGTATAATTTTAATTTAAAATTAATAAACTTGTAGGGGTCTATGCCAAACCCTCCACTATTAAGGTGGCTTCATATTAATAAATTCTTTATTCTCAATAATTTTTAATTTATTAAAAAAATAATTTTTTATTTAAATTTTTTTAATATCGAACTCTTGTGGGCCAGCACGACCCAGGCCCTTATGAGCCATGCCGGGCTGGCACGCATGCCGGGCCGTACCGGGCACGACTGGGTCATGCCAGCCCAGGCCGAGATGTGTCGTGTTGGGCTTAGTTTACGGGCTAGAATTTTCAAGCCTGGCACGACCCCTTTTACTGGGCCATGCCAGGCATGACCCAGCTCATGCCGACCTAAGCTGGGCCATGGGCGGCCCAGCCCTATGCCCATGTCTAGTTCTTTAACATCTGCCTATCAACTAAATATAATTACAAAGATATGTATACTTAATATATTTTTGCTAAACATGTGTTTGCAAGTTAGATAACAAATAATTTATCCTCATTTTAATTATTTTTTGTTCATCTTTATTTTTGAGGGACTTCTTTTAATTCATTTTTTGAACAAACAAAATTGTATAGCACACACATGTTTGTTGATGAATGAGCAAAATAAAACGAAGATATGCAAGGTGTTTGATTGCTCAAGTTTTAAATTGTATTTCTACCATGACTTGGATGATTATATTTTCTAAATAATGTTTGAGTAATTAAAAAAATTAAAATATTAACTCAAATATAATTTAAAATTTAAAATTCAAACACTTGGATTAGATGTGGTTTCCTAATTGTGACGTGTGATTTTTGTAGGATGAATATGAATTTTTAGAATGGGTTTAGGCTAATATTATGTAACCAAAATCTTTATTGTGTTAAAGTTCTTAGTTTACTTTGCTTTTCCTACCATCATCAATATATGATTATAGGTTACTTCCCTCTTTAAGGATTGTTTGAAGTAGGCATTCTCACATAAAATCTGGAAGAATTATTGCATTTTCACAAATTTCTTCAATTTTAAGAATATAAAATTAACAAAAGGAGAAATGTTAATCTTTGGCTTTTAAAAATATATTTTTTAAAAAATAAAGAATCATCATGAGGATTTGATGTCTTTGATTTTAAATAGTATTTTATTATATTTGGTTAATTGAAAATCAATGAATTCTAAAATATCAATCCATCTTTTTCACGTAGATCTTGCTATTAGTGCTTTGCATTATTTTGATAATTTTTAATAATCTATCTACTTAAATATCAATACTTTATATTGATTATAGATTTACAAGTTTTAGATATCTTAGGGCTTATTTTGAATAGTTTGTTGGCTAATAGGTATCCTACGGAATTGCTTCAAAACAACCCCTTAAAAGCATCTCAATAAATCAATAATATTCAAACTCAATCAAAATCTTATTTTATCCCGACTTATCATCCATCCACACATATATATATATATATATATATATATATATATATTATATATATATATATATATATAGAGCTTAACTTGACTATATTTAAACTTGATTGCATTTGAATTTGGTCTAAGCCTATTTAAAAAAAAAAAACTTTGGAACGTTCAACCAGACAAACATAGCTAAGGGCTCAGATCACACGGGACCCAATGTGACAAAAGAAGTAGATAACGGGAATCCCTCCTGCAAAACTGCATCTTGGACCTGCAGCTGCCTCTGACCCAATGCACACACGCAAGTCCAACCCTTCGTAGGTGTAGCATGTTTTGTTGGCCGAGGATAGAGACGTCGATGCACCAAACACCGGGGCCTAGGTCTGGCTCACCATGATCGAAGAGGTCCATGCTCACCATATTAGACAGCCGTAGCAGAGATTGGTTCCACTTTATCATCTGGATGCCATATTGCCATCCACCAGCATAGAAATTAAAAAAAAAAAAAAATAGTATGGAAAGAAAAAGCCAGCAGCAGCAGCAGCAGCGGCAGGGCAGGTGAAGGCCTGGCGAAACCCATCCCCTATTAAAGCCCGCCCTTTCCCTCTCTCTCTCTCTCTCTCTCTCTCTCTTCACGCTCGCTGCGGCGACCGGAGCCCTGTAGGCACCATAGCAGCAGAAAAAGACAACCGAGGTAAAGAGAGGGGGGGGGGACTACTCGGGAGAGAGAGATATCAATAGCGAAGATAAAATAGAACAGCGCCAGAGGAGGAGCAGAAAAGAGCGAAAGGGGATGAGAGGAAGCCACTCCTCCTCCTCCTCCTCCTCTTTCATCATCTTCTACTCTCCCCCCCTACGTACCACCACTACCATAACCCCCGCATATCATGAACGAAACCCACCAACTCTTCTTCCGTTTAGAAGGACGCAATGGCTCTCACCTCCCTCCTCGACCCTCTCTACTGCCCAGAAGAACACCTGGAGCTCGACGACGATGCCCCTCCACCTTCCCTCCTCCCCGTCTCCGCCGCTGACTTGGCGGCGGAGCCGCCGGAGGACTGGCCCGAGCTCTTGTCTAGGCTTGTCGCCAAAGAAGGGGAGACCCAACACACGCTCTCCTCTGACGGCGCCAACGATCTCTATCTCCTCTCCGCGAGGAGGAGCGCCGTCGAGTGGGTGGCGCGCGCGGCAGCCCGGCATGGTTTTTCTGCCCTCACGGTGGTGCTCGCCGTGAACTACCTCGACCGGTGCTTTCTCTCCGGCGGGGGTGGGCTTCGGCTGCAGGGGGACCGGCCGTGGATGGGGCGGCTGTCGGCGGTGGCGTGCCTGTCCCTGGCGGCGAAGGTGGAGGAGACGTACGTCCCGCTCCTCCTCGACCTCCAGGCGGCTGCGGCGGAGGCGGAGGGGGGGGTCGACGCCGGGTACTTGTTCGAGGCCAAGACCGTGCGGCGGATGGAGCTACTCGTGCTCTCCGCCCTCGGCTGGCGAATGAACCCCGTCACCCCCATCTCCTTGATCCACCTCCTCCTCCCCCTCCTCTTTTCCAAACCCCAAAACGGTAACCTCACCTCCTCCTGCTCCGCCGTCGGCCTCCGCTGCGAGTCCCTTCTCCTCTCCGTGCTAGCCGGTGGGTTCTCCTCGCAAAAAGTAGTTCCCTCTTTTGTTAAAATCTCTCGTGTCTCTCTGCTCCCATTACTTATTTTATTCGCTTCTTGGTTAAAGATTGGAGATGGGTCCGGTATCCGGCATCGGCGTGGGCCGCGGCGGCGATGCGGCACGCTTTGGGCCGGCAGCTGGAGCCCGGCAATGGCGCCGCTGCTGGGGACGCCTCGGAATGCCACGAGACCCACCACCTCTTGGCATTCCTCAACGCTCCCAAGGTTGGATCTTTTGTTACTTTTCCTCTAACCGGTTGCGTCTTTTGCCCCCATTATATAATACTCTACTAATTGGCCAAATAATCTCCAAGAAAAGGTGGAAGAATGCTTTCAGCTCATTCTGGGCTGCATTGGTGGCAGCGATGGTGATATTGGTCACGGTCACAAAAGAAAGAACTCGTTCTCCTCTTTGGAGTTCTATCTTCACCATCCAGTCCTAATGCGGTGCTGGGTTCGTGCTTCAGTTGCGAGAGCTCGTCGAGCTGCGACTCGTGGGCAATGTGGCCCTCCTTGTCGGCCTCGTCTTCGCCGGAGCTTCCTCCTCACAAGAGACCCAATTGCACTGCCACCGAAGCCTTTGGAGACGATGAAAGAGGGGAGAGTGGGGATCGGCTTCACCACCAGCAGCCAAGACAGAGCTGTTTCTATCTAAAACTATATTAAGTTATATATAGCTTATGTTATCAGAAGCAGACTGCCTTCCATCTCTGCCTTCAAGTTGGGGAAGTCATGGCTAGTGGAGCGGAGCTCTTGGGAGCAAGTTTTGGTGTGGTCGGGACTTGGGTTGGCGAGGTGGAGGAGAGTTGCGACTCGGGAGGGAAGGAGGAGAGAGGGTGGAAAGAGGAAGCAGAGAAGGGTGGCATTTTCCTTTTCCTTTAGCTGACAAGAAAGAAGAGGCATTGGCCCGACTGTTACCATGCTGCTGTTCCTTTGGCCCAGTGTTACTGTGCCTCTGTCTCTGGTCCATCAGTAATATATCATCAACGCGTTATTTCCCACGATTTCATGCATTCATGAACCATCATGCCTTTCTGCATCGCTCTCATAGATACAATTATAAAGACTAACAGGTGATCATTAATCTATGCTTTTAATTATTATGTCATTAGGCTAATGGATGGGGCTTCACCCTTCTGTACCTTCTGGCGTGCGTTGCTGGAAGCAAAGCAGTACAATCAGAAAGGGAGATGAGAGTGGGGAGCATGAGTAGAGGGGAGGGCAGATTAAATGCTACGCTAGCAAGCACGGTTAGGGAGAGGAGGGGAAAGAGTGAAAGGTGGATCATATGTTTTGTTTGCATGCAAGCAGGGGAGGGTTCTGAAGTGGGATGTCGGCCACTAGCATGAGTTTATTATCCTTTTTTGGAAGGTCTTATTTGGACTTTTCTAGGGTTTGACCTAAAGGGCCGAGCTGGAGCCCTTGAAACCGCACGACCCTCCCATCCCATGTCCCTCCATGGACTTTTTAAAGCTCCTCGCCTAGTTTAACCCACAAAACCGAAGCCATGAAGTGCTAGCAGACACCCACAAGTCCTCTCCCCATGTGCTGCTTTCCTCTACCTTTTACTCCTTCAACACCGAATCATGTGCTTGGCATTACTCGTTCCGAGGCATGAGCCATGTTTTATGGCATGACTTCTTAGCTCAACCAAAGGCTAGCTTTGGTTGGTACTATAAGGCTTGTGAAATGAAGTGGGGGGAGAGAGAGAGAGAGGGGTGGAGTGTCCTTGAGTACTGTGCTCTTTCCTTTCTCTTCTTTTAACAACAATGGAGGCAGGGAGTGGAGCCCGACGAATCCCCACCAAAAAAACAACACAAAACCATGCATCTTTTCTTCCGTAGCATTAGATTGGATGTTGCGTTTGTGGTGTGGTAGGCCACATGAGATTTTCCATCTCTAGGCAGAAGATCTGAGCCCATGGCTCATTTTCTTACTACTTTCATGCATGTTTTCGTTCTAGGGTCATGACACGATCAGATGCATGAGCCCTTCCTTTTCAGTAGCAGAGATTTATATATGAGCTCTCTAACGCTTGAAACCTGGGCATAATGAAACTCGTCTCTGGAGGTATTTTCTATAGTTTTTCTCATAAGGAAACGCTTGATGCCTTGTCGAGTTTACTCCATCTCGACTAGATAATGGAATCGAGTTGGGCTTTGGACAGCATATATATACTTGGAACCTCAATACTACATACGCTTGACTTTGGACAGTATTCAAACTTCATTCTCTGATTGGCGTGGAAATCACATAGCTTGCAGCTGGGCGTTTTAAAGCGGGTATCAAATATCTCACTGCTCGATCTATTGCATTCCTTTTTGCCTTCCCTAGGCTCTAAACTGTAGCTCTACGATATAATAAAGGAGAAAGATACATTTTGGAAAATTGCACTGCGTCTCGTACTTCATAGTTCATAACATAAGGTGGTGGTCGTTTCAATGCTCATGCACCAATATTCCTCTTTCTTTGCATCCTCGCTAGCTGTAACCTTCAGGCCTTGGGAGGGAAAAAAAAAAAAAAAAACGAAGATAATTTTCTCGTATCTAACATCTCACCTTTGAATCCCAAGTTTAGTCTTTCCCTCTAACATTGACGTACTGATGATACCTTCATTCGTATGAACAGCTTAGAGTACGAGAGCCCGGGTAATGGAAGGAGAATTTTTAAGATGTGATGAACTCACATCATGAAAACTTTGACCATGATGTGCGTGCAAGTGGAGCTGTGGTCTTTTGTTTGGAGTAACAAAGCCTATTTGCAACCTATTATTATGGGCACTATCACAAATGAATATAACTATTTGATTGGAATTGTGGTGGTGTCTTTATTTTCAAAGTGCCATCAATATCTGTGAATCATGCTCACTGCTGAATATATATGTTATAGCGAATGTAGGAAGGTCAAGGGATTAGGTTGTCACCTATTTTCTTCCCTTTATGTTTAGTCAAGGGGATTAGGTTGTCACCTAATTTCTTCCCTTTATGTTTATTTTAAGATCTCCTTTATGTTTATTTTACTATTACTACCTAACTATTTAATGCTATAATAGATGCAGAAATATGTGCAAAGCATTCTTTAATTATGAAAGACATAATAATACTCATAATTTATTAATTAAATCTTAAATCATGATCAACACAAGATTTTTAATGAAAACATATTTTTGATCCTCAATCTTTCGTTTAAAATTTATTTTGATTTTTAAATTTTTAATTGTTGCAATCTAATCTCTCATGCTTTAAGAATAGATCAGTTAAAATTGATACTAACGTAGTATTTTGATAAGAATACATAGAGTAGTATAACTTATCATATATGACAAGTTATTAAGAGCTTCAGTGACAGTCGTGTATTCATGTTAGAGTGACACGCTAGTTATTGTAGTAATTTTAATAAGAATATAATATTATTATAATATAAAAATTCAAATTGCAATAAATGAAAGTTTGAAGATCAAAAGTATATTTAATTTAACCAAGATTTTTCTTAATGACTCCTGCTTTGGTCTGCGCTTCTATGTAATTCATCAAAACAGATAACGTTGATCATAGAAAGAAAAATGTGGCATACAAATCAAATATAGATAGAAGGCTTTTTTTTTTTTTGGGGGGGGGGGGATGATAGTGAACAATGATGCAATAAAATTGCTGATTATGATAATTCATCAAACTACGTGCTGTCATTTAACTTTCAGAAAAATAGAACATAGGAAGAGATTTGTGCTGCAATTTCATGAATAGCTTGAGTAATCAATAAACAAAACAGTAAACAAAGCTTTACGAGCATGCAGCAAGGCAAAAGGCACACTCATGTCTCATGCACAGAAGTCTCATCAACTTGGAAGAAGACAAAATAGAAATGAATTGGAAGGAGGGAAAGTCGAATGGGGTTTGAACCGGGGAACAGGCCTTTGAACTGTGAGGGCTATTCGAGCTTTCTTTACGGTTCCCTGACCTTCTTTTCAAGGTCACTTTGTTTTTGTCCAAGAGGAAGCATCAAAAAGATCACTCCCTTCGGCCCACACAATAATTGTGGAATAATATGATGGCAAAGTCCTCTTTTTTGACTCGGTCCTCCACGCCCCCTTCCTCCAAGGACACCGACACAAGAATTCCACATAAAATATCATATAAATATAGAACAAATTAAAGCCTCTACAGCAACCTTTCCTTGCTCCCTCCAACAGGCAAATAAATGTAGTCTGAAAGGCTACTGTTGCAAACGCTTGCAGGCCATGGCTGTGACGCTGGAGAGATCCTTGCATGCTATACGTGTACAAGAGTTCCAATACAAATGGACATCCTACTTTTCCAGTCTCTGTTTGCTGACACTATTCACACTCTGGACTACTCTTCAGCCTTTTAACGAGGATGAATGCTGTTAATACGAGAATTAACAACATAGGCAGTAGTATAATCTTGGTCTAGCACTGCTAGAGAAGCGCAGACATGCATGGTTTAATTGTTTAGATACATGCAATTAGACACATCTATTATGGGGGAGGATGTATGCATTGGTCCAGTACAAAACGTAGGACAGCTACATAGATCTAATAAAGACAAACTAGATAGTCTAGCAAACAATGGGCCTACCTCTTATATGGTGTGCATGTTTTAAAATCTACAGTGATTGGTGATGCACAATATAACAAATACTTGTTTCTTATTAAACCACTTCGAGCCAAAGTAATCTACAGTGATATTGTAGCGACTCCATGGGTAGAAACCTCAAGTTGTTAATTTGTTCTAGTAGCATTACTATGGAAATTCATATAATATCAAGAATTATATGAACATGGGAAGTCATTGATCATCGATTTGGATGAACCTGTAAAACAAAGAGTAAACCTAAAATGCTGGATAATTTTGTGAAGTATGTACTAGGTTTAATAAGATGTTTATTGGAAGGAAGTTTTATTAAGTTTTTCCTAAAGATGTAGTTGGAGTTTAATATGGAATAGGGTGTCAGAAATGAAGGGCTAATGCAAGAGAGTCGTCAGGGCTGGAGCACTATTTTGAGAACGTCCAATTCGGATTCACTGCTCCCTCCGGTGGCGCGTATTTAATGGAGGCCAGAGTCTTAACAATGAGCTAGGGACAGACTCTGGCATCAAATTAAAAGCCAAGTTTGGAAGAGTTCTTGCACCCCCCACCCCCCTTAATAATAATAATAATAATAATAATAATAAACACCTAGGTGCCATCTGTACACGTGGCCTCAGCCTTAATGCCTAGAATTGGATGGAACTGGCCAGCTTGGGACCTTTTTCTTTTTCCGGATGAGACATATCTGTTTTTTTGAATAAAAAATCTTTATCCAGTCTAACTTCTGTAAGGTCCTCTTGTTCTCATGTATGGTGGCATTGCGGAGTTGTATAGCCATAGCATCAATGTTTTGAGAATTGGGAACCAACTTAACATTTGGATTATGAATCATCGAATAAATTGATTTAATCAAATCAAATAACATTATAATTAAATTTTAATTTAATAATATAAAATAATAAAATATAAATATAATTTAAGTAAAAAATTAAAAAAATTAAAATCAAGTTGGATTGGTTCGAAACCTGATCGATTCAATGAATTTTTTTGATTTTCATTAGATCATATAAAAGTTAATTTTAATAATAAAATTGAATCGGACTGATGATCGATTCTTAATTGGACTGGCCGGTTTAATCCGGTTTTTAAAACGCTGCAAAGCGTCCATTGAGAAACTCGTTTAAGAAAATAACGGATACAATACTTACTTTGCTATATCATATTTATCATCTAAAAAAATTAAATGTTGGGCCTCGTGTGGTACTATCAAGGTTCAGATTGGGTTAACTTGTATTAGACTGGATGTAGATCGAAAGGTTGAGATTAAATCAAGTCATGAGTCTATACAGGCTTAAGGATTAGTTTAATCTTATTATCTTATGGGAGTTTTTGTTGAGTTTGAATCAAGCTACTGTGTTTAAACTTTGGTTTTTATGACCTTATTTCTTCTCCCTCCTCCTTCCTGTTCTTTTTATCTTCCGTTTTCAGCCGCGTTTGAAGAGAATCCACCGGTGTTCGGGCAAGAACCAGACGGATCCGGTGGTGCTTCGCTCGCGTGGGAGGTTCGGACGTGAAAAGGGTCGCTTGGGATCCCGCCCCACGAAGCCAGCTTTGATCCACCGGACAAGCAGCATCGCGCGAAGGAAGTCTAGCAAAGTTTAAAAAAATAAGAAAAATTCAAGAAAACAGGAAATAAGGGGCTGTGTGGTGGTTTGAACTTCGGAAGAAAAGGGTTCAAGCGTTCAACAAAAAAAATTACTGCCGAGCCGATCTAATTGTTCGGCAACAACAAAAAAAAAAAAAGTCTAGAATACTTCTTCAGCGAAGTTGATCTTATTAGTGTTCATCAACGTTTAAACCACAACATTAAAAGCATGTGATTGGCTACATGAGTTAAGCTATGATTCTTCTAACTAATTTCCTAAGCTTTACTTGTTCCGTATGTAAACAATTCCAATCAATAAGATTCATAGACAATATCGTTATAGTTCTGAGCATTGGCCCATTTAAGATTTTAAATCTTATGAAAAAGTTTATTTTAATTTTTTTCATGAAAGGTTTTACCTTGTTGTCTCGTTCCATCGGTCCGGTCCATCCTAGCATTTCGAATAAGGAATACCATAAGATATACAGATTAGGACATTGAAATGATTATGAAGTAGCCTTGTTTCAACACTTGAAATAGTAATCCATTCTCATTACCAGGCCCAAAACTGTGTGGAACCATATAGAAAACAGATACGAGCCTACTCAATTGACTTCCTTCACTAGAAAAACCTGATGATAAATTTAACACAATGATCAGTAAAAAAAAAAAAAAAAGGGGGGGGGGGGGGGGGGAAACGTATCACTTTTGAACTCCAAAAACACTCTTCATGGTTGCATATATGTGTATTGTGCATCATCCAAGGAGTATAATTTACTCTGGCATCTTTAATTTACAAGCAGAAGAGATGAAAAAAGAAAATGAAAGCGCTTGTTATTTCTGGTTCCATATATTGTTTCTTCACCAATCACCAATCACTTTTGTGCTCTCATTTTTTCCCTCCCTATGTGATTGTTTCTGATCTTGAAAGCAAATTATAATAATTTTTCCTGAATTTTGCTTCTCTCAAGGCAGTGTTAATCATAGGATGAGATGCACCTTGCCTTCATTGCAAGGAAATTCCATGTTCAAGGAGTTGAATGGTTCTTTGATTCATTATTCATCTTATGAAATGATTGAGAGAATAGTCTTTTTAAAGTTTTTAATCAAAGAACTTGGACAGATTAGATACATTGGTTCTGCGAGCCATGAACTTGTCTCTTCGACAGCAGGACCATCTCTAACCTGGCCTGCCCCTGGAAACTCCTATCATTACATTCGCGGCCGGGCTGGCCGAAGGCCAGGCATCTGCTCGGAGTGGTTGGCATCGGAGGTCATGTAGTTGTTCACGGGAGTTGGATCGTTGGTGGGTGGATGGGTGACCAAGTCCTGACAGGAATTTAATACCAACGGCGGGAGACGAGGAAACCTCTCGCGTTCGGTAGCTGCGAGCTCCATCAGAGACGACGTCCTCCAGGATCAGGACCACGCCGGCCCGTTTACAAATGAGACGGCCGGCCAGCGAGGGCCGCGGTGGGAGAGAAGGGGCCGGGGGGCCTACGCTCATAGGACTTGCGTGATTTCTCTCAGGACAGGGATGCCCGCTGGATGTTAAGATTGCTTAATTGCCGTCTGCTTTCACTACAGCGATGAGTGGAGATGATGAGAGCGACCAAATCGGTTCAGGTTGCTGCCATCTCGTCAAAAGCAATGAACACCTGACAGAGATGGCCCTACCGGAACAGAGGGGATCTTTCAGCCTAAATCTTTATTTTACTCTCACAGTTGTTCATGGAAAATCTTCTAATTGGATGATCTCATTGAATCCATGAAATTAGAAATAAATTTTTCACTATCGAAGAATAATACATTTAGCCTAGCCTGGGACAGCTTCTGTGAAAGGCCGGCCAATAACAACTGTTTGCCATAGCCAACGCCAACAGCAACTGGATCTTTACTAGCCCAGCAAACCAACACAATTCCGTCCAACGATGTCTTAATTCTTGTTGATGCCAGCAAAGTAGCCGTAATTAGGATTCTTGAGTGCTATGTTTGTTTGCCAAAGAATCGGTTTTTTTTTTTTTTTTTTTTCTTCCCTCTTTGTAATGGGAATTTCAATGGAAGAGCGACAGAAGCATCCATATGTGTGAAAAATCTCAGAGCAGGTACGGCACACATGGAAGATCCTGTACCCTCCTCGTCATCACGGGTTACGACCATGGCATCTCCATTAATTGCCATGACAAATGAAGCCAATGGTGCTCGCCTTTTTCAGCTGAACGATCTTTGGATTTTTCTTAAAGCCAGATGCGATGGCAACTTTTTTTTTTTAGTCTTGCAAGTGACCTTTTCTTTTCTTCGAGTTTAATTAATTAATTGTCAACAAACAACAAGCCTTGGAGAATCAAACCAAGCCTGAATCCATGGATAGCAACTTGACACTGTTCAAAGAAATGTTTCAGATCCTCCTCACGCTGCCATATTCAGAGACTCAAACGCAATGGACACATTTATACGATGCGGCAAGCCTCTGCAGACCTTCTGAAGACAATGAAATGGCCATGAAGGCATGAACCACAGTCGATGTTTTATATCCTTTTTGTACTTAAGAGACTGCATGCATGCATGCACAAAAGAAATACAGGATTTAATAAAGTGAATCAGACTGATCATTGCACACATTTCATAACCCCAGGGTTCTCTATCGCTGAAATGGAGGTTTCTCAGAATATGTGCTCGCAAATGCTCAAGAACCTGTGATGAACCAAAGGCTAGAGAGTGCTTGTGCCTTTGTATATTTAATAGATCTGCTTGAAAACAAGTATAATATGTTTAAAATTTGATCCGTATTTATTTGGAATAAATATAAGTGATAATTTTGACATCTATTTAATATCTATATTAGTATTTATTAAAAAATATGAATACATATATGGGCGTATTAACATTCTTTACCTCATTTGATGAAGCCCAATCTTTCTTGTTTTCAATGATGTAACACATGATGAACCACTTCGTACCAACATTATTGATGGTATAATTGATGGGAGAGTTTAGGAGAACATGACCAACTGATTAGTTGGCTGTGCAACACTGAAAAGAAAGGACTTATTATGTCTCCTAACCATCTGATGAAGTTAACAAATTGCTTGCAGGAGGTATGGCTTATAGTAACCAGCGCAATTCTGTTCAAAAGAACGGGCACATCATAATTAAGCACAAAACTCACAATTGAGCGTGTAGTATGGTCCATCATTAGATTAAAAAATCGATTATAAAAGGACAATCATTTAAAAGCAATAGCACATCTCTTACAACACTCTTTATCCCTAACCTCTAGTAAGATTGGACCCACCTACCCTCTAATTCTAAAAACTCTCTTCGTTCTCAAATAAAAAAAAATCTATAAAATTCTTCTTTAGTTGTCATTATCATCTCTCTTCACTAACTTTAGCATTGAAAGATCTTTACTAAGAAGCCTTTGGCATCCCTAATGCTCTTCTTTTATTTTTATAGACACTGGTTCAAATTGTTCAAGCTCTCTTACTACACTCGTTATCTTGTTAGCATTTAAGTCTCATTAACTTGATTGGGGCACCATCACCATTTTATTTCACTCCATTAGAAAAAAGTTAAAACCTTTTCCCTCAAACAAGGCAACGTTTTGCATGTAGACACTCTGTTCAAATTATTTGAGCTCTCTCCACTGGTACTATTGCTACACTCGTTTATCTTATTGGCATTTGAGTCTCATTGACTTGGGTCAGGCACCATCACCATTTTATTCCACTCCAATAAAAAAAAGTTGAATTTTTTTCCCCCAAAACGGCACAACGCGTTGCATGCACCATTCTTATTATTTTTTTTTTTTTAAACGAACGATTACATCAGTCTAGCATGAGTCAAGCCCGACATAAGAGTACAAAATTTGAGATAAAACTATAGAACATAAATCATCCGGTCTCCAAGATCAAAAATCAGAGTAATGGACCATCCGAACAGCTACCCAATCAGCCGCTGAGTTAGCTTTTCGGTAAATATAACAAACCTAGACTCTAAAAGCCTGATGAAGCAGAGACCTGATGTCACATAGTAAAGATTAGTAGGCAAGGGGTCGCCGAAGTCCTGCCGGAGCCAGCGCACCATAGTAATAGAGTCTCCCTCGATAATAAAATGACGAATGCCCAGACTGCGGATAGCATAAGATATGCCAGCCCCATGCCGCATATACCTCAGCTAGCGGCGATAGGTCAAGAGAACCAAAACTATCAGTTGCAATCATCGATCTATCTGAGTCACGGATCACAAAAGCCAATCTAGCCAGATGCGCCACCCGTTTTTAATCCGTTCATTTTATAAGAAATCACAAAATCCGTCTTTAGCTATTATTATCATCTCTCTTCACTAACTCTAGCATTGAAGGAATGCTCTTCTTTTATTTTTTAGACATTCGTCTGGATTGTCCGAATTGGAGAGGATCTCAGAGAAAGTAGGTTAGGTGTTGATAGAAACCATTATGGTGACGGCTCTTGTGGATCAGCGGACGTAAATGGATGCAGGTGCCAAAGAAAACTGGGGCTCTCAACCATGCATGAGTTGTTCTGATGGGGATAAAGCCCTGAAAGAGTTGTGTTCCTTTGTGCCAGAAGTCCTAATTAACCTCTCTAATAATGGGCGTCTATGTTTTCTCTCTCGTGCGCCACATGCATCAAGATCTAGTTAACTAATAATCGTTCGTTAATTAATTAGCAAGTGAACGACCTTACTTCTGTAGTTACGGACGGCATAATTTGCTTGAAATGGCGTTAGAATCTAGAAGTATATTTACGAAATTCTAGAACAACAAAGGTGACGGAAAAAAATGACCGGAGACTGGGTATTGGTGGGGAAAGCTTTTTGGCCTTGGCATTTTGTTTCAGCTGTGACTAGACTGGTCATCAGTTCTGAAGGTACAAAGACATTGACAAGGCACGAAAATAAAAAAAAAAAAAAAAAATGGAAAGAAGATTAAGACTTGGCAAGATCCCTTTTTATTGTTTCAGAAAAGGTAGGATTCGGCAAAAGCAAAACTTTGGGGAGCAACCACACTGGAAAGAGACGTCACATTGATCCGACTTGCTTGCCTTCTTTGACCATCTTGAATGAGTGAACCAACAGAGTTTCCAGCATAGAAATGTGAGAGCAGGTAATCAGATGCTCCATCGAACCGAAGTCGGAGGAAATTTCTTTTAGCTATCCGATTGATTTGATCTGAAGTCCAAACAGATGAAACTCTATCATCTGTTTTTAATGGTTGTTTTGATTATGACAGTGGCTCAAGACTCATTGTTTTTCAAACAGCAAAAGCGCATTTCAAGTTAATTCCAATAATTTCCAACCCAATCTATCATGAAAATGTATGTTATTGTCAAAGTGACTGACAAAAACCTGAACACAGTATTTCAGCAAAATTTCTATCATGATATCTGTCATATTAATGAGAACAAAGCAGCCTTGCTTTAAATAAGGTCACTCAATTGATAAAGAGTTTCCTCTCATGAATCTGAGAGAACGCTTGGGCAGGAGAATGATTCATTCTGAGTTGCTAAATTAGTTCCTTTCTTGTTAACCACAGACTATTGCGTAACCAGGCAAAGGTCTTACCCACATGGTGTTCATCTCCCATGCATTTAAAGCACCTAATGATATCGGAATTAAGGGCTTCCTTTCATCATGGATCGGCTCCACTTTTGATATATTAAAAATTTGCCTTCGGAACTACTCTTCTCGGCGGCCCATTCGCCTTAATCGTTACCACTATAATGTTAATTTTGGAGTTCGGACTCATTCGATTTTACTTTTCTTTATTTAAGCGCTCTGTACTCAAAAACGAAACCCCCTTTTTTTTTTTTTTTAGGTATGTTTGTGTGTGCATAATTACGTTGGATTTTCTTTTTGGTTTCATGCGGGTTCCTGCTGTTGATTTTTTTTTTTTTCTTTTTTCCTTTTCCTTTGAGAAGTTAATTATGTGGACTCTCCCGCTGATGGCGCCCTCCGCGGCCGCCGTGGAGGCTCTGCGCAGCCCACGCATCCTATAAATCGGCACGACCTTATGGTCCCCAGGCAAGCGCTTGCTTTTACTTGAGGTCAAACAGGGGGGTATAATCTTTCCGTGTGGCCACCGATGTAAACATTATCCCAACGGTTGTCAGCATCAGGCATCAGCAATTCTTCTGCTTCGAACAATGACTCGTGGCCTGAGATTTTGAAGCGTTTTTCCAACGCTTATCAAGACGAGAAAAAAAAAATTTTTTTTTTTTGTGGGTTTGTTTTATTATCCGTGGCTCCATCGTAATCCGTTGTTGCATCATGCTTCAGATATTTCCTTCCTGATTGCTTCGCACACTGACTCGCTTCCTTAATAAATAAGCGTTGAGCTGCAGTCCCAAAATTTAACACCATCCACTGGCAGACTAGCACGAGAATGGGAATGATCGTGGGAGCTGCGCTCCTCCTCCTGCCGCTGCTCCAGATTCTTACCGTCGCCGCCGGCGTCGGCGCCTCCTCCGCCCACCCGGCCTACGAGGAGGCGGCGGCGTGCGGGGCAGGCGGCGGCGAGGAAGAGCTGGTGGTGATCAGGAGGGAGGAGTACGACGAGGGGCGGATCCTGGACATCACGCACGCGTACCGGGAGGACATGGTGAGATGGGAGACGGACGAGGGGCTGGGCCAGTTCCTGTGGCTCCCCATATCCATGAAGAACGACTCCCTCACCAACAACTCCGAGATGAAGCTGCCCACCCACACCGGCACCCACGTCGATGCTCCCGGCCATGTCTACCAGCACTACTTCGAGGCCGGCTTTGACGTCGACACCCTCGACCTCCACGTCCTCAATGGTATCGCGATTTCATTTAACTTCTCTTGCCGTCATCTCCAATTCTCGAATAATTTCTCTTAATTTCCATGCTTCTAATCTTGCATCATGATTATTATTTGGTACTAGCTCGATTAATTCCCTCTATGTTCATCTGATTCCATTTTCAAAAATAGTAATTAACAAAAAGTAGGAAAGGGATGGAAATGATAGGGAATACAACAAATATTCATCTAATAAGATCGCTATTAGTACGACCAAGTACGCAGTTGCAATAAAATCAACAAAAAAAATTAGAATAATAATAGGAACCAAAATATAAAAGATACAGCGAGAGACGAGGGTTTACGTGGTTCATCCAAACTGAGCTACGTCTACGGTGGCACAGGATCTCCAAGGCTTCACTAAGGCTTCACTAAGAGTTTAATCAGGTATAAGCCCTCAAAACACTCTCTCAGGAACTCTTATTGATATGGATAATGTGCAAAATAATTAAACTAAATAAATAAAGGCAGCCTGGGCGGCCCCCAGTCTTGGGCGGCCTCCAAAGTCTAGGCGGCCTCCGAGTCTAGGCGGCCCCTAGAACTTGGACGGCCCCCAGTCCTGGGCGGCCCCCAGTCTTGGGCGGCCTCCAAAGTCCGGGCGGCCTCCGAGTCTAGGCGCCCCTAGGCGGCCCCTAGATCTTGGGCGGCCCCCAGTCCTGGGCGGCCCCCAGTCCTGGGCGGCCCCTAGATCTTGGGCGGCCCCCAGTCCTGGGCGGCCCCCAGTCCTGGGCGGCCCCCAGTCTTGGGCGGCCTCCAAAGTCTAGGCGGCCCCTAGAACTTGGACGGCCCCCAGTCCTGGGCGGCCCCCAGTCTTGGGCGGCCTCCAAAGTCTAGGCGGCCTCCGAGTTTAGGCGGCCCCTAGATCTTGGGCGGCCCCCAGTCCTGGGCGGCCCCTAGATCTTGGGCGGCCCCCAGTCCTGGGCGGCCCCAGTCCTGGGCGGCCTCCAAAGTCTAGGCGGCCTCCGAGTCTAGGCGGCCCCTAGAACTTGAACGGCCCCCAGTCTTGGGCGGCCTCCAAAGTCTAGGCGGCCCCTAGAACTTGGACGGCCCCCAGTCCTGGGCGGCCCCCAGTCTTGGGCGGCCTCCAAAGTCTAGGCGGCCTCCGAGTCTAGGCGGCCCCTAGAACTTGAACGGCCCCCAGTCCTAGGCGGCCCCTAGAACTTGGACGGCCCCCAGTCCTGGGCGGCCCCCAGTCTTGGGCGGCCTCCAAAGTCTAGGCGGCCTCCGAGTCTAGGCGGCCCCTAGAACTTGGACGGCCCCCAGTCCTGGGCGGCCCCCAGTCCTGGGCGGCCTCCAAAGTCTGGGCGGCCTCCGAGTCTAGGTGGCCCCTAGAACTTGGACGGCCCCCAGTCCTGGGCGGCCCCCAGTCTCGGGTGGCCCCCTATTCTGGGCGACCCCCTAGAGCTTGGGCGGCCTCCAAAGGTCTAGGCAGCACCCAGCCTCGGGCGATCCCTCGGTTTAAGAATAATCCCCACGTCAGAACCATTAAATAAGATGAGCCGTCATATTCGGAACAGAAATCGAGAGATGCTAAAAACATCATGCCTTAAATGGTTCACATAAGACAAATACCCAAAAGGGGACACTGAACCTCTATTTTGGAGCCAGATCCCTTTTCCCTCACTCTGACGTCTCCACTACCTCTGACATTCCTTTGGGATTATCAAGATCATCATGAAAAAGGATTCCTTCATGAGCAAGTTTCTTAATATCCTTATTAAGCATTATCACTGAATGACCACGTAATGTAAGATGAACACTTATCCTACACGTGGACATCCAGGATAATAAGAAATAAAAAAAAAGATAAATAATAATAAAAGGAGGATAAAAGGGGAGAGGAAGGGAGGGAGGGGGGACTTCTTCCTTCAAAAGAAAGAAAAAGAGAGAGAGATCTGAAAAAGAAACCCTAAACAAATAATCTGGTGATCCAGCATCAACACTTATGATCCAGAACTTTCTCTCTACAGCACACAGAGGATGTCCTCACAGAGCCTTCCCTTATTTTTTTTCGCTCAACTTCACCGATTGAAGAAGACACCAAAAAAGATCGAAGACTCTCTCCTCCAATCTAATCTCATCCCAAAACTGGCTCCATACTTTTGGCAACCATGGACTGATTTGCTGCCTTAAAAATCTTCAACAAATCCTCCCCAAGATCAGATTTGAAAGTTGCAACAAATCTTTCCCAAAATCAGATTTGAAGTTGCAACAAATTCTTCCCAAAATCAGCTTCCTTAGTTGGCCAAATCGAATTCAAACACCCTCTTGATGAAATTAAGCTCCATCCTTAACAATCTCCCACTTGGAGATTAATGACATCAATCTTAGATCTACCTTCTTTCTCTGTGCCGTGCTCTCCTGATCTATCTTTTGGAAAGCTTCACCAAGTTGCAACAGAGACTCAACTTGTCTCTGCTCACAACCTTGGTGAACATATCTGCAGGATTCTTAGCTCCATCAATTTTCTCCAGTTTCAACTGCTTCTTATCCAACGCACTGCGTATGAAATGATACCTAAGCTGAATGTGTTTGGTTCTTGCATGAAATGCTGGATTCCTTGCCAATGAACTGCGCTCTGGCTGTCGCTCCATAATGTATTACACTCGTGCTCCTTGCCGAGCTCCTCCATCAACCTCTGTAACCAGATCATCTCTTTACTAGCTTCAGTGATCGTCACACACTCAGCTTTTATAGTTGATAATGCCACTATCTTCTGCAACTGAGATACCCAGCTCACTGTTATATCACCGACAGTGAAAACATAACCAGTGGTGCTCCTCCACTGTCTTTGTCACCAGAGTGATCTGCATCTACAAATCCCTGTACTTGAAGACTATCACCTCCATAGCACAAACTGTAAGTTAACGTACCCCTGAGATATCTCAAGATTCACTTCACTGCATTCCAGTGCTCCTTGCCTGGATTCTGCATGTACCTGCTGACTGCTCCCACTGCTTGTGCGATATCCAGTCTTGTATAAACCATTGCATACATTAGACTTCCCACGACTGAGCATATGGAATTCTAATCATCTCATCCCTTGCCTTCTGAGTTGTTAGACACAACTGCTTGTTGAGCTTGAAGTGTGCTGCCAAACGTGTTGACACTGCCTTTGCATTCTCCATATTGAACCTCTTCAGTACCTTTCTACATAGTCCTCCTAAGATAGCCACAGCTTCGTTGCTTCCTATCTCTATTGATCCTCATGCCAAGAATCTGCTTCGCCTCTCCCAAATCCTTCATTGAGAACTTCTTTGCCATCAGTTTCTTGAGCTCTTCTATCTTCCTCATACTGGAACCTGCTACAAGCATATCGTCCATATACAAGGATAAAATAATGAACTCATTTATAACGTACCTCTGAAAGTACATACAATGATCTGACTGGCATCTGGTGAAGCCTTTCTCTAGCATGAAACTGTCAAACTTGAGGTACCATTGCCGCTGAGCATGCTTCAGACCATACAAACTTTTCTTCAATCTGCAGACCATGTCATCCTTTCCTCTGACCTGAAAACCTTCTGGCTGGTACATGTACAGCTCCTCCAAATCTCCATAAAAAATGCTATCTTCACATCTAGCTGTTCTAGATGAAGATCCTCCACTGCTACCATGCTCAGAATCACCCTGATGGATGTCATCTTGACTACTGGGAAAAGATCTCCTGGAAGTCAATTCCCTCTTTCTGTGCATAACCCTTGACAACTAACCTTGCCTTGTATCTCTTGGTACCATCGACCTCATTTTTCATCTTGTACACCCATTTGTTGAACAGAGCTTTCTTGCTAGCGGGTAACTTCACAAGATCCCAAGTCTTATTTTGCTTTAAAGAGTCCATCTTCTCTTTCATAGCCAACTCCCACTTGACCTTAGCTTCATCCTGCATGGCTTCAACAAAACATTCTGGCTCTTCAGAATCTGTGTACAAAACATAATCATTAGCAGAATACCTCTGTGATGGCCTGGTAACCCTCGTGGTCCTCCTCAACTGTGGGGACACCGGCTGAGGTACCGATATATGCATGTGGCTGTCTGTTCCAACCACATCTTCCTCCTCCACATTCTCGAAGTTTTCATCTTCAATTTGCACTCGGGGAATTTCTCCATCTGACAGGATCGAGTTCTATAAGCTCCTGTTTCTTTTCTTCCATTGCATCCTTCTTGTCTTTGTAAGTATGCTCTTCATCAAATACCACATTCCTGCTCCGAATGATCTTATTGTTCTAGAAATCCCAGAGCTTGTAACCATACTCATCGCCACCGTATCCAATGAAAACACACTTCTAGACTTGAAGTCTAACTTACTCCTCTTCTCTTTCTCAATCAGAGAATAAGTAATGCAGCCAAATACTTTAAGAAAAAAAAGTTTTACCCGTTTTTCTGTCCAAACCTCCTTTGGAATCCCATCATCCAATGCACTGGATGGACTCCTATTGATCAAATACACTGCGGTGTCCAGTGCTGCCGCCTAAAATATGTAGGTAGACCTGAGTCAAACCTCGTACTCCTCTCTCTCTCAAGAATGGTTATGTTCATTCTTTCTGCCACACCATTCCGCTTTGGTGTCCCTGGGACGGTCTTGATCCTTCTGATTCCATGCTCTGCGCAGTAGACATCAAACTCTCTGCTGTAGTATTCACCACCGTTATCTGTCTTGAGATACTTGAGACTTGCTCCAGTCTGGCTTTCACACATAACTCTCCATCTCTTTAAGATGCCAAATACCTCAGACTTTTTCTTCATAGCAAACACCCAGACTTTCCTGCTGAAATCATCTATAAACATGACAAAGTACTTATTGCCCGCATATGATGCCACTGGTGCTAGACCCTAGACATCCGAATGAACCAACTCTAGCCTTTCAGTCTTATTTTGAGTTCTTGCTAACTGAAAACTCACTGCTTTCTGCTTACCATAGATACACTCTTCACAAAACTCTAGATTCACCTTCTTTAGTCCAGGTAGAAGCTCTCTCCTGTGTAAATATTCAAGTTCTTCTCACTAAGATGACCGAGCCTCCTGTGCCATAATGTAGCCACTGTACCCGTATCTTCTGCTGCCACTGAAACTGAACTCTCACTGTCTGCCAAGAAGTAGAGAGTGCCTGTCCGCTTCCCTTTGACAACAACCATAGACCCTTTAGTAATCTTCCATTGAGAATTACCAAAAACGGATACATAACCCTCAACATCAAGCTGGCTAGTAGAAATTAGGTTTTTCTTTAACTCTGGGATGTATCTGGCTTGTGCAAGTCTCAATTCTCCACCTGTCACTGGCTTCAGTACAATTGTTCCTTTACCCACAATTCTGCACTGCTGTCCATTGCCAACTGTGATATGACCAAAATCTTCTTGGACAAAATCCGAAAATAGGTGTCTCTTTGAGCTGCAATGGTAAGAAGCCCCTGAGTCTACAAACCACATATCTGAGTTTGTCCCATCGCCGGCTGATAGGCACACATCCTCAAAATTACGCTCAATAGTACTCACAACATTTGCTTCCTGACCTTCTATCTTGCTCTCTGCACCTTTTTCCTTCTTCTTACCCCAACAATCCTTGCTCATGTGACCTTTCTTCCCGCAGTCCAACACTTCATGGGAAATCTCCCTTTGGACTTTCCTCTGCTCTTGGACCGGCCTTTCTCTGACTTCTTCCTCTCCTGTGATCTTCCTCTGGTATCCACCATAAGTGCAGCACTTTTAGAAGTCCCATCCATAGCCTTTCTTCTCATCTCATCATTTAATATACAACTAACTGCATCATTGAATGTAAGGATACCTGATACCGAGTTGCTGACTGTCATCACAAGATTGTCCCAACTCTCTAGCAAGGAACATAAGAAAAGAAGAGCCCTGAATGAATCATCAAAAGCAACAGAGACCGACTCCAATTGATTAATCATCGTGTTGAACTCGTTCAGATGCTCTGTCACTGAACTATTCTCAACCATCTTCAAATTGAAGAGCTTTTTCATGAGAAATATCTTGTTTGAGGTGGAAGATTTTTCATACAGCTTTGTTAAAGCGGTCATCATATCCAGGTGGCCTTTTTCTTTGCAATATTATACGCCACTTGAGGTGTCAACGACAATTTGATCGTGGCCAGGGCTTTCCTATCCAGAATCATCAATCTGAGTCGCTCATTGAATCCGGCTTCTTTCCCTCTAATGAAAGGTAAAGATCCTTCTGATATAGGTAGTCCTCCACCATCGAAATTGTGACCATTGAATTCTTGATTTTGATCTTATCTTCTGCCATCTCTTTGTTGATTTGTTCGACCGTAATAATATGAAGAAAACCAAGCTCTGATACCAATTTGATAGGGAATACAACAAATATTCATTTAATAAGATCACTATTAGTACGGCCAAGCACGCAGTTGCGATAAAATCAACAAAAAAAAATCAGAATAATAATAGGAACCAAAATATAAAAGAAAACAGCGAGAGAGGATTTTACGTGGTTCACCCAAACTGGGCTACATCTACGGCGGCACAGGATCTACAAGCCCTCAAAACACTCTCTCTCAGAAACTCTTATGATCCAGAACTTTCTCTCTACAGCACATAGAGGATGTCCTCACAGAGCCTCCCCTTATTTTTTTTTCGCTCAACTTACCGGTTGAAGAAGACACCAAAAAAGGATCGAAGACTCTCTCCTCCAATCTAATCCATCCCAAAACTGGCTCAACACTTTTGGCAACCATGGACTGATTTGCTGCCTTGAAAATCTCCACAAATCCTCCCAAGATTAGATTTGGAAGTTGCAACAAATCTTCCCCAAAATCAGATTTGGAAGTTGCAACAAATCCTCCCCAAAATCAGCTTCCTTATTGGTCCAAATCGAATTTAAAATTCGAATTCAAACTCCCTCTTGATGAAATTAAACTCCATCCATAACAGGAAAAGAAGTCGATGCATTTCAAAGTGCGAAACCTTATGCCGGCGAGTGTTTAGTAATACATCAATTATATATTGAAAAGATCCTTTTTATATAGAATCAAAAAGCTAAAATAATAACTTCTTAGCTAGTTTTTTTTGAGTGAGATTCTGAATTGCCGAAATAACATCAAAGCAGGCCTAATTCATGTTACATGTGGACAAAGGAACACTGTTGATGAGCTCTATGTATTTGTTATTAGATTAGATTTAAATATGAATTTAGGTATAGACCTTTAGTATAGTGAAAATCTCTAAACAAAGTATGTGACAACTCATGCTAGCGAGTATTTTGTTTAACATCGACTATGTATTAGAAAGATCCTGAATGAAGTCTTGGTTTGTGACAAAAAGGGTGGACCACTATGTTGTCCGGCATAACTAAAAACTATGTTCTCACATGGCAGTGTGGTAAGCAGATTGTCATCTAAAAAAATTAATGAGAGGAATCTGTTGGTCACTTACCTAAGGAGGGGTTAGAAGGGTTATGATCAAGAGTATAGATCTTAATTGTTAATTTGCCATGCTTTGTCGAACTCTGTTCTGACATTTGAACAATTATTTTTTATTTCATTTAGGCTTTCTTCTACTTGTAATGTTGATGGGTACTGATTTTTGAACAGGTCCTGCATTGTTAGTGGATGTTCCAAGGGACAAGAATATAACAGGTAAGCACTGCTACCAAACCATGCAGGCTTGAGCAGAACATGTTATTTAATCATCTTGTTGTTTAGTGTGCTTGTGAAGATTATCTGGGTTCAGTTTTGTTCAGCCTATCCTTTTAAAGATTTATAGAATTCAATAAGTATAATATCTTGATTTGTTGTTACCTCATGCATGTGCTTATATGCCTATGCCTAGAGCAGCAAAACAACTTATCATTATCAGATTTGCAAGTTTAAGTCAGCATGTGTCATCATCAGGTTTTGAGAAAGGGTTCAAATTTGAAAGTATATTCCAGATTTTTGAAGAAAAAAGTATGACAACTCGGGTGCATCTTGATTTGGAATTTCACATGAAACATGATGCCAAGAACAATAACAAGACATTTTCATATATTTTCTTTAATAAACAACAAATTACAGGCAAGTTAGCTGAGCTCAATCAAGCCTGAACCTGATCAAGCTTGACTTAACATGAATTTTAAGCCTGAAATTTAGGATCAAGCTTGGCTTGTTTCCAATTCAAAAAAGCTTGATTGAGCCTAATTTCATGCTGAAATGAGAGACCTATTTCCATCAACTGAACCTCGAGCTAAAATCAAGTTTGAGTCAAAGTAGATTTAAGCTAGTTCAAGCTCGATTCAAGCCCATGGATTAGAGTTGCAGAGCTTTTGAATTCAGTAATTGGGCTGACCCCAAAGGTGTGTGTGACAAGCAAGCCTAAATTTTGGGAATATGTTCGTACTTGGCTTAAAACTAATTTTGAGCCTAAAACTTTAGGTCAAGCTGGCAATTTTTTTCATTGATTTGAACTTGACCCAGCCTGGAATGAAGCTGAATATGAGCCATTCGTGAACAGCGTGGATCAATTGCCAGCCCTAATTTCTCTCCCTTCAAGTGATCAAGAATTGGACGAACACCTTCGTATTGGGACTAAAGCACCTTACCTTCACCTCACTCAACTCAACTCAACTCATCTAAGCCTTTTTTTCAACTACATGGGGTCGGCTACATGAATCTGCTTCCTTCACTCTGCTCTATTCAGGACCAAGTCGACATTCAAATTATAAATAGTTATATTTTTTTAAATTATTTCTGTTCATGTTAGTTTAGTCTACCTCTACTTCTATCCTTACATGAATGTTAAAAGATCACTCTTTCTAACTAAAGCATTTAAAGTCTACGTTGTGTATGTTCAAACCACCGTAATCGATTTTCTCTCATTTTATCTTCAATTGGGGCTACTCCTTTCATTTTTTTATATGTTTATTTTAATTCTATCTTTTAAAGTTTAAACACATATCCATCTTAACAAATGCATTTCTACTATACTTAATTTATTCATATGTTATTTCAATATTGCCCAACACTCTATTACATATAGTATAGCTGGCCTAATAGCAGTTTTATAGAATTTTTCTTTTAATTTTAATTTTAATGGAATGCACCGATCATACAATACTCCCGAAGCACTTCCCCACTTAATCCATCCTGCTTTAACTTATGATTCATATCTTCACCTATTTCACCTTCTTGCTGGATAATTGATCCCAAATTATCCAACTTAACACACCTTACCTTCACCTGTGGAAACAAATAAAATATCTTGACTTAACACACTGCTGTAGCAAATAAAGCATAAAACTGTGGAAATATCCTAACCCAACTTTAGAGGGCCATGATGATAATGTAGTTGAAAAACATTAAATTGAGACAACATGTTTGAAGTAAGCTCCAAAATAGACACTCGCATGCATGGTATCATGGTATAAATGGAGAAATCCTTCTGAAAAGTAGTCATTTTATGCAAAAAAAAAAAATTGAACCAAAGGTGTGCATTCGAGTAAAATAACTACCAGCCCCTTGATAAAGAGCAAATATATAAGTAGAGAATTTATATTCTAATACCCCATTGAAAATTCAGATCAAATCAAAACCATTTTGTATTGCAAAACTAATTTTAGCAAAAAAAATTATCATAGGAACCCTATTTAAAGTATTCTTACTTGAATCATTTATAAAAACAAGACATGACATATGTAACTGTGTGAACATGTCTCTCCGCATGAATATGTCAGTGTGAACATGTCACTCTTCATTATAAAGGTTTTAAATTTTGTAGGATGGAGTTGTCCCAATTTTTCTATGAAATAGGATATGCCGCTGTCCTGCCTTATTCTAACACTTAGGATATACGCTAACTAGGATGTTTAGAAGATAGTAGGATGGTTTTACTCAAACTCTAGAGACAATAACCTATCTCAGCGTCCCACAAGAAGTCCTTCCAGGGTTTGAAACCATGCTCCATTAATTATTTAAAGTATTGCAAAAAGTCTATAACTCTTTATTTAATCATATTGATCATTTGTTTGCATCTCAAACTTTGTATTCATAGGAAGTTTTTTAATTATTATCAAAAAGGGAGAAAGTTAGTATGCTGACCTGCTATGATTTTTACTAACATACTATAAGCTGAAATTATGAAACTAAATCTTAAGATCTTGGTAGAACCAAGTGAAGAAAAGTACAATAACTCTGCATAAGCAGAATGATGGTAATCGCATTCCATTTTTTCTTAAGTAAGGAAGAAAAAGCACTACTTACATTTTTCAACTTTGAATAAAGCCAAAATTTAGTTGATTTGTTTTGTGTGGATGCTATCTTCTTTAATATTTGCAGTAACTCTTGAATTATTTCAAACATCACTTGTTAGCATAAATCAGCCATGGATAATGTCCACCTTATGCAGCTGAGGTAATGGAGTCATTACATATACCTAGAGGAGTTCGTCGTGTGCTTTTCAGAACATTAAATACTGACAGGTGATGGATATGTGGAAGTTTTGTTTCTTTTCATTATAATTCATGTTTTATGTCATTTAACATATATGATACTGGTTTTTTACTTATGGCAATCATTATATTTCAATAACTTAGTTTCAATATTTGTTCATGTTTATTTTACAAAGGCTTGGTAAGTTTCAACATTCGTTCATGTTTATTTTACAAGGGCCCATCCCTCTCATTATAACTTGGGAAGCAAGAGTGGAAAATGCAAGGTGCATTTTCATTAGGGAGTATGCTCAAAATTCACTTGAACAGAAAAAGGTCTTGTCAATAAATGAGATAGATAAAGCACAACAGGATGTATGCATGGATACTTCCCGCATCTCCTTAAATTTTGCATCAGGTAGTATGAACAACTAGCTGATTAAGCAGTGATGCAGAGTATTATGGAAAATGGGTCTACTAGGCATGAAAATATTCAAAGAGGCTTAAGAATAGAGTAAAACTTTGCTATGACCTAGGTTCGGATTTTAGATTTTGCTCAAGGTAAACTAGCAAAGTGGTTTCCCTCAAGAAAACAGATGATGCGACTAAATTCAAACATAGGGAAGAGGATTCTAGAGTTTATATTGGGAGTTTAAGGGTTTATATGATAGAATAACTAGATTCTAATGCTCTCTGTCATTCTGGTAAATTTCAGCTATCTGTGAAAAATGAAGATTGATAAAATGATGATAAAATTATTTAGGGTTTTAGTGGAGATATAAAGAATGAAGATTTTGAGCTTTGATTGAAGAGGTAGGCCTATCATTTAGAACCAAGGAAAAGAAAACAACTAAGAGGGGGATAAAGAAAGAAGCATTGTAGTGACTAAACCAGCTTGGGATCTAAGAATCCATCTTAGGCTTAAAATTCACTTGTTTCCTTTCTATGGAACCACACTGCAAAGTGAAGGGTGAAGTATTCACAATTATTCAAAATGACCCCATCCTTTTACATCAAGAGACGACAATCTCATATGGGTTTTATGAGTCTAATATATACAATCCTACCAAATATTGTGAAATTGGATTTCCATTGGTCACACTCCCAATGACTTCAAAAATATTATATAGCAACTTATATACAAAGTAGGACTTGTAGATACTAATTTCAATCAAATTAGGACCTCAGAATCCACTTAAAATCGTGTGAAAATTCAACCCAGAAATTACAATAAATAAAAATGTCTAAATTACTCTTAATCCAACTTGAAAACTTTTTAAGTCAAAAAAGCACTCTTACTTCAACTAATACACGGCTCAAAGATCTGCTCTTTTGCGTTTACAGAATTAAGAAAAGCTAGATGTACCAAGAGAGGCATGCACAGTCAATATTATGTCTGTTATTTTATAATTGTCCTGTTGATCCGAAATTTTGGCGTAGAAAATTATGTTAAACTTCCAGTTTTTATTTTGTAGAACTTTCCAGAAACTAATAAATATTTATGTGCTCCCTAATTTTTTCACTTTAGTGATATGTTGAAATTTTGGTTGGGTTAGGTTGCCCTTTCACCGTCTTTCGCTTGCTTGTTTGCAAGATGAGGGCAAGCATATTTTCAGAGGCTTTGATCTCTTGGAAGGCTTCATTCATGCACATTTTCCCTTAGGACTATTATTTTAGTTAGAGGAGTACCGAATCTATGCAGTGATATGTTGAAATTTTGGTTGGGTTAGGTTGCCCTTTCACCGTCTTTCACTTGCTTGTTTGCAAGATGAGGGCAAGCATATTTTCAGAGGCTTTGATCTCTTGGAAGGCTTCATTCATGCACATTTTCCCTTAGGACTATTAGATTTTAGTTAGAGGAGTACCAAATTTATGCACTTATGTTGATTAAGGACTTAGAGACTGCAAAACCAGCAGTTGCCTTTCTTTTTGTCTTAACAGTTTGACTACTCTTTGTGATCAGCATAGAATTTTACCTTATTATCGTCTTATTTATTTATTTATTTATTTTTAATACACATAGCCTGAGCTTTACTTCAATATAGTGTGCTATCTAATATCTACAATACAGTAATAAATTCAGAGGATTAGTTACCTGGGCTTCTAACATAAAAGAGCAAAAAAATCATTAGTTATAAACTAATATTAGGATTAGATGCATAGGCAATATATTTTAATTCATAAAAATTGCAAGAGAGCAAACAAAAATCACTAATCATAAATACTAATGTTATTTTATGCTTAACAATTTTTGGAAGGATAATTTGACCACATAATATGCCTCTGGAGCTGTAATACTACACTGGAATTAGATGCATAAGATGTAACAGAATACGTGCCATTAAAATATTGCACTTCTTTTCAGGAAGCTTATGTGGAAGAAAGAGTCTTATAGAGACTATGTTGGATTCATGAAGGATGGTGCACAGTGGCTGGTGGATAACACTGATATCAAACTTGTTGGTGAGTTGAAATTGTTCTTTGACTGTAGAAATTTTTTCATAACTTGATGTATATGCAAATTATTAGTAGTTCAATCAATTGTTTATAAGGTTTTATTACATTAACACATGTTTATAAGGTTTTATTACATTAAGACATACATGCATAAATTTTAGGTATATAATATTTTGAGGTGACCATTAATTGACAAAATGGGGCTAGTGATTAGAGCTTGTTGCTTGAAAAAAAAAGAGAGAAGGATATCTTCATTTAGGCTAAGGAAGGTGATGAAATAACTTACAACCATAAATTATGACCATAACCATCAAACCTCATGCAAGCTATTTTGAGATGGCTGTCTTTCATTATCTGTTGATGATTCGTATCAAGACCTTTCTCATTGATGTGATTCAAGAAATATTAAAGCGTGAATAAACTAATACTAATATTGCTAAACCTCATTCAGAATTTTTAAGGTTTAAACTATTAGATGTGATTTAACTAGTCATATAAGTTTGATATAAAATCTTCTAACCAAACTTGAGCCACGCTTCAGTGGTTATTTAAATTTTAGAGTAGATTCATTGTTGTTGCGGTGCAAAAAACCACTTCTAGGCATGTTGGCTTTAAGGTTTGGTGACTCCCAAGTAATTTGCATAGAAACACCTCCCTTAGTTTAGGCAATAAGCTTGCACAGTGAATTTGACTCGATTGCTTAACAAACTATTGTAAACCAAGATTCACATTTTTTTCAGTAAACCTAGGAGTAGTTCTAAAAGAATTTCATTTTAGAAGGGTGGTGAATCTCTCAGTTAGAACGTTCTCTACTGTCTTATCAATATGAGAATGTTTGTATCAAAATTTTGGTGAGCCGTAACCCCTCCATGGATTCAGAAGGGTGTAATATTTAGCAGCATTACCTAGAAACTTGGCTTTTGGGGAATTATGAAGTTCCGGCAATTCTGGATGCTAGGACATGACACAACATGGTGTGAAGTCTTGTCAAAAGGCACTTTAGTTAAAGTAATGGGACTTAATTCTCAACTACATCAAGTGCTAAATAGCATTTAATTTGTTCAAACACTTCTAAAGAAGTCTCACTCCTTTTTCTTTTTTGTCATGGATGAATTATGGCATGGGTACAATTTTATTCGACATTACTCCCACATAGTGTTTACCTTAGCCTATTTCATGTTACATCTCCTGCAGTCAATGAACATCAACATCACCATCAACTTTCTATTGACTTATGGGGTTCATTTAAACATGATATATTTGCTGAGAATCTGTAATTTGATATTGACGCAATACGATTTGCATGATTCAGGATTTATCATTACTTGCTTATTCATTGCAAGAGTACCATATTTAAATATTTGGTGATTTTTTATTTAGATTATAATAGTTGGGAAAAGGCTTAGATGAGTTGAGTTGAGTTGCTGTTTCATTTCATTCAGTTTATGCTTTCTAATGGGGCTGGGTGAGCTGGAGAGTGGTGGGGTTGGTTCTGTTCTTGCTTAATTTTAAGTGCATTTAAGTTTTTCAAATTGAACGGTACAGTTAATGGCTGCTTTCTTCCTTGGTCTCACAACTCACTTTTTGTGCCATGTTGAATAGGTGTTGACTATTTATCTGTTGCTGCATATGACGACTTGATCCCTTCTCATTTGGTTTTTCTTAAAAGCAGGGTATAAAACTTCTTCTTAGAAAATAAAATTTATTTTTAATTTCATTGTCTCTTTAAATTCATAAGAGATGTTTTGTGCTCTACATCCTGACTGAATGCCCCATATGGTTGTATTTCTTTAAATCATGTCTTTCTTATGTTTTGCCAACAATTGTAAGATTACTAGCATAAGTTGGAAAGCAAGTATAAAAGAAAACGGTTATGCCTATCAGTTATTATATTGAGCAATAGTAATTACTGTTGCGTTTGACTTTCACAATGGCAAACATGACATGATATAAAAAAGGGGGGAAAGGAAGTACCATGTTTATAGGACACATTACTTCTGCATATATTGGAACAAATTCTAGTTTCACTAGATGCAAAGCTTATTGTGATTGTATACCTTGCATTTTTTCCCCTAGTAGGAAATTTCCCCAAATTTCAATTTATTTTATCTTAGAAGTATAAAATTTTTAGACAATGAATTATAAGCATAATCTAGAAAGGACAGATAAAGCACACCTGCAAAATCATCAAGCTGAAACTGATTTTAATCTGTTCCGCATTTAATAAATAATATAGCATGTGTCGATGTCTTACACCATGCTGTCCTGTGCTGCCTGTAATTTGTCAATGCTCTTAATTACAGAATATGCAACAGGCTAAGACGACATGCATCACATTATGGTAAACCATGCAAGTTTTATGTCATTTCCATTGCCTTTCAAATTTTGTTGGTTTTGTTCAGGAAATCATCCTTGTGGAGGCCTTGAAACTAGATAATGTCAAGCCTGGGATATACACTTTGCATTGCTTACCTCTCAGGTTGGTTGGTGCCGAGGGTTCACCGATCAGGTGCATTCTTATCAAATAAGCTATGCCAGGTTTGCAAGGAAGGGCAACTTGCCATCATAAATTCTCTTTGCCTGCTAGACCCTTTCTTGAGATATCTCTCTGTGTAGAGAGTTTCAGTAGGTCAGTGACACCAACATAGTATAATAATCTCTTCAATCACCAGATGCTAGATAAACATGGTATGATCATCTTCTTAGTCTCTCGGTTTTACGCACGTCTGCTTAAATGCTACAGCTTGTAGATTCATAATAGCATTATCTGTGTTATAGATTCTGTGTGAGGAAATGATGGAAAGGCTTTTCATCTTCTATAATGGCTTAAATGGGTAATGGAATGATGGAAAATACTTTGATGCCTTCTATAATGATTTAACGGGTTGGATTGTTAGGCTATTATAAGAAGGTTTAGGGCGTTATCTAGTGCAAATGTAGCATTAGCATGGTCTAGCAAAATTGAAGGAGTATTTTTGGTGCAAATAAGTTGAAACCCAGTTATTGCAAGTAATTTCAGTTGAAAGAGTAAGATAAGGTGAGGGGAAAGGCATAAATGATGATAATCTTGTAAGAGTTGTTTCTAAACTTATTTGGTGGGATGGAGTTGTTCCAATTTTTTTATGGAATGAGATAAACTCTCATCCCATTTCGTTCTGGCACTTGAAATAAAGTTGTTTAAAACGATGCTAGCAATCTATCTCATCTTACTGGTGCCTAAATTCTTGCTATAGTGTAAATAAATCATGAGGACCATGCAAAAAGATCAGAAAGCTCTCGAAGAAAACTGGTGGTCCATCATGCAAGCACTCCATGATCAGCGATATATTTTGCAGCCCTGTTGGTTGGCCTGTTATCCTTGCAGTTACCTTGAATGGAAAATATATTCTGGGTTAACCATCGAAACCCTTGCAGAAGAGGATGTTGGGCAACGAGTATTCATGGACGCTTGATTTTGTCTACCTATGTTGTCATGGTGGTTATTGATCCAGCCTTGTGCTCGTATGGCATGGATTCAGAGGATTTTGATCCTGTTCTCTGAGGCTGTCCAGAGAACAACACATAATTCCAGTTCTGCCATTTGGAAATGTACCAATACCATTTGTCTATTATTTGGTTCCAACGTAGTATATGGTCCCTTCTTCTATATTTCACTATTAGGAGAGGATTTTAGTGATTGCTATCCTATGTTTACGTGGCCATCAAGAACCTAATTACTTCATGATACGGTTGGCCGTTTCTTCTGGGTGGTATTATCTTTTGCACGATTTCTGAAATAATGATGTGACAGCAAAATTCAGAAATAGAACTCCAGCGATGGCCTCCAGTGTCAGCCTCCAGCGCCGGCCTACGGCTCCGGCCTCCAGCGCCGGCCTACGGCTCCGGCCTCCAGCGCGGCCTCCAGCTGCCTTTGGCTCCGGCCTCTAGCGCTGGCTTCTGGCTTCGGCCTCCAGCGACGGCCTCTGACTTCAGCTTCCAACAACGGCTTCGGTCCTAACTTAGTGCCTTTTTCGCATGCACAATGATCCGCCTCATGCAATAGATCCCGTGATTCGAGGTCTATTGCCGTGTACCTCGCTCACTGAAATCACGGGCAAGTGCTAGCACGCTCAGTAGTTACCGCTACAAGCGGCCCTCATCCAGCAACGGCTTAACCACTTGTCGTTCAGAGAAACTTATCCCAACTAGGAAGATTTGACAGTTCCAACGGAACGAGGTAAACGGGACCCCCCAGACAGGTATAAGAGGAAGACCCGAGCTCAGTGCAAGGGGACTCTCTCTCTCCCTATCTCTCAATTCCTATCTCACAACTAGAGAACTGAGCGACAAGTTTACTAACTTGAGCGTCGGAGGGTCCTCATCAGGAACACCGGCAGGGGACTTCTTGCAGGGTTCTGAAGAAGGGAGACGACTCCTCCATTCCACTTGGAAGCCCACGACAAACCTCAGCATGCCCGTCGCTCAACACGGTTGATTTGTTTGCATCAGATTGGCGCGCCAGGTAGGGCGAAGTTCGCATGGGAAGAGGACGAAAGTTGTCCCTGTGACCCCATTAATTCTGCGAGGGAGACGATGGTGACTACACGAGCACAGGAGGCTTCCTCCAGTCAAGCCGCGGAGCGCATTCCACAGGCTGAGCAATCGGAGGCCAACCTCCATGTTCCGCCCCCTGCACAGATAAGCCGGCCTGACCGGCTCGAGGTTCTGGCTCACTAGGTCCAGGACCTGATGACAATGGTACGGGGACTGCAAGAGCATTGTTTGGCTGCTGCACCTCAACCCCCTGCGCCCGATGAACGGGTGCGGAGGACAGTCCAGTCTCACTAAGGCGGGACCCCACCTGAGGTCTCCCACCGCTCATCCCCTGAACCTCATCGCCGAGGGGCCTCGAAGCGACGACGGTCCCCCTCTTGCCATTCCGGTCGTTCCCACTATCGGCCAGAGGAGAGAGAGTCCAGACGGGTGCGTTCCTTACGCCGGCAATCTTCTTCGGCTTCTTCCGATTCATCTCGAGATGGCACCCTCAGGAAAACTACCCGTCGGGCCGAGCAACAGCTCGATGAGTATCATCGACGGTTGGAGGAGCTTAGCCGCCGGATCGCTAATCCTCATGGGAC
This sequence comes from Calamus simplicifolius, assembly GCA_900491605.1. Classification (NCBI taxonomy): domain Eukaryota; kingdom Viridiplantae; phylum Streptophyta; class Magnoliopsida; order Arecales; family Arecaceae; genus Calamus; species Calamus simplicifolius. Next base: position 623,532 of record UESW01004670.1, on the reverse strand, counting down.
GGACTATGAACATCGCCCCCCACTTTTTCGACGTATCATGAAGGAACCGGTCCCGCCCCGGTTTCGTCTTCCCCAACTGGATCCATACGATGGCACGACGGATCCTCTGGACCACCTGTAAAGCTACAAAGTCCTCATGCAGGTCTAGGGAGTGACGGACTCCCTTTTATGCGTCGCCTTTCTGGCCACCCTTCGCAAGGCGGCACGCGCGTGGTACTCCCGCCTGCCTCCGCGCAGCATCAATTCGTTTCGGTAACTCGAGCGATCTTTCTGGCCCACTTTGATGCTTGCCGAAAGATCCCACGAGTGGCTGATAGCCTATTTGCTGTCCAGCAGAGGAGTGGCGAGACCTTGAAGGACTTTGTCGCTCGATTTAAGGAAGCAACGTTGGAGGTATACAACCTAGAAGACTCCGTAGCCACTTTGGCATTAAAACGAGGACTTTGTCCATCCAGGTTTGCCTATTCCTTGGACAAGAAGCCTCCGAGTTCTTATGCTGAGCTTCTGAGCCGAGCACAAAAGTACATCCACGCCGACGAGGCGGATTCTTCCAGGAGCGAAGTTGACAGGAACACCAGTAAGAAACCACCGCCTACTGATCATGCCGGTGCACGACCTCGGAAGCCTGAGCCTCCTCACCGCTCAGATCGCTGACCACAGACGCTTGTTCCTAAGGAGCAATTCACTCCCCTCATGGCTCCTATATCTCACATCCTGCTGGAGATCAAGGAGGAACCTTATTTCAAGCGTTCGGCTCCCTTGAAATCTGGGGCCCCCCGCAACAAGGAGTTTTACTGTCAGTACCACCGAAACTATGGTCACGATACCGAGGACTGCCGCCATTTGAAGAAGGCCATTGAGGAGCTGGTTCAGCAGGGTCGCCTGGGCAAATTCGTTCGAAGGGAAAACCTTCCCACTTCGGGTCCATCGCTGCCTCCGATTTGTCCGGCCGGCGTGGATAATGCTTCAACAGAAAAGACCGGCTCCGCGTCAGCACCAAAGACCGGCTCTGCGTCGGCACCAAAGACCGGCCCCGCGTCGGCACCAAAGACCGGCCCCGCGTTGGCATCAAAGACCGGTTCCGCACCGGCAACTAAAGGCCGGCTCCGCATCGGCACCAAAGACCGTTCCGTACCGGCAACTAAAGATCGGCTCTGCGTCGGCACCAAAGACCAGCTCCGCGTCGGCACCAAAGACCAGCTTCGCATCGGCACCAAAGATCGGCTCCATGTCGGCATCAAAGACCGGCTCCGCGTCGGCATCAAAGACCGGCTCCGCGTCGGCACCAAAGACCGGCTCCGCGTCGGCAACAAAGACCGGCTCCGCGTCGGCACCAAAGACCGGCTCCGCGTCGGCAACCAAAGATCGGCCCCGCGTCGGCAACCAAAGACCGGCTCCCCCGCATCGGCACCAAAGACCGGCCCCGCATCGGCACGAAAACCGGCTCCGCGTCGGCAACTAAAGATCGGCTCCGCATCAGGACCAAAGACCGGCCCCGCGTCGGCACCAAAGACCGGCTCCGCGTTGGCAACTAAAGACCAGCTCCGCATCAGCAACCAAAGACTGGCTCCGCGTCGGTAACCAAAGACCGGCTCCGCGTCGGCGCTAAATACCGGCTCTCCGTGTCGGTGCTAAAGACCGGCTCTCCACGTCAGCGCTAAAGACCGGTGCCCCGCGTCGACACCAAAAATAGGCTCCCTGCGTCGGTAATCCGGGACAATGTTTCGGCTCACAATCACATTTCGCGCGACCTATCTAACAAGGCACCATTGGTTGGTGATTCGCGACAACTCACATAGCTAAAGCGATGAGGGTTAAAACATTCATTGATAGCTAAAAGTTTACAAAATTGCCGACCTGAGTCGGGCTTAGAGCAATACAAAAAAAAAAAACTACTAAGGGTCATTCGGGGCCGGGTCATCGTCTTCAGGGACGTCATCTAGCTTCAGCCCTTCAATATCCTTAGGTCGTAGAGTTCTTAGATTTTTTCCTTGCAGTCTTGGAAGCCGGTATCATAAGCAAACGCCACGATTCGGCTAGCTCCTTATCAAAGGCTTTAGACTTTCTGAAATCCTCTACGGCCCCTGCAGCTCTTTTCTCCGCCTCGAGGGCTTTCCGCTCGGACTCGACGGCCTACCTCTTGGCTTCAGTCACCGCCGCCTCCAAGTCGGCAATCTTGACATCGGACTGACGGGCGACCTCTTTGGCTGCATCTATTTCAATGGAGGCGGAATCCAACCGAGTATTCAAGATGCACATTTCTGATTCCACCGCCTTCAGCCTCTCCTCGGCCATTCTTTGCTTTTCCTCGGCCGCCTGAGCGTTATCCAGCTCATTGGCTGCACGACGCTGGGCAACTTCCAGCGCGTACTCGGCCTTCTCGGCTCTCAGCCGGATGGCTTTGACTTCGCCCTTTAGGGTGGCCCGGGTATCCTCCAAAGCCATCTCTGCCTTTTCTGCCCTGGCCTGGAGTGATAGCATCTCCTCCCGCGACTGATCGAGAGCAGCATCACTCAGGGTCCAAAGTTCCCTCATGGCGATCAGAGAGTTCAGTGCCTGAATGGAATGTCAATGTTAAAAAGCAAAATAAAACAAATGAAACAAAGAGGAAAAATGATAATGGAGCAAAGGCTCACCCAAAGATGTGCCACAGACGCCTCGCGAAAGAATGTGGCTCTCCCTTGATGCTGGAGAAACTCTTGCACCTCCACCACAGATGCTTCATCTAAGGCCCGCTCGGCCCAGCGGCTGTGGTTCGCCAACAGTGATTGGAAGGAAGGGTCGATGCCCCTCCTTTCCCTCAGCACGGGGGCCACGGAGGAGTATTCCGCCTCCGACTTTGCTGCCTCCGGCCCCTTAGCTAGCGAAGGCGCTTCGGTTGTTGCCCCTACGGGGGGCAGGATAGCTGCGGGAGTTGGCCCTATTGTTAAAGGGACTTGCTCCGTCTCCATGGCTTTGGGCGGGGGTGACGGCGCTTTTGCGACCTGCTCAGGAGAAGGATCGAGCAGGATGATAGGAGGAGCTGGAACTGAAGATGATCTTCCTTCTATTTGGCTCCGCCCAACTTCCTCGCCGGCCTCGGCCCTTTCCGTATCTTTCTTAGCGGGCTCGCGGCTTGGGCTCTGGCTACCTCGCACACGTGCGGGGATTCTACAATTTTGGCCCTTTTAGCATCGGCCTCCCCAGCGTCGGCCCTTCTAGTGTCGGCCTTCTTCAAAATCTTAGCGCGCGGGGGCTTCACAACTCTAACCCCTCCAGCGTCGGCCCCTCCAGCATCGGCCCCTCCCGCGTCGGCCCTCCCCGCGTCGGCCCTCCTTGGGATTTTGGCAACGGCCCTTCTCTCGGCAAGGGACTCATTCCCCGTGGCCTTCCTCTTCTTAGTGGCCGCCTGCCTGAGCTCGCGAAGCGACGCCATCCCTATAAAGGCGGAAGATGAATAAAAAAAAGGAAAAAAGAAAAAGAAGGTGAGTAATCAAGTGCTCACCACTCGAAGGAATTAAGCCGGCGAGATGAAGGTTTTCATCGGCTAGAAACTTATTGCATCGAGGGACATCGGCAGTCAGAAGCTGTCCGAATGTCATTCGATCTCTTGGAAGGATGGAGGAATCCCTATTGGCATCAATGTTGGGTGTCCCCCAGCTTCCGCGCACCCCATCGATATCAGTAAAAAAGAACTTATCCTTCACCCTTTAACGGAGGTGGGAAGGTACAACTTAAGGATCCTATTGGACCTAGGGGTGAAGGACCACCAACCTGATTGCTTGCGGAGGGTATAAAAGCTACGGAATAAGGAGATGCTGGCCTCTATGCCTTGCAGGTGACAGAGAACCAGAAAGCCAGCGATGGTCCGGATCGAGTTAGGAACTAGTTGGGAAGGTGTTAGAGAATATCGGTCCAGAAGATTGAGAATGAAAGGGTGGATAGGTAGTCGAAGTCCGGCCTTAAAGAAGGCTCCGTACAAGGCAACTCTTCCGGGACGGGAAGAGGTTACCCTATCATTAGGAGCAGGGTAGAACAAACGAAGGTTTGGCGGAAAGCTATACTTGGCTTTCAGATTTACTATGTCTTGAGCAGATATAGTGGAAGCAGTCCCTTCGGGGGACTTCTTGACGGCGCTGGAAGGACCAGCAGCCGTCGGACGGCTCCGGGCGGAAATCCGCCCGCCGGTCAGATGACTCCCGGCTACGAGGCATCTGACCGGCCGCCGTTCCGGCAAGGAGTGATTAGAGGAGGGGGTAGACCACTGCTTGGTAAGGAAGCAAAAGTTTGAGAAGGGGTGGGGGAACACCCCCAGGAATCGGAAATGGAACAAGAAGGCGAGGAAGCCATGGAGACTAACCTGGAAAACTTGAGCTAGGATCGAAAGAGCACGAGGAGAGAACAAACACGGGAGACGAACGGACGCTTGCGGACTCGAGAGGAAGCAGTAGCGTAAGAGAAGGGAGGATGGAAGGATAAGGATGATTTTTTCCTCTTATAGCCCCATTTCAAATCATCCCACGACCGTCCATTCTGGCCACATGTCCACCATCAAATGGAAGGCGCTTCGGCGCCTACCAGCACGAAAAACATGAAAAGCTCCACCAATAGAGAGATGGCATTGGCCTTACCACAATGATGACGCTCGCCTTTTGTGACTCACTGCTCGAGGGAAATCCTCTCCAATCCCAACAGCCCTGACAGACGAAATGATGGCGCAAAAATCGGCCGCCCAGAGGATATTAACACCCCTTTCGCGGGTGATTGTGCGCTCACCCATCTGAGGGGCGGGGGGCATCTGATACGGCTGGCCATTTTCTCTGGATGGTATTATCTTTTGCACGATTTTCGAAAATAATGATGTGATAGCAAAACCAGAAATAGAACTCAGCGATGGCCTCCAGTGTCGACCTCCAGCGACGGCCTCAGCGCTGGCCTTTGGCTCCGGCCTCCAGCATCGGCCTCCAGCGCCGGCCTCCAGCTCCGGCCTCCAGTGCCGGCCTCCGCGCCTGGCCTGGCTCCGGCCTCCAGCGTCGACCTCCAGCGCCGGCCTTCAGCGACGGCCCTGGCTTCGGCCTCCGGCGCCGGCCTCCAGCGCTGGCCTTTGGCTCCGGCCTCCAGCGACGGCCTCTGGCTCCGGCTTCCAACAACGGCTTCGGTCCTAACTTAGTGCCTTTTTTGCATGCACAATGACCCGTCTCATGCAACAGATCCGTGATTCGAGGTCTATTGTCGTGTACCTCGCTCACTGAAATCACGGGCAAGTGCTAGCACGCTCAGCAGTTACCGCTACAAGCGGTCCTCATCCAGCAACGGCTTAACCACTTGCCGTTCAGAGAAACTTATCCCAACTAGGAAGATTCGACGGTTCCAACGGAACAGGTAAACGGGACCCCCCAAACAGGTATAAGAGGAGGACCCGAGCTCAGTGCAAGGGACTCTCTCTCTCTCTCTCCCTATCTCTCAATTCTTATCTCACAACTAGAGAACTGAGCGACAAGTTTACTAACTTGAGCGTCGGAGGGTCCTGCCAGGAACACCGGCAGGGGACTTTTTGCAGGGTTCGAAGAAGAGAGACGACTCCTCCATCCCACTTGGAAGCCCACGACAAACCTCAGCATGCCCGTCGCTCAACACGGTTAATTTATCCGCATCACTTCACATGAGACTCTAGGTTAAGGATATATGCAACCTAGGGCTTTATAGTGTTTTGAAGAAGAAAAATAAAGAGAAGTTAGACTAATTTGATGTAAGAAGCTAAAGAAATTAAATTAATTGCATACAAGAAGAAAATTTTAACTAAATTTTATGACAGTAATCTGAGAATTTCGTTAAGGAAGATGAGGTACTGGAATGTTCTACCATCGGAAGATGGGACAAAATAATAAAAAAAAAGCAACAATACAAAGGTAACTATGCTACGTTAATGTAGAAAATAAAATTAAGCAAAACTAAGAAGGAAGGAAGGAAGAGAGATAAAGAAGACTTTCTTGGCGCGTCATCAAGTCTTGCAGAAAGGTTTTAACTCTATTGGTTGATAATTTCGGTGATTTCTTAACCGTCTAGCTTCTGGAAATTCGAGGGTTTATATAGGGCCCTTACGGAGGCCTCGAATTTTCTCATCGATCCTAGCATGGGATTAAAGAAATTAGTGAAAAATCGTATAAAAAATTGGGTCTACAATGTGACAAGCTTGCACCATTCTCCGATGGTGAATTTAGCAAGGCATGGAATAGGGATCAAGGCAGATGCTCGATTTTATCAGTTGTCCAATGCCCTGGATCCACGCGGGCGGAGTCAGGACTCGGCCCCAAGTCAAACTCCGATGGGTCAATGCTTCGGAGGGAAAGCTCACTTGGACTTTTAATAGGACGATGATTCCCAATGTTTTGAAAATCGGATCAGATAGCAAATTAGCTTACCATTTGAATCGCGAGTCAATCGATTCGACCAAATAAACTGGTTTGATTGGATCGAATAATATTATAATTAAATTTTAATTTAATAATATAAAATAATAAAATTTAAATATAATTTAAATAAAAAATTAAAAAAATTTAAAAACCGAGTTGAACCGATTGAAACCCGACTGGTTCAATAGATTTTTTGATTTTTACCGGGTCATATAAAAGTCAACTTTAATAATAAAATCGGACCGAACTGATGATAGATTTTCGGTTAGACCGGTTGGCTCGGCCGATTCAATCCGGTTTTCAAAACATTAATGATTCTTCGTGTGCAGGCTCGCACCGAATAGCTTATTCATGAATCCCGCATCACTAATGCACGAATGAATCATCTCTTTCGGTGCGTGTACCAAGACTTTTTCTAATAGAGAATTGGACTGGCCTTTTACTTGGGCTTTAAACAAGGCCCAGTTAAAATGCATGCCATCAAATAAGGAAAGCTTTTGTGCATCACCTACGGTGATTGGCCATGTGCATATGCAATTACACGTGTTGAAGAATATATTTTTTTTTTATACTGCACAAGCGGTTAAATATTAGTGCGTATGGTGTACCAGAACTTTTTTTTTAAATTAAAAAAAAATATCTTTATGCATCATGTGTGATATAGAAAGCATATATCGTGCTTGATGATGTATATATATATATGTATACAGCAAAAATATTTTTTTTGTTTTTATTTTTTTTTTTTTTTTTCTGTGACATGCATGGTTATATGCGCATGGTGCGTTTTGCATCATGCACAGTGCATAAGAAGTTTTTTAATTAAAAAAAAATAAACGCACCATGCACAGTGCATAAGAAGTTTTTTAATTAAAAAAAAAAAGGGCCGGCAAGCATACTTCATCTCACATTTGTTGGTTGCCGTCCCTCCACTTTACCAAATCCAGGCCTCATAAGGGTGTGCCTCCGCCGTGACATTAACTGGGTTCTGTTACCGACCTACCATTAATAGCGCCTGACATGGATGACTAGGAGAGAAATGGCACTCCATGAAGAAAACATAAAGGTGCGAGAAGGATAAGGTGGAAGGTTGATGAAGAAATCGAGGAACAGCGGGACTCCACATATCCTACGCTTGATTAATCTCCATTGCACATGGATGATACTTTTTTTTTATTATTATTATTATAGACGAACGATCACATAAGTCTGATATGAGTCAATCTAGATCCATTAGAATATAAAATTTACGATAAAATAAGAGGGCATGGATCATCTCTGCTCCATATCCTATAGCTCACATGCTGAGTCACAGCAGTCACCGTTCAGTCAGCCGCCGAGTTGGCTTCATGAAAAACATGATGAATCTGGACGGTATCCACATCCTGCAGCATAGACCATATGTTCCTGAGAATCAGATTAGAGGATGCTTCGAGAATACTCTCCTTCTGCAACCACTGAATAACCGTCATGGAATCACCTTCAATCACTAGTCTCTGGGCTCGAAGAGTCTGAGCAGCATAAGAAATACCTGCCCAGGCAACATAAAACTCGGACATAGGTACAGAAGAATCCAGGGAGCCAAATCCTTCAGCCAGCATATCACCCTAAGGCCCACGGATAATGAAGGCCGAACCAGCCAATCTACCACGGACACTTCCGTCAAAGTTGATTTTGATAAAGCCTGGAGAAGGGGGCTCCCATGAGATGAAAATCGTATGACGGTTCGCTGTCGAAACAGCAAGGGAGCCCCAGAGGCCAGAGATGTCATAACCTACCGATAGAGTGGCTCGGGCACAATCAGCGGATAAGGATATGATCTTTCTCACCAACCGCTAAGGAGATATAAAGTTCTCAGAAAATATAATCTGGTTCCTAGATAACTAAATCTGGTAGGTCATTGCCACCCAAAGACCCTGAGTATACAGAGAAGCTATCCGAAGATCCTGAAAAAAGAGAGGACGGGGAACCGGAAGCATTCCCTCTATAAGCATAACCCACCATGTACCATATTTGGCTAGCTCTAGGACATCTGAAGATCGCATGGTCTGTAGACTCATCCTTTAAAGTATACAGAGGATAGGTCAGCTGGATAGAGACATCCCTATAAGAGAGTAGGGCATATATCGAAAGGCAATCTTATAGAAGCTTTCATAGAAAGAGTTGAACCCTAGAAAGAGTGACCCTTTGAACACACGCTTAAAGTTTGTTTAAGGCCCCTGAAATCTTTCTCAGCACCTGTGACCCTTCTTTCTTATACCACCTTCTTCTCGAGATTTGCTTCCAGAAAAGAGCTCCAGCCCTCAGTCCACCGCATCCCCGTAACCCGGCAACCGTGTCAGCGCCTGCCGAGAAAGATAAGCTTCAAGGTATGATACGGTAGCCACGGGGGACGGTGGCAAAGCATTTGCTTAGTTCCGAAGCCAACAGGAGAAAAATGCCGCCTAGGACGGGGTGCCCTTTATCGTTAGCACCGGCCGGGCTCCGGGCTTCTGTCTCCATGGGAGCCGCCACGTTGCCTGCTACCGGGTGTCGACGAAGCACTGGACGCAAGCATGCCATTGGCCGATGTGAGGGAAACGATGGGGGAAGAGTACTGAAGTCATGTGATGGTGCATGGAGAGGTCAGCTCAATCTTTGAGCTGGCCACTGACACGATTTCTTTTAGTTTATTATATACCATGTCTGGAAGACAACTTTTATTCCCAAAAGTACATAATGATGCTGTGCTTTAGAGATCAAGCTCGGATTAAAGTGTTTAGATATGTTTAATGGATATTATATGTGGATGAATTCCTCTCTCTTTTTTTAGCGCTAAATCTAAGCTTTTTTTGTAGATTGCATGGAGACTAGAAGGGCTGCTTAACATAACGTGAAAACGAAGCACCCACAAAAAAAAAAGAAATCGAGCAACGTTCACGCTAGCGTATGGGAGCTGTTCATTGTGCGTGGAGGTGGTTCTCGATTGCACGCATGCGTAAAAAACGTTATTTTAAGGCTCTGCTTGGTTTGCAATTAGCTTTTAAAAAAAATTAAATATACTTCAGTATCTTGTTTGTTCAATCAGACAACCTTTTTCCGGTGCTACAATGTGGAACCAATAAAACTACGGCTGCCGTAAGTACTAGATTAAAATATAACCACGATAAATAACCAACATTAGAACTCTGATGATTAACTAGACGGGATGTTTATTTGTTGAAATATCCTTCATAAAATATATGTAGACTTTTCTGTGTTGGAAAGTTAACCCAGTACCTCGTCTGTTAACCAAACCAGCACCACTTCAGCTACGGTTTTCTGTGTGGTGCTCATTACTTTCACCCAATTGGCCGAGCCTGGCAACTTTCAATCGTGGGTGCTTGTTTTGTTCGGACTCGGTTGCTGCAGGGTCACCGACAAAGCAATTATACTCTATAATTAATTCTATGGGCTTAACTTGCTCGTTAAGTTGGGGCTATTCCAAGTCACCCCTTACTGACCAAACGCCTGTACTTACTAGGAGACTTCCTCCAAGTGGAGCATGGTATGAAGTTTGTTCCTCTAAATTAACGATAAAACTCTCTTTTATGTTATTTTATTTTTTGAGAGCAAACTCTTCATTTCTATTTCACGCGGTGGTACTTTCTTTTAAAAGCGACAGCACAGTAGCACACCCAACCACTCGAGTTAATGGGCATAATATGGTGCTGAGATCTGATAGTACTATATCTGAATTAATTGGTTGGGTGCTACTTTTTTCGATCGCATGGTTGAAAAGCTCCTTCCAATGACTGGTTGGCGTTGAGGGAACTCTATCACTGTCATTTGATGACTTTGATAGGGCTATCATGGTCGGATTTCTATTAATTTTTTACTTTACAACATTTAATTTACCTTTCGAAAGATTCAAATTCATTATGTCTACAAAGAAATCTACTCGATAATTGATATATAATCACCTACCTATAAAATAATAATAATAATAATAATAATAAAGCTCCTTCCAAAGCTCCCGTCAAGAATAAATGCCAAGCTATGCAAAAGATATACCCTTACGGAAGAAAAGAACGTCTCGAGCCGGCCAGAAAATGTCCTGTAGGTGGCCTGTACGCTGGTCTCATTGCAGATAAAAACGAGGGCCAACCGACAACATTCATCATCCATTAATTGGGTCCTCCTCTTACCTGGAGAGAGGGCCAAAGATTGTACGTGTGAACACATTTGGCATGTGGGCATGTGTACACTTTGTGTGCGCCAATGAACGGTTAAGACTAAACCAACTATTAATTGTTGAGACCCTTTTGATAGAGAGAAGCTAAAAAGGAGCACTAGTCCTTTTTCGCTACTACTTTAGATATGCACTCTTTCCTGTTAATGCCTCCAGATTACTAATGTTTAAGACGCAGAGGAAGAAACAAACATATGTAGTTTTCTATAAAAGACTGAAAAACCAAAATGGCTACCGTCATCAATAATTTCTTGTACGCCGGAGAGAATGCCAATGTAAAAGTAAAGCCAAAAGGAAAAATAAGGTTGCTTTTGTTGCACAAAGGCAGCAATTCATGTCATCGTATCATAATTGAATTATATTCAACTCAACTCATCTAAGCCTTTTCTTAACTATATGGGATCGATTATATGAATCTACTTTTTCATTCTACTTTATTCAAACACATAATTTGATTTATTAAATTTATATTTTAAAGATTCTGATAAAATTTTATGTTAGCTATCAACTACTCAACACATTCCCCTTTTTTTAATCCAGGCTTGAAATCGGCCTCGATGGAGTTAACTTATAACATCGTATGAGTCAATACAATGAGTTTTACGTTGAAAGTCAAATTGAATCATATTTGAGTTAACATAGCATATCGTATGAATTAATACAAATATAATATAATTTAATAATTATATTTAAAAACTAAGCATCGATACTATTTAATTATTAAATTTGTAGTATGATAGGGTATATATAAATTATTTAATAAATAAATTATATTACATTGACAAAACATCATTCATTTAATACTTATTTAACACAAAAAAAACACAACTCAATTAATATGATTCAATTAACAAGACAAAATTAAAACACCTTTCTCTCTTTCTTAATTACATATTAAGTATTATTTATATAAAATAAAAAATAATAAAACTTAAAATGTTACTAAATAAATAGATTCTAATCGTATTATTTTTAGAGTAATGAATCAACTTATAATATAATATAATTATTTTATATTATAATTATGACAATACGATTAAGTCATGAATCCACTTAAAATAAATCCAAACATACTTATCTTCTGTCGCATTCGAGTTCTGTTCAAATTTTCTATGCTAAGAATGTTCGCACCCTCGGACCATTTTGAGCTTTTGTTTCAGAATCCTATTTACTAAACTACGTTTTGTCTCCATTACTTCGTCGCTACTTTCTGCGTTTAGAACTGCACTCGTTCGTTATTTCAATGGCACATGATGGCTCACAGCAACATTAAAAATATTTTATGTATATATAATTAACATTAATCACATCGAAAAGGAATTATTTTACGTTTAATTAATACAATGTAGTAGTTAATACAGTGAGATTGACTGCCCAACAGCTAGCACTGCTATGAGTAAAAGGACAGTGTTACAGAGGTGCGCTGAATCACTAAAACCGCGCCAGTATGTGAGCAGGATTCTAGGTAGATAACATCCAAAAGCAAACCACTGGGCACATTAATTGAGTTGACCCCAATTACTCATCAAACATACCAAGATGAAGTGAGAAAAATGGAACTGGCCAAGGATCAAAAAGTTAAGAGGAAGCAGACAACATAAGGTGTCGGAAGAACCAGATAGCAACGAGGCCTACCAAATCCACTATTTATTATGGTACTTAATTATATTTGATTAGGTACTTATAAAGTTAAACAACTTCAGACGGTGATGTTACTTGATAACACCAGAACACCTTTTTTATCTCTGAGGTAAATAACACTGATCAGTACTGTAACTAAAACAAGTGCAAGATCCCTCGAGATTTTTTAATGTAATCTCCAAGCTAATTAAGATGATTATAGTTCAATATTTTAAAATTATATTAATTTTCGTCATCAAATATTTTTAGTTTGTTCAATAAAAAATAAATATCATTTGAAATCTAGTCCAAGTCCATATCTATTTTTGTCTATTTATTCGCTAGGCAAGTTAAATTCAAGGCAAAATTTGAGCTGAATATATATGTGTTGCTTTTAAACTCCTTGCCAGATTGCAGATAGTGTAGCTGGAGTCTAAAACGGTATGTTTAACGTTAGTACATTAATTAGATAAATCAAAGTTGGGCTACCAACTAAGAAGCAGCAGCAAGAAATATTTGCATTGCACTGCCTTATATTTTCTTTAATTCGGACACTCTTCTGTGTAAAATCTATTACTGCTTTTCAAAATGGACAACCCAGTAATATTCTTGACTCTCTTTTTTTTTTCCTCCTAAATTATTTCTTAATATAACTACTATCTCAAGAACTTCTAAACCTTTAACAAATTAAACTATTTAATTTATAACATAACGTTTACCGTTTGTTCGGAAAGATAGATGCATGATGCTCCTTAATACCGCCTTTGGTGCTCAACGCAACGTCCCCTAAACCGAGGAAATGGGAGAGAAGCCAGAAATTAGTGAAAGATTAATTAAGGTACCACCTGTCCAAATGCACCAAAATAGGGCAGCCATACACAGTCATTGGAATTCTCTTGGGAGTCTCATAATTAACAAAGCAGTAAGAGCCCTGAGAAACCTTTGACTTGTGAAGATGCCTGATGTTGAACCATACATGAATGTGGGAATAGAAAAAAACTCGATCACTGCCTGACTTGTCCCACCAAATATCTAGACTAATTGAGACCTGAGCAATCCCAATAGAAAGCAAGTCCAAGGTCTTTCCCACTAAATAGCGTAGTAATTAATAGAGGTTAAAATTTGGCCAGGATCATCGATCTCTGAGGACCATCAGTTGGTGCATGCAATATGTGTCTGCCTGTCGCTTGTCAAGCATGAAGATCCTAAAGATCAGGAATGGCTTCAGACTAGATGAACTGCCTGTTGGTGCCTGAACTATTAGATCCAGTCCCATTCTCAACCATGCATGTGATGTGAGTTATGCTTTACTACTTTTGTCTTCTGTTTTTTTTCATCGATTAGAAGGTGCTACGACTTCATGCTCGAGGTGCATGGAACGGTCTGGCGTATCATAGATCAGGCACACGGGCTGAACTGTTTTGTAGGGCACGTGTAGGTCAGTGCGCTGTCCTTAGGACACGAGCTAGGTTGCCGCAACTCAAGGGTTGGCCATATCCATAAAGTTTGCCCTGGCAAGCCTAATCAAGTGGCCCTACAATAGCAACAATCGCAAAATTATATCACAACCAAAATTTCTTCACAATAAATCAGCTTGTGTAACCTGTTATGACAAAGAAAAAGCATGAAAAGGAGTATCAAAAATTTTTTTATGAGGGGCCTTCAATGTTCAAATCAAGATATATATATATATATATATATATATATATATATATATATATATATATATATATATATATGAAGTTAGCAATAAAGAGGGGTGATAAGAATGATCAAGACCAAACATTATAGCTTTTATATTGTAGATGAAAAACTAGGGTGTAATAGAGAAGGAAAAGGAAAGTATGGTCTTACTCCTATGGAAATGAGTTGCACAGATTGTACGTATAGATGAGATAGGTAATTAATTAAGTTTGTTAAAAAAAAATTTCTCGAGAAAATCTTGTATTTAGTGATGAAATCATACGAATCATTTGGATCACAGGCCACATGCCTTATTATAATATAATATTTTAAAAATAATTTCATATCGAATAAAAAAATATATTCTTATAACTCAAGTTTACCTACTATTAATTAATTTTTACTCAATTTTTAAATGTTTTGGCTCGCTAATGGTTAATTGGATCAGTAGGTAAGTATTACAATTAGTATCAGAGCTGATTCAGTTTACAAAAAATTGATGAGCATAAGAATGATGATAGAGTAATGTCATAAAAGGATATTATAATATTTAAAAATAATTTCATATCAGATAGAAAAAATACCCCAAAGAAGATTGTAATACCTAAAAATAATATTACATCTGATAGAAAAAAATATGTAACATCGGATGGAGCTTTACACATAACGGGAAAGACCATTACTAGTGGTTTAATGCGGGATTGCATGGGAGATCATTACTAGTGTATTGATGATGACCAGGCTATTACATTTCATCTCATTGGAGGTTTAAAAAATTTACCTTATTAAGATTTAAAATTTTCAAATCTCGAAATTTTTTTTTTTTTGCCGATCATCTAATTCCTATCGCATTGCAATTCTACCTTGATTAGGATGCAATGGTGACTTGGCTTCAATACTTGTGCCAGCGTTATTGGATATTGGGCGACTCTATCTATCGCAGCAATGTCATCATATAAAGTATTTCAAAGCCATCCATCATTTCAAGGGGTTTGGCGCGCTCGCTAATGCCTGCAAGGACGTACGGGTTCCTCAACTTTAAGCCGGTCAACTGTCAAATCGGTACGTGCAAGCAATCGACGGCACGCGTTACACAATGGAGGCTAATTATTTTACAGAAACACTTGCAGAGAAACAGAGGTAGCTCTCCTTTCATTGCGTGCGTTAACTGAACGAAAATATAACATTCCTCGTTAGCTTCCAAGTTACCATCGTTATCCAGTTACTGATCCCAAAATTTATTGTTAACCACTGACGTTCAAAATCATAAAGTACGGACTATGAAAAGGAGTGATCTGTTGAAGACCAGTGACTTTCTGCAGAGGACTCTCCGTACGCTCAGCTCAAAATGAAGATTGATGTGGCGATTCAATGTAGTTAAAATAAAAAATAACAATAGCTAACAAAAGTTACAATACCTTGATCCAAAAAAATTTTTTCAGTCCCAAAATGCATCAGCATCATTTTATCCTCGAGACCTTCTCCAGTCTCGAAGTGAGATCAACACATCTCACGCCAAGACTCCTCCTTCGGTCTCAGGGTGCATCAGCATCATCTCACCTCCGAAACCTTCTCCTATCTTGAGGTGAGATCACCATATCTCGACCCCGAGACCCCCCTCCGATTTCGGGGTGCATCAGCATCATCTCACCCTCGGGACCCCCTTCGATCTCGGGGTGAGATCACCATATCTCGACCTCGAGACCCCCCTCCAGTCTCGGGGGTGTACCAGCATCATTTCACCTCTGAAACCCCCTCTAGTTTCGGAGTGGGATCACCATATCTCAACCCCGAGACCCTCCTTCGGTCTCGGGGTGCACCAGCATCATCTCACCCCCGAGACCCCCCGGTCTCGAGGTGGGATCATCATATTTCTACCCCGAGACCCTTCTCCGGTCTCAGGGTGCACCAGCACCATCTCACCCCCGAGACCTCCTCCGGTCTCGGGGTGAGGTCACTATATCTTCACTTTGAGACCCCCTCCGGTCTTGAGGTGCGCGGGGATCATAGCGATTCGCACGTGGACCAGCCTTCGAATCAAATGATAACTCCGGGCCATCTGGTGTGCCCACATGACTCTTCGTGCGCCCGTGACTGCTTGCGGCCATGCCTCATAACGGCGTATGGTGCACTACATGTTTCTGTGCGTGACTGTACCCCGTTACGGAGTATGATTCACTACCACTTACAACTGTGCACGGTCATGTCAAGCAACAACGCGCACCAAATACAACTGCAGCTGCTAGACACGTGTAATGCCGTATTGACAGGTAACGCGGGACGCCTCTGGCATGCACAGTGATGGTACGATAGCAATCTTTCGAAATAGTAAGATGTGATATTCGGATAGGTATAAAAACATGCGCCCACACTGTAAGTAGGGATCCGAACTCTGGTTTTCTAGCTTTTCTCCTCCTAGTAAAACTCTAACTGTCTCAGCTCTCTTCCGTTGGGCAGTTCTTGTCTGATCCCAAGTAAACTAATTTGAGCGTCGGAGGGTCCCCACTGGAGCATTCGATCTTCGGAGACTTTTCTTGCAGGAGTCCGAAGAGAAGGACGTCCGTTTTTTTCGATGCTTGAAGAAGGTGACTTAGCGTCATCAGATAGATCAAGAGGAGAATAAAGTGTGAAGAGCTTTAGGAGAGCTCTTGTCTGGTTTCTGTATTCTAAGGCATCTTATCTAGTTATGAACAGCCTTCTTGATTTCATCTATTTGATGAAGATGGCTAGATCCAAAATTGAGTGAAGTAATCTACGCCTTTAGCACTAACTTTTTTTTTTATTCTTTTTTTTTTTTTTCTTGGATGGAACTGCCTCTGAGGCTGAAATTATCGTCACGTGTTGTTACACTGAAGGGACGTCGATCTTATACGACATCACCAACTCTTATGAAGAACTTAAAGCAAGAGGTAGAATAAGTGCTGCTAAGATCAGGTTCTCTGTCTAAGAGTCAAATTAGTTATCCATCAAAGTTGTCCCTACAACAAGGAATTTGGAACATGCATGAACAAAGAATATTCTTAGTTGGAGAAGAAAGAGATTTTGCTCAATGCTGTGCTTAATGTTCTTTAGATTTCCTCGGTTTAAGGGTTGCACATTTACATGTTTGTAAGTTGGATGACTAGAGGGCAGAACACTGAAGGAGGGTATCTTTCTTCTTCTTCTTCTTCTTTAATTGCAACCACCGCAGCAATTTCAGTAGCCCTAATTGCCTATTGGTTGACCAGCTCTTGTTAAGCATGGGTCTCACCTTGATCATGAAACTTTTGAGAGGGGCGAAAGAGTACTCCAAACCAATAATTCACACCAAATACCGATCCATATTGGAGCCATCTATGAATGTGATGTGGCTGGGCAAGCCATGACCAAACTAACAGACGGGCATTAACTGACGGAGCTATGGTTCAGCAAACGACAAAGGATACTTAACGGGAGCCTACGTGTCATCCTCGGTTTCGATATTGGTCTCGGCCTTCACCGATATCAGCGTCAGTCTCGGCCTTCCATCGACGCCAATGTCGGTCTCGATCTTTACCAACGCCAGCGTCGGTCTAGGCCTTCATCGATATAAGGCCACCGACACTAGCATCGATCTCGACCTTCACCGACATCAACATCAATCTCAGCCTTCCACCAACTTCGGAGCCGATCCTCCCCTTATAGAGTTCTCGACGAGTCGGACCCGTATGGCCCACCAAACCGCCTGACAAGGCATGGCCCACCTACCATCTATGGCCACCACGTGGTTCGCCTATCGCTTGTGGCCACTACGTGGCCCCCCATCTACTGCCTTTGGCCATCACATGGCTCACCTACCGACTGCGGCGTATGCCCGATAAGACCTCACCTATCAATCATCTGTGGTATCGCATCTGATAAGATCTGCTGCAGCTGTCTGCAGCCGTCCATATCAAATAAAGGTGGCCTGCCAGTCCTGACAAGCCACGAGGCGAATACGCCCTATTGCTGCTGGCCTCACTACTCATCCCATGCTAGATAGCGACACCTTGGGATCAACAATTGTTTAAAAAGGGATAAGAGGGACTCTCGACCAGGTATAAGAACATTCGCTCATAATGAGAGAAAATTCTAAGCTTTGATAAACTTTCTCAAACATTCACTATTGTTTTAGATCACTTGAGCGTCGAAGAATTTTTGCTGAAATAATCGGTTTTCGAAAGACTTTTTTACAGGATTTCAGTTTAAGATGAAGGCATTGAAAGGCTCTCTGATCCGTCCCCAATCAAATCCCGAATCTTATCCGAAGAAATGATTTGGCAACAACAATCTGCATTGCCAAACTTCTTCGAAGCAGTCATCAGGTTTTAGTTTAAGAAATCTAGGCGACTACAATGGCATCACCTGCCCACCAAAATTCAAAACCTAGTATGTTCTCAGAGGATTATAGATTCTTACCACCCCAGATCTGTAACTCCCTTCCACCCCACAGGTTATAGCGTGGTCGCAGCAACCCCTAAATCTCCTCTTCCTATGTAAAACCACGCAAGGACTAAGAGGCTTAGAAAAACTCTCGAGTCTTGGTACGACGAAAGAAATCCACTGCCAACTTTACTCACGTCAGCGCCAGCAAAGTACCCATGTGAAGAGAATAATAACACAGACACAGTCATTCTCTTCCACCCCTTCTTATTTCTCGGGTCCACTGTCAATTAGAGCGGCAGGTTTTCATCTCCTCTTTCCCACACCAAGATTCGTCCCTCCCCTCTTCTGGCCTTTTCCGGGCTTTCCCTCCTTCAGTTCCAGGAAGTGGAGACACAATAAATAAATAAAAAAAAAAACCAGGATGGGTGGGGACTTAATCGCCCCTCCGTCTGTGGCCTCGTTTCAGGTTAAAAATTTATAGCGGGCTGGGTCCTGATGCTGAGCTGTGCTCTTATTTTATGCCTACGCCCTTTTCCTTGGTCTCTCTCCCATCGCAAGCCACCACTATAATTTTTTTTCCATCCTCTTTCGAAATTGTTCTAATTTTCGCTGTACCACGCTCCTCTATTTGGTGAACTCACTCTGTTCTCCAAACAGCACCACCTTCCCTCATCTTGGCCCTCCCGTTACTACTCTTTTCACCTGTTTCCTCTTTCTCTCCTCCTCTTGGTCTCCTCTCCATCGACGCATGCTTTTGCTACAAGGCTCCAACATGAGCTCCTCAAGCAGCAGTCTCCATTCCAGATGGAGACGTACTGTCTCTCGTGTTACTCTTGTGCTTTGTTGTCTTCTACTCCTTGCTTGTCAAATACTTGGTCTTAACTCGGATGGAGTCTTGCTGCTCTCTTTCAAGCACTCCATCCTTAGCGACCCCCTCTCGGTTCTCTGTGACTGGAACTGCGACGACGCCACTCCCTGCTCGTGGAATGGGGTCATGTGCATGGGCTTCCCCTCCGCTAATGCCACTAGTTCCAACTGGAATAACACTAGTGGTCGTGACGACTTCAGGACGCCAGCTGCTTCTAGAGTGATCGGATTGGTCCTCCCCAATGCCCAACTGCTCGGCTCCATCCCCGCCGACCTCGGCCTCGTCGAGCACCTCCGCTACCTCGACCTCTCCGCAACCTCCTCAACGGCACCATCCCCGCCACCCTCTTCAACGCTTCCGACCTCCGAGTCCTATCGCTTTCCAACAACGAGATCTCCGGCGAGCTGCCCGAGCTTGTCGGCGAGTTGAAAAACCTCCAGTCCCTCAACCTTTCCGACAACGCCTTGGTTGGCAGAGTTCCGAGCAATCTGACCCTGCTTCCCAACCTCACCACGGTCTCTCTCGCCCACAATTACCTCTCCGGCGAACTCCCCGGCGGAGGTTTCGGCAGCTCGAGGTCCTTGATCTGAGCTCCAATCTTATAAATGGATCCCTGCCGCCGAATCTCGGTGTAAAAAGCCTCCGGTACTTGAACCTGTCCACCAACCGGCTCGCCGGCGAGATCCCGCCGGAACTAGCATCAAGAATTCCGTCCAATGCCTTGATCGATCTCTCCTCTAACAATCTCACTGGAGAGATTCCGCAGTCTGGAGCTTTTTTCGCACAGAGGCCGATGGCCTTCGACGGGAACCCGGATCTCTGCGGAAAACCACTGAAGAACACATGCATGATCCCTTCCAGCCTCTCCAATTCTCCCCCTAATGTCTCCACCGACAATCCGCCGACGCCGAAGTCTCCTCCGGCCTTCGCGGCGATACCCAAGAACCCGGGTGGGAATTCGCCGCCACGGTCGGCAGCACGCGGAGGACAGGGGAGTCTTAGGCCAGCAGCAATCCTGGCGATCGCCGTGGGAGACCTCGCGGGGATTGCGCTTCTATTTATAGCGTTTCTGTATGTGTATCAGGTAAAGAAGAAGAAGAAGAAGAGAGACCTCCAGCAGCAGCAGAAGAAAGGAGACAGAGGGATAGAGCTGAAGAGTATGGAGAGAGGAAGGGGGGATGAAAGGCCGCCATCAGCGTCCCCGGAACCCAGAGGATCATGTAGCTTCTCGCGGTGTTTAAGAAAGAAGCATGGGGACATCGACGACATGGATGGGGCCTCGGAAACCTCGGCCTCCTCTGAAACGGAAGCAGAAGAGGAAGAGCCACCCAAGAGAGGAAAGGAGGAAAGGGACGGAAAAACCCAAGCGCAGCAGAGGCAGGAGGGAGCTATTCTAGTCACAGTTGATGGAGAGGCCGAGCTGGAGCTGGAGAGTTTGCTGAAGGCCTCGGCTTACATACTGGGAGCCACTGGATCCAGCATCGTCTACAAGGCAGTGCTCGCCGACGGGACCACCTTGGCCGTTCGCCGGATTGGGGAGAGCGGCAGCATCGACAAGTTCAAGGATTTCGATGCCCAAGTCCGTAGCATCGCCAAACTCCGCCACCCCAATCTCCTCCGCATCCGGGGATTCTACTGGGGTGCTGACGAGAAGCTCCTCATCCTTGACTACGCCCCCAATGGCAGCCTCGCCAACATCTCTTTTCGCAGTAATATCTCTATCTATAGATCACTCTCCCTTTGTCATAATTGGATTCGTCCAATTGCTAGTGAGCATAGGGTGACTTTTTGCAGAGAAGCTCGGCTCGTCGCCGTTTCACCTGAACTGGGAGGCCCGGCTGAAGATAGCGAGAGGCGTGGCGAGGGGACTCGCACACCTCCACGAGAAGAAGTGCGTTCATGGCAATGTCAAACCAAGCAACATTCTTTTGGGCGCCGATATGGAGCCGGCGATCGGAGATTTCGGGCTGGAGCGGCTCGTGTCCGGCGACGGCAGCTATAAACCAGGCACATCAGCCAGGCTCTTTGGAAGCAAGCGGTCGGTGCTGTCCACACGCAGCCTACCGGACTTGTCGTCCACCCCCGGAGCCAGCCCCTGCGGCTCCTCCTCCATTTCAGCATTGACTCCTCCTCCGTACCAGGCGCCGGAGTCGCTAAAGAATCTGAAGCCCAACGCCAAATGGGACGTTTACTCTTTCGGGATGGTGTTGCTGGAGTTGATCGCCGGGAGGGTGTTTTCAGAGGTGGAGCTCTGCCAGTGGAATGCAGGGTTTGTGGTGGAGGAAAGGAATAGAATTCTGAGGATGGCCGACCCGTCGCTGAGAGGAGAGGTGGAAGGCAAGGAAGAAGCTTTGCTGAGCTGCTTCGGTTTGGGCTTTGCATGTTGTTCCTCTACTCCTCAGAAGAGGCCTTCAATGAAGGATGCAGTGCAAGCGTTGGAAAAGATAGCATAGCAGTCACCACCTCGTCTTCTTAATCTTCCTGATAACGGTGGTAGCCACTAGCCAGGCATCTGCGTTTCGACGGCCGTTGGTGTTCAACGGTGGAGTTAACTAACTGAGTGCTGTCATTAACCTGTCGTCATTGTAACCCTGAAACTGACTTGCTTTGCGTTTCTTTTTAGTGGTGTGTACTCAGGTGTTTGTGAGAGATCTCCCTTTTTTTTTTTTTTTTTTGCTGCCAATTTTGCTGCTGATGGTGGGTGCTGTGCATGAGTCTGGGTTCAGTGTTCGGTACTTCATGAGTGCTGCCGTCGCCTTTGATTATCATGGAAGGCTATGATTGCTGCTCGGAGAAATTGAGAAGGAAAATGAATCCATTCCCTTATTATATAAGTAATTTTGTAATAAATAAAAAAAGTACTGCATTTCCTTATATTTCAAATAAAAAAAAGTAATTTTAGATATAACTCTGGAATATAAACTTGATACGAAATTGACGGAACTAGAACAAAATAAAGTTTATTTGTTAAACATAATTACTAAACAAATTGTATTTCGCTAATTTGAATTTGACTCGTAATTAACATAATTATTAAATAGATCAACTCAATTCATATGACTTGTAAAATTTAGACTATTTAACTTATATTTAAAAATTACTTATATATTTTTATTTAATATATAAAATAAAAAAATAAAAAAGATGAAAGATATTTATGTAATGATTTTATATTTATTTATTTTTTCTTTTTTTTGAATAAAAAAATTATTGTTGGATTTTAGTGATGATTGTAAATATAATAATTTTATAATCAATTATTACAAAATAAATAATGCATTCATATCGATTTAAATAAATTATAAGATCATACGATAAAACTCATACAATAGAAAATATTTGGGTTTTTAATATAATTAATAAATAAATCGTGGCAAGATTGATATACTTTTTTAAAAACTTTTATAAGTTTGAGCCGTTTGGTTTGATGGAAAAGACTTTGTACACCGCATTCGGTGCAGCAAGTCCTACATGGGCTGCATCATCCCTTTTTATTGGTCCACATGTGTACGATGTCCATTAAAAATGTTAAGATACCTTTATGACATTTCGAGAAAAAAATTACGATATTCTAGTTTTAAATTTACGATACCCCAATTTTAAACTTACGATACCCGTTTAGAAAGCAAAAAAAAAAAAAAAAAATACGACACCCTAGTTGTAAACTTAGTAGCTATAAAATTACGACAACCACTCAGAAAACGTGTCTGTACACAAATTCCAAAAAAAAGCTGAATGGATATTAATGCATGTCATATCAAAATTTAAGATGACACTCAGTTTTAAACTTACGACAACCTAGCTTTAAACTTACGACACCCATTCAGAAAGCAAAAAAAAATTATGACACCTCAATTTTAAACTTACGATATCCTATTTTGAAACTTACGACACCTGTTTGTACATAAATTCAAAAAAAAGCTGAACAGGTATTAATGCATAGCTTTTATTTTGAAATTTGTGTACAGACACCTCTTCTGAATGTGTGTCTTAATTTTATAACTATGATATCGTAAGTTTAAAACTGGGGTCATAATTTTTTTTGCTTTATGAATGGGTGTCTTAATTTTATAACTACGGTGTTGTAAGTTTAAAACTGGGGTGTCGTAATTTTTTTTTGCTTTATAAATGCTAAACTTTATAAATACGGTAACTCGTAAGTTTAAAAGTAGGATGTCGTGATTTTTTTTTTCGGATGTCATAAAATTGTCTTAACATTTTTAATGGATATCGATCAATAAAAAGGGATGGTGCAGCCATGTAGAACTTGCTACACCGGATGTGATGTACAAAATCTTTTCCTTGGTTTGATACAGCGCATTTATGATCCAATATCACGGTTTATCACGGTTTGCCCCCTTCTGCTTGCAAAGGTATGATAGCCAATGGCCATTGTTGACACCAAATCACCATCTCCGAGCGTCCGGTTGCCTCCTCCAGCAGGCCCGGGATCCTTCGGCGAGCTCTTTGCGCCTGCGGGCCTGCAAACAAGTCCCAGGGGCCGGAGATTCCGGTGGGAACCCTCGACGCTCAAGTCAGTGCTCTGGGCAACATCCGTGAGCTTGAGGAAGCTCGAAAGAGAGAAGAAGAGAGAGGCTTAGAGCCATGCTCTCTGTGGGCAAGAATGAGTGTTAAGAGTGTAGTGCGTTCTCAGTTCTTAGAGTTCTTAGTGTTACCTAGTTGGGGGTCCCTCTTACCCTTTTTATAGATGCCGGAGTGTGGGCTTCGGGCGTGATCACTTGTCAAGCATTAATTGATGGCAGCACAATGGAGCTTACCTCCATGTGACGTGTCAAGCTGCAGGCCATGTCCCGTCAGAGTAGGTGGCTGCAGGGCATGGCCAATCGTTACGGCGCTTGCCAGATATGTCCTCTGTGTCACCTTTTTGGTTGTCCTGCGCAGACATCGATGGATGATAAAGTTAGTCGTGTGGGTCCCAAGGTACACCCGTTACGGCGCTTGCCAGATATGTCCTCTGCGTCACCTTTTTGGTTGTCC
Source organism: Calamus simplicifolius (assembly GCA_900491605.1). Taxonomy (NCBI): domain Eukaryota; kingdom Viridiplantae; phylum Streptophyta; class Magnoliopsida; order Arecales; family Arecaceae; genus Calamus; species Calamus simplicifolius. Next base: position 599,381 of record UESW01004670.1, on the reverse strand, counting down.
TGCGCAGACATCGATGGATGATAAAGTTAGTCGTGTGGGTCCCAAGGTACACCCGTTGAAGGGAAGATGATGTTGAGTTGAAGCCAACTATCCTCGTGGAGCATTGATTATGGAGTGCTTGCGTGACACTGTTCATGCCCTTGATGAACTTCAGAAAAGGCCGAGAGTGAATACTTGCATGACACTTCATTACCGATGCTGAGCGCTATTCATGCCGAGGGGAAGAAGTCGAGCACGTCTGAGGTTGAAGGGGCCAACGTGGCAACCATAAATACCTTAATGCATAAAAGGAAATAAGGCATTAAATGTCTTAAAGCGGGTGATGCACATAGCCTTTATGAGGCCATAAATGCCTTGGTGCGAGAGGTACGACGGGTGAAGCCAAAAGGGAACAAGTCCGAGGCCGAGGGGGAACAAGTTCGAGACCGAAGGGAAAAAGGTCCAAGGCCGAGGGGGAACAAGTCCGAGACAGAGGGAAAAAGGTCCGAGGTCGAGGGGACCAATATGGCAGCCATAAATGCCTTTATATGAATAAGACAATAAATGCCTTAGAGTAATGAATGCACGTGGCGAGGGTGTCTCAAGGGTTGAGACACTGTTCATATGGCCCGAGACCAAAAGGGGTGGGGGTTGAGACTTGAGGCCGAGACCGAGAGGGGGTCTCGGGGTTGAGACTTGAGGCCGAAACGGAGAGGGGGTCTCGGGAGTCGGGGGTTGGAACTTGAGGCTCTTGGGGTTGGGACTTGAGGCCGAGACCAAGAGGGGGGGTCTCGGGGGTTGAGGGTGGAACATGTCCGAGCCGATGGGGCCATCATGGCAGCCATAAATGCCCTCCAAGTCATTATGACTGTACCATTAAATGCCCTAGCCCATCATCGGACATTAATGACGGAAGGTGGCCCTTGGCAGAGCATGACGGAACGCACTCATCGTGGCCATTTTTTCTGTTTTGTTCTCTTTCTTCCTTATGACGAGATGCCTGGATGTTGGGAGCTGAGGCCGAAGGAGGCTTCGTCAGTTTTCTTCCTTCACGATTCTCTAACGGCATCGGATCAGCCACATCAGCCATCATTTACATAGAGATTACGGTTGAGGTACCGAATATTCCTCAAGCAATTGGAGCAGTGCAATCTCCTCGAATGATTTTTCTTTTCACTCAGAGAATGAGAATCAGAGTGGAATTCCGTCTATTGAGTAGAAAACACCAAACACATTCTCTGATGCTAAATCTATTTAATTTGCAGCGGATTAGGGTATTAATTAGGTTGCTCCAACTCTCTACTCTCATCTCAGCTTCCGTTGTGAAAAGGCTTGGTTGGGCAAGCAAATGATTGAAGTTTTTTTTGGATCAGGGGCCGGAACGCCTATTAGTCGGGAGACGAGATCGATTAGACGAAGCAATTCAGCTGGCGGCCGGCCCTTCGGGGCACGTGCTAATGTAATGTTTGCGAAACCAAACGGTTCAGTTCAGTCCAACAATATCCATCACATCTTCTAGAGCGGACGAAAGCCGAACTGCTCCCATGTGATCATGCGAGGCAAATTCATCGGTTTCCTCCGCTATACTTCGGGCCGTCTCTTGCAGGGCAACCCGAACGCTCGACTGCAAGCACTGGATGCACTTCTGTCCCTAAACAATTAATGCCTTCTGGCAGATCATCTACGTGTTCTCGATCGAGGAGGGATACTACTGCTTTAAAGGTACAGCTTGCACGTCGGTCGGTCGGTCGGTCCGGACTAGCCAAACCGGTTCGTGGAGAAAATTGGAGATCTCGATGACCAACTTTGGCTTGTTGGAACTGTCCTAAACTTTAGTGGACCTACGTACGAACGTTAGATTTTTCCCCGTCTCGTGTCGGCAAGCGCACCGTAGAGCTGGTTCACTTTCATATATATGAAACATGATGGACTTCATTAACTGCATGGGCCATGCAAACCAACCGATCGAGAGCAGGTTTTTAGATGTCTGAGATTGTGCCAGGAGGGAGGTTGCCAGCCGCGAGGGTTGTCGCCACACTATAAGCTAGACTCGGGCCAGCGTACGTAGTCCTGGCCAAGATCTAGCTCGAATCATTTTAGCAGCAGGTTTTGTCCAAGTTCTTATTTAAAATGTCAAGCCTTTAAACAAGTAGATGAGTTAGCTAGTGGATTGAGATAGGTTACAAGTGATGTTATTCTAGCAAATCCAAGCTTCTGCTCAGCCCATATATAAGAATGTACGTGATGTTAAGTCTGGGTGGTATGTGCTTCCATACAAAAGGTTTAGACTGGTCCCAGCCCATTACTTTCCCTGACCAGACTCGCACCGCCTGCCCGGCTTAGAATTCAAGGAGGTCTACATGGTAGATAGACAATTCAAATTCAAGCTATTTATTGCATTACCAGTCTAGACCTAGACCACACAAGCAAAAAACACCCAAATTAAGTTTCACTATTCAAAAGAAGAAGTCAAGGGCGTGATTATAGACTTATTTGAGGCATCACATGTATGTGTGTGTCGAGAGAGAGAGAGAGAGAGAGAAGTTGGAAAATATTTGATACGCAAGAAAACTTAGTTTGGTGATCTGTCCGAGGATATGCTAGGGGTAACACCATATAGTACCACTCCCGGTAGTTAGATGGATTTAGACTCAAACTGAGTCTACGTCAGCACAAAGACCTTAACTAATTAAAGAAGTTTGGATCTCCTTCTTTAAAAGAGTGTTTCAATAGAAGACGCTTTTAATTTTTATATATGATTGGAAATTAAATAATTTTTATGTTTAACAGTGTGTATTTTCAAATCATTTTATTTTTTAAAAAGATAAACAGTCTTGTTTAATTAAGTGAGCCGTTAGATATAAAAATTGAGATGTAGAGGACCGAAGGAAAGCCTTTAAATAGTGCTATCTTGACCTTCATATATCACAGTGATGACAAATGTAAATTCACCCAAGTTTTCTTAAATGAGCTTATTTTAAGTCTTGGTTCGAATCGAGGAAGAAAACTCATTTTGAGATTTGCAGCTATCCTCCAAAGAGGCACTCAAGAGTTTATGCATATTGATATAGATAATAAATAAAATAGTTAGTGAATGATGCAGTTAGAAAATAAAAAGCTTCATGACCTGGGCGGCCCCAGAGTCTGAGCGGCCCCCAATCCTGGACGGCCCTCAGAATCTGGGCGGCCCCCGGTCCGGCGGCCCCAGGGTCTGAGCGGCACCCAGTCCCAGGCAGCCCCCCAGCCCTAGACGGCCCCCAGAATCTGGGCGGCCCCTAGTCCTGGACGGCCCTCAGAGTCTGACCGGCCCCTGGTCCTGGGCGGCCCCCAGGGTCTGGGCGGCCCCCAGTCCCAGGCGGCCCCCAGTCCCAGGCGGCCCCTAGTCCTGGACGGCCCCCAGAGTCTGGCCGGCTCCCAGTCCTGGGCGACCCCCAGGGTCTGGGCGGCCCCCCAGTCCTGGGCGGCCCCCAGAGTCTGGCCGACTCCCGGTCCTGGACGGCCCCTAGGGTCTGAACGACCCCCAGTCCTGGGCGACCCCCAGGGTCTGGGCGGCCCCCCAGTCCTGGACGGCCCTCAGAATCTGGGCGGCCCCCGGTCCTGGGCGGCCCCCAGTCCTAGGCGGCCCCCGGCCCTAGATGGCCCCCAGAATCTGGGCGACCCCTAGTCCTGGACGGCCCCCAGAGTCTGGGCGGCCCCCGGTCCTGGGCGGCCCCCAGGGTCTGAGCGGCCCCCAGTCCCAGGCGGCCCCCAATCCAGGCGGCCCCCAGAGTCTGACCGGCTCCCGGTCCTGGACGGCCCCTAGGGTCTGAACGGCCCCCAGTCCTAGGCGACCCCCAGGGTCTGGGCGGCCCCCCAGTCCTGGGCGGCCCCCAGAGTCTGGCCGGCCCCCGGTCCTTGATGGCCCCTAGGGTCTGAACGACCCCAGTCCTGAGCGACCCCCAGGGTCTGGACGGCCCCCCAGTCCTAGGCGGCCCCCAGACTCTGGGCGGCCCCCAGTCCTGGACGGCCCCGAGATCTGGGTGGCCCCTATTCCTGGGCGGCCTCCCAAGATCTGGACGGCCCCTAGTGAATGATTCTCATATCAGAACCACTAAACATGATAAACCGTCATATTCGAACAGAAATCGAGGATCATTAAACATCATAACGCTTTAAATGATTCGAATAAGACAAACACTGAAACACCGCCGTTTATCTAGAAAAAGGAGATACTGAACTCCTATTTTAGAGCCAGATACCTTTTCTCTCTGACATCCCCACTGACCCTGACATTCCTTTGGGATAACCAAAGTCATCATGAAAATCCTTATCTTCATGAGCAAGTTTCTTAATACCTTATTATTAATTATCAAGGAATGACCACGTAGCGGAGGCGAATATAGGACGAATGTTATCCTACACGTGGACCTCTGGAACTAAAAAGAAAAAAGAAAAACAAAAAAGAAAGGGATAAGAGGAGGAAGAAGAAGGAGGTAGGGGACTTTTCTTCCTTCAGAAAGAGATCTCATAATAAGAAAGAATCTGGTGATCCAGCATCAACAGATTGGCGCGCCAGGAAGGGGACCATCGTCGGAGCAGTGAGAAATACCTGTTCTACGGTTCCGCGAACATGAGCTCTAGATCTCTGGAAGAAGATCCCTCTGATTGGTCTGGGGGGCATCTCTCGCCTCCCAACCATGATCTCAAAACTCTTGGCCCTTCTGAGCCGGTGAAATCAAACCCTCCGATTTCTTTCTTGCCGCTCCCGGCTCCAACTATTCCTCAAGATCCACTGCTGATCCTCACCCAACAAGTCCAACTCTTGTTGGAATGGTTCAACAGATGCAAGAGCAGCATTCTAGAGGGGCCCACAACGGCACGAGCCGCCTCTGTTGCCTAGGTCGGCTACTCCTGTAGCCGACAATCAGCTCGAGGGAGATCTCCTCCGACAAAGCCTCTCCGCCCTTATTCCTTCGGAAAGCGGCGCTCTCAAAGCTCCCATGATGGCTCGCGCTCTTTGTCCCATTCCCCTAGCAGCCCACCTGCCGGGTGACGACGGGGGAAGGACCTTATATAGAGCACCGCCGGTGGCATCGTCAGTCTCCTTCCAGTTCCCCTGAACCAGCCGGAGGACGTATGACTGATAGAATGGAAAAGCGTCTTGAAGAGCAAGATCGCAGGCTGGAAGAACTCAGTCAAAGGATCAATAATCAGCCGGGGTCGGATTACGACACCCGCCCCCCTCTTACTCGACGGGTTATGGAGGAACCCATTCCAAGGAGGATTCCGATTTCCTCAATTGGACCCTTATGACGGTACCACTGATCCCCTAGATCATCTGGAGAGCTATAAAGCTATCATGCAGGTCCAAGGAGCGACGGATGCCCTCTTATGCGTTGCCTTCCCGGCCACCCTCCGTAAGGCGGCCCGTGTTTGGTATTCTCGTCTGCCCTCACGCAGTGTTGACTCTTTTCGGCAACTGGAGAGATCTTTTCTGGCTCATTTCGACGCTTGTCGAAAAATTCCTCGAGTGGCAGACAGCTTATTCTCCGTGCAGCAGCAAGAAGGAGAATCTTTGAAAGACTTTATAACCGTTTCAAGGTGGCGGCCCTAGAAGTCTATCATCTTGAGGATGCTGTAGCCACTCTGGCTCTAAAACGGGGGCTCCGACCCTCCCGTTTTACTTATTCCTTGGACAAAAGACCTCCTTCTTCTTATGCTGATCTCCTGAGCCGTGCGCAGAAGTATATCCGCGCCGACGAAGCTGATTCATCCAGGAGAGGTGCGCAAGGGAGAACTAGCAAAAGACCGCTCGCCCAGAGTTGAACGGACCTCCTTCCAAGAAGCCGAACCCTTGCGCCGACCAATTGATCGCCGCAAGAGCCAAACTCCCAGAGAGGACCATCTTACACCCCTCTTAGCACCCCGGGCTCACATCCTTATGGAAATTGAAAACGAGCCTTATTTACGGCGTCCGCCCCCATTGAAGAAGGGCACCGCCCGCGACAGAAGCCGCTATTGCCGTTTCCATAGGGATTATGGCCACGACACTGAAGAATGTCGGAACTTGAAGCAGGCCATCGAAGAGCTAATTCAGAGGGGATACCTTGGGCAATACATCCAGAAGAAAGAAGCTCCTCCCATACCGGCTTTGATGGGACCTCCTCCCGCTCAAGCTAGCATTGATAACACCCAACAGAAGGATGGTGGGCATGATTTCCCGTGGAAGAACCTCATCTTCTAAGAGACCAAGGGAGGGGAAGAGTTAGATGATGTAATCCCCTCTGGGGGAGATATAGCGGGGGGTAATGTTGTAAAAGATGATAGCGTCGTCGTTTCGATGACGATCGCTAGGCATCCTGTAAAAAGAATCTTAATCGACAGTGGGAGCTCCGCTAATGTGCTTACTTATGATGCATTTCTTCGGATGAGTTTATCTCTGGATTCTCTTCGGCCCGTAGCCGTCCCTCTAGTTGGTTTTACTGGAGACTCCATCCGAGTGGAGGGCGAAATTACTTTGCCAGCTACGGCAGGATCACCGCCATGTCAAAGCACGGTTATGCTGGATTTTCTGGTAGTTCGGGTCCCCTGGCTTACAACGCCATTCTTGGCCGCCCCGGCTTGAATACATTAGATGCAGTTATATCTACCAAGCGCTTATTGGTGCAGTTTCCTACCAAGCAAGGGTCGGTATGATGCATGGAGAGGTAGACTCGGTCAGACCCTGCTATCATTTAGCCCCTAGTCCCCATGCGGTTAAAGTTCCTCCGGTGGCCGAGTCGTTTGACCCCAGAGAAGTCGAGCGGAGAGGAGAGCCAGCGGAGCTTCTGATATCTTACCCCCTGGGAGATGATCCCACTAAGATCGTGCAGATCGAGCTCCTCTTCCCCGAGGTCCGGGATCAGCTCCTAGCCTTCTTATCAATGAATGCAGATGTCTTCGCCTGGAAAGTAACGGATATGGTCGGGATTCCTCCGGAGGTGATTACTCATCAACTTAATATTAACCCAAGCTGCCGCCCTGTCCGCCAGAAGAAAAGGAGTTTTGCCTCTGAGCGGCAGAAGGTCATTGACGTGGAGGTAGACAAATTGCTCATGGCCGGTCATATTCGAGAAGCACGATATCCTGATTGGCTAGCCAATGTGGTTATGGTCCGGAAAGCTAGCGGAGGATGGAGAATATGCATCGACTACACAGATCTTAACAAAGCTTGTCCTAAGGACAGTTTTCCGTTGCCCCGGATCGACCAGTTAGTGGATTCAACTTCTGGTTATGAACTCCTTAGTTTCATGGATGCCTTCTCAGGGTATAATCAGATAAAATTGGACCCCTCAGATGAAGAGCATACTTCTTTTATCACCGAGAAGGGCATTTATTGTTATAAAGTAATGCCCTTCGGGTTGAAGAATGCAGGAGCTACCTATCAGAGGCTGATGAACAAAGTTTTTAAAAACCAGCTCGGCCGCAACATGGAAGTATATGTAGATGATATGTTGACAAAAAGCACCTGTGCCACTGACCATGTCGCCGACCTGCAGGAAACTTTCCACAACCTCCGGCTCCATAGAATAAAGCTCAACCCACGCAAATGTGCATTTGGAGTTACTGCAGGAAAATTCTTGGGTTTCTTGGTCACCCGGCGGGGGATTGAAGCAAACCCAGAGAAAATTCAAGCCATTCTCAGTATGAGACGGCCTATGTGTAAGAAAGAGGTGCAACAACTCACCGGGAGGATAGCAGCATTAAGCCGATTTTCCAGATCAGCCGAGAGATGTTTACCTTTCTTCAAGGTCTTGCGTAAAGCAGATGGCTTCGAATGGACAGAAGACTGTCAACAAGCTTTTGAAGAACTTAAGGAGTTCTTGTCCACACCGCCCCTGTTATCTAAACCGGAAGAAGGAGAGAAGCTCTTCCTTATCTTGCGGCTTCTTCGGAGGCCGTTAGTTCCGTTCTGGTGCGTGTCGGCGACCATGCCGTTCAACGACCTGTATATTATACCAGCAAAGTACTTCATGGTGCAGAAGAGAGGTATTCCAAAACGGAGAAAGTCATTTTCGCTTTATTCGTTTCTGCTCGACGACTCAGACCCTACTTTCCAAGCCCATCCTATAGTCGTCCTCACTGATCAACCTCTCAGAGCTATTTTGTCACGACCAGACACTTCTGGCCGGTTAGCCAAGTGGGCCATCAAACTAGGGAATTCGACTTATCATTTCAACCCAGAGCATCTTTGAAATCTCAGGTCTTGGCTGATTTTCTAGTAGAATGCACCTGGTCTGACAGCATCAAGAAGAACTCCCCGGATCCTTTTAGATGCTGAGAGGAGGATCATGAAGCATGGGTCCTTCACATGTTGATGGAGCCTCTAACTCACAAGGTAGCGGAGCTGGTCTCATTCTCGCTAGCCCAGAAGGCGCGGTACTAGAATATGCTCTTCGTTTCCTCTTTGAAGCCACCAATAATCAAGCTGAATATGAGGCTTTGCTGACCGGAATCAAACTAGCGCATGGGATGGGAATCAAGAATCTCCGAGTTTCACTGACTCACAGCTTATTTCCGCCCAGTGGCAGGGGAGTATGAAGCTCGGGACCCTATCATGTTCCCAATATCTGAACAAGGTCAGACTATTAATTCCCTTATTGGATCACTTCACCATTAGTTATATACCCAGAGGTGAAAATGCTAGGGCCGATATGTTAGCCCGACTTGCTACCTCAGTGGATAGTGCCATGGGCAAAACCTACATCGAGTATCTGGAAACACCTAGCATCGAAGCTACTGAAGAAGCTTTGCCCATTATCCAAGAAGAAACCTGGATGGAATCTTATATCCGGTATCTGAAAGACGGCGTTCTCCCAGTTGGTCGTGAAGAAGCTAAGCTGCTTAAGCGGAGGGCTTCTAAATTTGTGCTACTAGAAGGCCAACTTTACAAGAAATCCTTCTCTCAGCCCCTCCTCAAATGTGTTAATTCGGTAGATGCAGATTATATCCTTAGAGAAATTCATGAAGGCATCTGTGGGAATCATTCTGGAGGCCGATCTTTAGCACGCAAGGCCCTCCGACAAGGATATTACTGGCTCACCATGCAAGAGGATGCAACCGAACTAGTGAAAAGATGTGATCATGCCAACGGTACGCCTACATTCAGCGGCAACCATCTTCTCAGTTAAATTCTCTTTCTGCTCCCTGGCCCTTCGCTCAGTGGGGCATGGACATCCTCGGCCCTTTCCCTCCGGCGACAGGACAGCGCAAATTCCTACTAGTGGCCGTTGATTATTTTACTAAATGGGTCGAGGCTGAAGCACTCGCCAAAATTACTGAAGCCAAGGTAAAACCTTTTTCTGGAAAGCCATTATTTGTCGATACGGCATACCACACACTCTCATCACTGACAATGGCCGACAGTTTGACAACAACCTTCCGGACTTTCTGTACTGATCTCGGCATCGTGCAACGATTCACCTCCGTCGGCCATCCACAATCTAATGGAGAAGCTGAGGTTACAAATCGCATGATATTACGGGGACTAAGGACCAGATTGGATACGTCCAAAGGAAGGTGGGTAGAAGAGCTCCCGAGTGTACTCTGGGCATACCACACAACTCCCAGAACACCGACAGGAGAAACGCCATTCAACCTGGTTTTGGTTCCGAAGCTGTTATTCCCGTCGAAATTGGCTTACCAAGTAGCCGAGTGGAAACATATAACGAAGCGGACAACCTCCCTAATTTAAGAGCCAATCTTGACCTCATTGATGAAGCAAGAGATCGGGCTCGAATTAAGATGGCGGCATACCAGCAGCAGGTGGCGAGGTATTATAATACCCGCGTCCGCTCGAAGAGTTTCCGTCAGGGAGATTTAGTTCTGAGAAAAGCTTCGGTGTCCAAACCAACGGAAGGGGGCAAATTGTCTCCGAACTGGGAAGGGCCCTATCGGTAGGAGAAGTCTTCACCGTGGAGCATACCGCTTGAAGATCTAAACGGACAACTAATCCCCCGAACGTGGAATGCAGACAATCTTCGGCCATATTACCAGTAATGTAATGTATTTACCCAAATATTAAATAAGCCTGCACATTTGAACACATATTTTTATTCTTTCGGCGGCCCTACAGTCCAAAGGACACCCCCAGGCCGGACCCCTGAGGAGGTTCAAGTCCTGACTTAAGCGGCCCCGGTTAGGCGGCTCGGCGGCCCTACAGTCCAAAGGACACCCCCAGGCCGGACCCCTGAGGAGGTTCAAGTCCATGACTTAAGCGGCCCCGACTTAGGCGGCTCGGCGGCCCTACAGTCCAAAGGACACCCCCAGGCCGGTATAACCACCCCTGAGGAGGTTCAAGTCCATGACTTAAGCGGCCCCGGACCGGCTCGGCCCTACAGTCCAAAGGACACCCCCAGGCCGGTATAACCACCCCTGAGGAGGTTCAAGTCCATGACTTAAGCGGCCCCCGGCAGGCCCTACAGTCCAAAGGACACCCCCAGGCCGGTATAACCACCCCTGAGGAGGTTCAAGTCCATGACTTAAGCGGCCCCGACGCACGGCTCGGCGGCCCTACAGTCCAAAGGACACCCCCAGGCCGGCCCTGAGGAGGTTCAAGTTGACTTAAGCGGCCCCGAAACGTTATAGGCGGCTCGGCGGCCCTACAGTCCAAAGGACACCCCAGGCCGGTATAACCTACCCCTGAGGAGGTTCAAGTCCATGACTTAAGCGGCCCCGAACGAGCGGCTCGGCGGCCCTACAGTCCAAAGGACACCCCCAGGCCGGTATAACCTACCCCTGAGGAGGTTCAAGTCCATGACTTAAGCGGCCCCGAATCACGGCGAATAGGCGGCGGCGGCCCTACAGTCCAAAGGACACCCCCAGGCCGGCCCTGAGGAGGTTCAAGTCCATGACTTAAGCGGCCCCGCACGGCCCCAGGCCGGTATAACCTACCCCTGAGGAGGTTCAAGTCCATGACTTAAGCGGCCCCGAATCACCAGCGAATAGGCGGCTCGGCGGCCCTACAGTCCAAAGGACACCCCCAGGCCGGTATAACCTACCCAGGAGGTTCAAGTCCATGACTTAAGCGGCCCCGAATCACCCGGCTCGGCGGCCCTACAGTCCAAAGGACACCCCCAGGCCGGTATAACCTACCCCTGAGGAGGTTCAAGTCCATGACTTAAGCGGCCCCGAATCACGTTCCCCAGCGCGGCTCGGCGGCCCTACAGTCCAAAGGACACCCCCAGGCCGGTATAACCTACCCCTGAGGAGGTTCAAGTCAATGACTTAAGCGGCCCCGAATAACCAGCGAATAGACGGCTCGGCGGCCCTACAGTCCAAAGGACACCCCCAGGCCGGTATAACCTACCCCTGAGGAGGTTCAAGTCCATGACTTAAGCGGCCCCGAATCACCAGCGAATAGACGGCTCGGCGGCCCTACAGTCCAAAGGACACCCCCAGGCCGGTATAACCTACCCCTGAGGAGGTTCAAGTCCATGACTTAAGCGGCCCCGAATCACCAGCGATAGACGGCTCGGCGGCCCTACAGTCCAAAGGACACCCCCAGGCCGGTATAACCTACCCTGAGGAGGTTCAAGTCCATGACTTAAGCGGCCCCGTCCACGGCTCGGCGGCCCCAGGCCGGTATAACCCCCTGAGGAGGTTCAAGTCCATGACTTAAGCGGCCCCGAACGGGACGGCTCGGCGGCCCTACAGTCCAAAGGACACCCCCAGCCGGTATAAACCCCTGAGGAGGTTCAAGTCCATGACTTAAGCGGCCCCGAATCACGTAGGCGGCTCGGCGGCCCTACAGTCCAAAGGACACCCCCAGGCCGGTATAACCTACCCCTGAGGAGGTTCAAGTCCATGACTTAAGCGGCCCCGAATCACGTTCTCCAGCGAATAGACGGCTCGACGGCCCTACAGTCCAAAGGACACCCCCAGGCCGGTATAACCTACCCCTGAGGAGGTTCAAGTCCATGACTTAAGCGGCCCCGAATCACGTCCCCCAGCGAATAGGCGGCTTGGCGGCCCTACAGTCAAAGAATGCCCCCAAGCCGGTATAACTACTCCTGAGGAGGTTTAAATCCTTGACTCAAGCAGCCTCGACTTAGGCGGTTTTGAGTCACGCCCGTAGGCAGATACTCGGTTATTCTCGAGGTACAATTCTGCCAAAGCGCCAAATGGCCCCACAATCCTAAAGGCATCGTGCCTCCTTGAACCTAGGATTAGCTCCCCCGCAGGGGCCCCTAAACTGCTTATCGAAGTTCTAGGACTTACATCCTGATACGACACACCAGAAAACGACCCCGAGATTCGGAATTAATGTCAACTCGTGGACGGATCCCTAATCCATAAGTAGGAATCAGGAATCAAGCAGATGAAATATTAAGTAACATCAAATAAACAAAAAGTGGCATCCACTCATTAAAGTCGATTCACTAAAACTTTATAAGGTATCGTCAATGAACTGATATTAGTTACAAAAAGAAGTCCTTTAAAGGACCAAGTCAAGAACAGAAAAACTAAGCTAAAATCAAGATGAACCTAGACATCCTCTATCAGTTTTCGAATGCTCCTTCTCAGTATTGGATCAGAAGCCGGCTCCTCAGCGATGGGCATTCTACAGCGGAATCTTTGGTCGTCACCACTCCATCCGCCACGTCTTCGACCTCCATATCAGAGGTCTCTTCGTCATCCGCAGGTCGAAAACGTTCAAGGTTTTCTAAGTTAAAGTGTCGGGCTAACCTCCGTTTACACCTTTCAAAACCCTGAATGAAGGCGTCCAGGGCGGCCTCCTGGAACTCCGACACAAAGTCCGGGAGCCCTTGTACTCCTTGATAGCCTCCCGGACTTTGGCTTCGGCGCGGCCACCTTTTCTTGGACTTCGGCTTCGGCCGCGGCCACCTTTTCCTGAGCTTTGGCCTCGGCCGCAGCTATCCTTTCCTGGACCTCCATCATCATTGTTGCGACCTTGTCCAGAGCTTCCTTAGCGTCTTTCTCGGCTAGAACCAATTTTTCTACAGCATCGCGAGCCGCAGCTTCCGCGTTATCTGCTCGGTTTTCAGTATGTTCTAGCCTGAGAGTGGTTTCTTTTAACCTTTCTTCGTTGGCAGCAATTTCGCCCGAACCTCAGATAGTTGGGCATCTAAGCTCCGCAGCTCCTTTTCCGCCCTTCCCCGCCAGATCCGATAATCCTCCTGGATGACCCGAAGGTCATGTAGTGCTTTTGACTCTCGGGCCTTCGTCTCCACCAACTCTTTGTCTAGACTCACACTTGGGACTTGGCCTTGTTTAAGTCTTCGCGCAGCACAAAAAGGCCATTAGACATCTGCAAAACACATTCGGTGAATACCCAAACTCAATAATCACAAAAGGAAAAGGTCGTAGCTTACCTGAAGCGCGGCTGTAAACATAGTGTCAAATGCCTCTCTTGTGACACCTTCCTCATTTTTTCCTGAAACCTGGGCAGGATCGAAAGTTTAAGAATTGTCTCCGATAGGCAACTTTTATATCCAGCACCCAGGTTAGGCGGTTGAGAAGGTGGAGATGGACTTCTCAAGGCATCTGAGGGAGCGGGAGCAGGAACGCCTGCTTCCTTTGACGATGACGGGCCTGGCAAATCAATTTCAACTGCTTCCACGCTCCCTACAGATCCCCCAGCGCCCTTAGTGAAAGATGGGGCGATCCGGAAGCTCCCCCTCGACGGGATCTCCTATCGGGATCCCCTTTGGAGGACTTATCTCTCCCTCGCTATCTTCTATCAGGGTCGCTTCGGGAAGAGCCGCTGGAGGCTGGGCCTGATAACCCGATTCTGACTGGCGGAGCCTTTAGGTTCATTCCCTGCCGCGCCATGATCGCTCCCTTCTCTCTTTCGAAGGCCCGATACCAATAAGTCTTGAGAAAACTTCATTGCTACAATATAGTGAGCATAGGGTTAGCTAAAAAAGACACCAAATGTGTTAGCTGCAAATATAACAATAAGAAAAAAAAAAATTCTTCAGGGCTCACCGGGCGCTGCAGCCAGCGACACCGGCACGAACGCGATCTCCCGGAGATTATCCTCCGATAGCAATTCCTTACTGGGGGGAATGATGGTAGAAATCAGGGTGTTGAAAAGCTCACGGTCTCTCTCATCAACACTCGAGTTCTGGTTAGAACTGGTATCCGGAATACCCCAATCTACGCCCACCCCTCCAAGTGTGCATAAAAAAACCGAGACTTCCACCCTTTAATTTTAGAAGGAGATTAAGCCTAAGAACCCTTTTGGGCCTCGATGCGAACTCCACCACCCATCCCTAACTGGGTTTCGAATCCTATATAGGCTCTAAATAAAGAAAGTCGAGCGGAAGCTCCATGAAAAGAACAAAGTACTAGAAATGAAAAAATAACACGAATAGAATTAGGGGTAAGCTGTGCAGGAATAAGGTGATACCTGTTCAATAAGTTTACGAAAAAAGGATGTAAGGGCAGTCGTAGACCGCTCTTGAAAAACTCTTCATACAAGCGACCTTTCCTGGTCGCGCTAGGGTGACCCTATCCTCGGGAAGGGGAACGGAGAGCCGAATGTCATAGGGATCCCGAACTGAGCCCTAAGGTTCCTAAGATCCTGAGAGGATGTAACAGAGGCAACGTCCGCCGGCCTAGCCGATTTGGAAGCAATCGCGGGAGGCTCTACCTCACGACTGGTAGACGAAGAGGAAACCCTAGGGGACTGGGATAACAACCTAGACACAGGCTGCACGGACCGAGCAACGGGTTGGTCCCCACGGATGACTACCCCTCCCGGCCTGTCGACGTGCTTGAAGAATCTCCTCTCGGGAGGGCTCAACCATGGGGCCCTTACCTTTCCTATCTTGGGAGGGATCCATAAAGAGAGAAAGGGAGAATAAGAAGTCGACTAACCTGGGCTTGAAGAGGTAAAATCGCAGAAGATACACAAAATCAAAGATTAAGGATGGAGGGGATGGCTCCCCCCTTTTTATTATATATCGAACGCGACGCCTCGAGCACCGCAAAGACACGTGGTAGTCCCCCAGTGGAGCCGGACAAACGAAAAGACACTATCCTCTTAGAGATATGCGCCTCCCCTCTTTTTTTTTTTTCTCGAAACGTCACTTATCATGTACTAGATTTTTTGAAATTCGAATTTTTCCGCCCTTCTCCCTTGCACGTGCGCAACACCTGAATACAAGGAACATGGGCGAGGGGGCATATGATATAGATAATAAATAAAATAGTTAGTAAATGATGCAGTTAGAAAATAAAAAGCCCCATGGCCTGGGCGGCCCCCAGAGTCTGGGCGGCCCCCAGTCCTGGACGGCCCTCAGAATCTGGGCGACCCCCGTCCTGGGCGGCCCCCAGTCCTAGGCAGCCCCCGGCCCTAGACGGCCCCCAGAATCTGGGCGGCCCCTAGTCCTGGACGGCCCCCAGTCTGGCCGGCCCCCGGTCCTGGGCGGCCCCAGGGTCTGGGCGGCCCCCAGTCCCAGGCGGCCCCCAATCCCAGGCGGCCCCTAGTCCTGGACGGCCCCCAGAGTCTGGCCGGCTCCCAGTCCTGGACGGCCCCTAGGGTCTGAACGGCCCCCAGTCCTAGGCGACCCCCAGGGTCTGGGCAGCCCCCCAGTCCTGGGCGGCCCCCAGAGTCTGGCGGCTCCCGGTCCTGGACGGCCCCTAGGGTCTGAACGGCCCCCAGTCCTGGGCAACCCCCAGGGTCTGGGCGGCCCCCAAGTCCTGGACGGCCCTCAGAATCTGGGCGGCCCCCGGTCCTGGGCGGCCCCCAGGGTCTGGGCGACCCCCCGGTCCCAGGCGGCCCCTAGAATCTGGGCGGCTCCTAGTCTTGGACGACCCCCAGAGTCTGGCCGGCCCCCGGTCCTGGGCGGCCCCCAGGGTCTGGGCGGCCCCCAGTCCCAGGCGGCCCCCAGAGTCTGGCCGGCTCCCGGTCCTGGACGGCCCCTAGGGTCTGAACGGCCCCAGTCCTAGGCAACCCCCAGGGTCTGGGCGGCCCCCCAGTCCTGGGTGGCCCCCAGAGTCTGGTCGGCCCCTAGGGTCTGAACGGCCCCCAGTCCTGGGCGACCCCCAGGGTCTGGACGGCCCCCAGACTCTCCCCAGACTCTGGGCGGCCCCCAGTCCTGGACGGCCTCGAGATCTGGGTGGCCCCTATTCCTGGGCGGCCTCCCAAGATTTGGACGGCCCCTAGTGAATGATTCTCATATCAGAACCACTAACCGTCATATTTGGAACAGAAATACGCTTTAAATGATTCGAATAAGACAAACACTGAAACACCGCCGTTTATCTAGAAAAAGGAGATACTGAACTCCTATTTTAGAGCGAGATACCTTTTCTCTTTGACATCCCCACTGACCCTGACATTCCTTTGAGATAACCAAAGTCATCTTCATGAGCAAGTTGGGGGAGTGATTTCGCCAACCAGGATTGTAAGTATTTGAAAATGGATCATTTCCTGTTCTAGGAGCTAATCGGGTTTGGGCTTGGTGGGCTTGCTCTTGAACAAGGTCAGGAAATTGGTATGCAGCTGGACATTCACCTACAGAATGGGTTGGACTCGAACAAATTATACAGACCTCATGTAATTGAGTAGATGGGAAGATATGTTTCCAACTTGTAGAATCCGATCAAGTTTATGGGATAATTCATCTACCTTAGTATAGATATCTGTAGAATGACCTATTTCATATATTCCACCTCTTTTAGGTTCTACGGGAGGTCTCGACGAGCAACTGACATATGATGTAATGAATTCTCACTCAATGTCTCAAAGAGTTGCCAAGCCTCATGTTCATTTTTTAACATAAATGTCCCACCACATGAAGCATCAACCATTTGCCTATGCTTTTCTGATAAACCATCATAAAAGCACTGAACCAGTTGCCATTTGGGTATAGCATGATGTGGACATTTTCTAATCAGTTCTTTGAATCTCTCCCATGTCTCATGGAACATTTCTCCATCTGTCTGGGAAAAACTTGTTATGGCTTTTCTAATTTGATTCGTTTTTCCTATAGGAAAATATTTCTTAAGAAATTCTCTCTGAAGATGATCCCAAGTTGAAATTATAACCGTGTCTAATGAATTTAACCAATACTTGGCTTTATCTTTTAGGGAAAAAGGGAATAACTTAAGCCTAAGTGCATCATCGGAGAAATTTTGAATCTTGACAGTTGAGCAAATTTCCAAGAATTCATCTAAGTGTTTGTAGGGATCCTCATTTGTAAGTCCATAGAAAGATGGTAACATTTGGATTACACTTGACTTAATTTCATATTGGGCAGCCTCTACTGGAGGCACTTGAATGCAGGGAGAGTAGGTATACCTTGAAGGAGTGAAATACTCTTTCAACTGCCGTGGTTGATTATTTTCGTTATTATGATCCATAATTCTGAGTCTGTTTGCTCTAAAAGTTCTTTCTATCTCAGGATCTAAGGGTATAAGGTTGGGTTGCAACGATCGGCGACCAAGCATACACCCTACCGATGACTCTAAAGCAAACATTTATTTATTATAATAAAAGAAAAAGAAGGAGATTCTAAAAAAATATCCTAAAAGATTCCTAAACTAAGAGCAATGAATAATTTAATTAGGGTTTAATAATTCTTAGCAATCAAGTTAGCAAAGATTAGACTCTCTATTCTAGGTTTACCCTAGATCTAGACAGCTCCTAACTTCCAAGACCGCCTTGGAGCCCTCCAAGTCAAAAATTAGCTGATCAACTAGCCAGTTGAGGATAAGGTTAGTGGGGGTCCCCCCGTTGCCTACTAGGTAAGCGAACGGAACCAATTAAGTAACCACTTTCCTTTCCTTTCTAGACACCAGTTAAGCAGTCAATCTCGACCCGGTCCAACTCTTTTGGGTGCCTTGTCCTATTGAGCTCGAGTTCCTTAGGGGCTGATGTCTAATTAATTTTAGAATTAAAGGTTTGGGTTAATGCAGAATGAAGGATGTGGTTTGTGGGCCAAGGAAGGGTGATGAAATCCCACCTTATCTTGATTAGGGGTTTGTGCCCTTAAATTTAATTATGATAATGCTATGCAACAAACAGATGTACTCTTGAAATTATCAAACAAAATTAATCTAATTACTTTTTTTTTTTAAAGATTTTTTGTGATTAAGTTTCTAATTTCCTAATAAATTATGAGATGTCAATGGAAGAATTTTGAGTTTTGCAGAAAATAATTTTTATGTTAAAAAGGAAATAAGAATTCTAACAATTAAAGAAATAAAATAAAGAGATAATAACTATTCAAAAATTAAGAGAAAATTAATCTAATTTTTTTTTATATTTTTATATTTTTTATTTTTTTATTTTTTTTTATTTTTTTAAATTTTTTTTTTCAAAATAACACACTTAAGTCCCCGGCAACGGCGCCAAAAATCTGATGCGTGTCGTAGCGCAACGATTTAAACACCTTAATTTCACTATTAGGATAGCGAGAGTAAGGGATCGATTCCACAGGGACTTTAGCGATTATCTTGAAATATTTTATAAATTTAACTAAATAGATAACTAAGTAGATAATTAATAGTGCAAAATAATAAGATATGGTTTATCTTATTAGAGCACGGCTCGTACCCGTAGATCACGGCCCGTCTCTTTTAAGAATAAATCAGTCTAAATTATTTTGTACTTAAATAAAATTTAATAACAATTTAACATGAATAGAAATTTTATTTCAATAAATCAAGAGTGCATATTAAAATTTAAAATAAAAAAATTTTAATTTCTAAAGCAATAAAATAAACATGAACCAAGCCACTATTATGCTGATTGCTCGAACGGGCGCCTCACGAGCAGAGCCAAGCCACGATCGTCTCCCCAACACCCACGGAATGGAACAGGGGTCTTCAATCGGAACAGATCTTCAAATGGATTTGAACAGCTTGGAACAGAGCTCTTCAAACGGACTCCAAACCGGCACAGATGCAGCGAACAACGAACGGAGCCTCCACTGCTACTCCTCAACGCCCACGGATGCAGCGCCTGGAACGAAACCAGAGGACCCACGCTCCTGGATGCCGCCTCCTTGGACTCCCCCTGCTGCTATTTATAGATGCCCAGACGCGGGTTTGACGCGGCGAGGACTGTTTCAAAACAAGAACGCAGCGAAAGCAGAGGACGCGGAAGCCATAAAAAAAAATCTAGATAAATCCTTTATAAAATTCAAATTCCTTCTAAAGGAATTTAATTATCTCAATTTGATAACTTCCAATCTAATCTATTCCTTAATTGGTGGAGGAAACTGTTAGAAATTGAATGGAGAAGAATCGGCGGAAAACAGAGAACTGGGCAGAAAAACGATGAAGTCGGCACTTGGTTTGCCGTTTTTGCTTTGAAATCCGTGCTAAATCCTTATAAAATCAATTCCGAGCTCATCTTAACTCCGATTTGAGTGCCGTTTGCGTCATTAAATCCCTAAAATCGAGCTCTTTAAACTGATAAGGTTTTATCTAAAATATTATATAAAATATTAAAATATTAAATAAAAATAGGTACGTTAAATTATTAATTAATAGGTTTAATGATAATTATTTATGCGTTTATCAATACCTTTATTATTAATTATCAAGGAATGACCACGTAGCGAAGGCGAATATAGGACGAATGTTCATCCTACACGTGGACATCTGGAACTAAAAAGAAAAAAGAAAAACAAAAAAGAAAAGGATAAGAGGCAGGAAGAAGAAGGAGGTAGGGGACTTTTCTTCCTTCAGAAAGAGATCTCATAATAAGAAAGATATCTGGTGATCCAGCATCAACACATATAATGAGTAACCAAATTTTATTCTCTCTAAGGTCCTAATTGGTACAGTAGTTAGGAAACAACTATTCCACGTAGATGATGAGAAATAATTTTTGTTAGCCCTTCCAACAGCTACCTCAAGCAAGGCCTAAACTGATCATCAATCACTTCAAGCAATTGTTCATAGATCTTTAAAATCTCATGGAGACCAATAAGATCCAGCCATCGCAAGTAATTGAAACTACATACAGCCTGCTGCAGCCATATCCAAAAACTTATAACAATTAGTTCATATACTAAAATGGTCTGATCTAATACAAATCTAGCAATTTAATACAGAACAAACTGGTTCAAGAAAACACTGTAAAACAACTACAAATTTAATTAAATAAGCAACAACATTAAAAAGTAGATTGAAAAAACCAACTCGAAGGCCTGCCATATCACTAATGTCTCAAATAAATGAAACCGAGTATCACCATCAACAGGCATAGAACACATTTGCAGCATTGGCTGCTTGACCACTTGGATGAGTTGGAGAGCTTGCTGGTGCTGCAACTGGAGCCGTCTCAGAGATGTTGGCAACCGGAGGCAGTGGTGGGTCCACAATATCACCAGCATCAAGAGCAGGTGCAGGGGCTTGGGCTGGAGGAATTAGTTCTGGTTGAGCCTCTTTGAGCAGGGAACCAGGCTCCACAGGTAAGATTGAGAATGGCAAATTGGTTTCCACATCAGAGCAAGGGCTCCCTGCAAAATATTCAGTTTAGTTTGTCACTGGGTGTAATTTGCAGTACCATAACCTTCCAACCACTCAGTTAAGCCTAATAGAAAGAGATCCAGCCATCTTTTTTGTCATAAACAAATTGCAAATCCAAAGGATATGAAGGGTGTCAAGGAAAATTTACAACGTATCCTAAATATCTTCATTGGTATGACACCAGTAACATCATCAACTAACAGTAGCCGTATAGGAAGAGTTTGCTGATGATGGACAAATTGGGGAATATGCATCTGAAGATTGTGACCAACTACGGTTGCAAGAATAGGAACATGAACAAGAACAGGAGAAGCTTTTGGTATGAGAGTGTGGAAGCAGCAGTTGAAATAATAGGAAGGTGATTAATTATAACAGGCACTCACAGAAGCTAAAATTGATCTTGAAAAAGCAATATAATGAATGTTACTAGTTGCACAAAGCAAGAGAAGATTAGGAAGAGATTACAAAGTAATTAATACTGAGTATTGAGAAAGTAGCCTCAAAAGGTGTTACTTGATGATAAATAAATAATTGATTTACATAATTCAAGCATTATTACTCAAATGTAAATTGGGTGATGCATCCCCTCCTCTCTCCTTGGAGGAGGTTTAAGCATAAAAGTGGTTGATGAAGAAAAAAAAAAAAATGATGGTCAAAAGACTGGAAATTTCTGTCAGCAAGAACATGGATGGAGTTCTGGAGCTGGAGCCCTATTTTGAGCAACGATTCTGAAGTTCAGACACTGATTTTCTCTCATAAGTGTAGCAGCAAGAGAATGCATATGATCATTAGAATCATATTACAAACAAAACGTAGCAAGTTACATGCTTTATTAATCATCATGGATCGTGACCTCACAGGAGACCAAATTGGATCGAATTAAGAAATAAGTTTCTTATCACTGAAATAATGATTAATAAATTTAAAGTGGCCAAAAATAATCATAACGATAAACACTAACTAATGACTTCTTAAGTACCTGTAATCAACCATAAAATCTACAGGCAAAATTAAAATACTCTAGAAAGCTTATCTCTAAGTGTTCATGCTCTTCTATAATTATGAAAATAAATATACCCTTGTTTTTTCAGATACTTACTGAAGTATGCTCTAGCAGTTGCAGGAAATTCTGTTAACATCCCATCAACCCCAAGCCCTGCAGCATAAGTAGCAATTTCCACCATTGGATCCGAGAAGCAATCAAATGGTATCGTCACAAACTCATTCCTCAACCCTAAGACATAGACAGAGAGGTTCGCTGCATGCATCTCATCTGTCACTGCAGTAAAATTAGTAAGGAATGAGTTTGAACTAGCGATAAGGGAAGTTTTGGCTATGGTAACTGCATCTGCAAACTGCTTGATCTCCTCCACTGCTTGTTTTGGAGCATCACTAATGGTCTCATCCACTTTGAAAACTCGCTTGTAGCTGGAATTGTTCTTGAACATGGAGAGGACTGAAGTGTCATCAGACTGGATGAGAACCTTCTGAGTGATTTGCTTGTCATAGCTGGCATTTATCAAGGCACTGGAGACTGCATTAACTATGTCAAGTCCCTTCTTGGAAGCAAGGTATGGAGCATTCTGTATACATCATGATTGGCTTGTGAGATGATTTAGATAAGTAAATTTAGGCACTGCGTAGTAGATAATCAGATGTGTCAAGGTAGTAGATAATCGGTTGCTTCACTTGACTTCTTTTGTTCCTAGGTATATAAATTTCATTACTGTTTGGCCTGGTAATATGGTCCACTAGACAGGACCCTCAAGGTTACTAAGTTCCTCTGCATATAGAGAATAAATTAATTTTGATATTTTAAAATTCCCGTTGAACTGTAGATAATATTCAATTTGAAATATGCTGCATTTAACACAGTTATTCAGTTTGCAGAGGCTATAAGCAAATTTATATCATGGATATGACAAAAAACAAGAAATCATATTTATTACTTCCAACATGATTTGATCCCACTGAACAACAGCTTTGACCAGATCCCTCAGACCTTCACTGTCCCATAACTACTTGAACTGGTTTTAAAAGATCAACTTGATTCATTTTCTCTCATCTTCAGCTCTTATGCATCAAAGTGCTCCCAATTTTTTTGAAATAAATTTGACAAGTAAATAAGGCAGCCCATTACATCAAGTTTAAACAGTACAAGGCTAATAAAATGATTTTATTTTGAAATAATGTTTCAAAGGAACAAATTACTCTATTCTATTTTCAATAAACTGGCATTCCATTTTGTAGAGAATGCTCAGAGAAATTATTAACATACTATAGAGAATGTAGTCTTACCTCAATGTTGATTAGGATCCCAGAGATAGTGCTATTCTTTGCAAAGTTCAAGAATTGGGTAAGTGTCGTGAATTTGCCCTGATTTTTTGCAGCTGGATTCCTCAACAAGTTAGCACTAGAAAGGGGATTTGCAAGCACAGCTGCCAGAAACAAAAAAATGGGCCCAAAGATTAATGAGGTAGAACAATACCATTATACCACTACAAATTTCACAAGATGATTCTTACAAAAAAAAAAAAAAAAAACAGTTTACCTACAAATAGAAGATGAATTCTATCAGAATCAGGTATCACCAAACGTTTTACCTTTAATTAACAATAAATAAATAAAGAATGTTACCATTCCTAAACAGATTGGAATTGTTTCGGTTCTGCTGTTCAGCTCAATGGGTAAACCAGAGATGAATCCAGTACCCTACATAAAATCATGTATTTGTACATCTTTGTCTAAGACTTTTCATAAAAATAGGAAAACTATCTTTTAGCACTCAATCCCAGCAGCATGACAAAGCCCAGTAGGCATGTATATCATTATAGCAAACTGATTAATTCTTGAAATGCTTGTAGGAATTTTCTTTAATGTTTCTGTGCATAACAAACTTTGTATAAATTAAGACAATTTTCCAGTTGATAGAAAGGTTTGACTCAGTGAATCAATAACACTCCTCCTTAGACTAAATATATATTCCAAAAATATGGACTGATTACTCCTTGAGGACCAACTTGGACATCTTAATTCATTGAGCTAAACAATGGACTTCTCAGAAATATATGGAAGTGGAGATATTCCTAACAAGGAGAAGAAGAAGAGGAAAATGGTTTGTTTATGTCTAAAATAATAAAATCCCTCATCTGCTGGGTTAATTAAATTCTTGCTTTCTAGGCATTGCCTATTGAGAATATTTTTCCTTGATGGATAAATTAACAGCTGTCCCACAGCAAAGTAAGGTCATTTATGATCACAAAGCTACACATCACGCAACACAAGTAGGCTTTTCATTGTTTGTTTCATATTTATCACTGTATTCTCAGATTCAGGTGATAATCTATGTCAGTTTCCATCCAGGCTAGCATTAAGACAGAAGGATGAAATCCTTACGCTTCAAACTTTCAATCTCGCTCCATGTGAGATCGAATGAAAAGATTCCATTGTTCTTTTGTATCTCAGGCACTGCAGCTGATCGGGACATGAAAGAAGCCATTGCTGTTGTGTCAGCCATAAGATCTGCTGAATCCAAGCAGAACGCCACTCCATCTTTCGACATCTGAACAGAACAATCAATCATGTCGGCTCCATCTTTTATTGCTTGCTGATAAGCAAGATCGGTGCATCCAGCGAAGACTCCACTTGCACCATTGCGTGTTATGATTAGTGGTGTCTCTGCATCCATAGCCAGTATATGTGTTAGAATGTATAACCCACCAAAAGAACATTGAGAACACAACAACAATAGCCTAGGAAAAAGGATGTTAAACTCACCTTTCTTAGCAGCAACATTATCCTTGTTATGTGCCAAGCACGCTGCATCGAACAAAAAATAACAATGAAAAGACTGGACAAACGTAAAATCCTCATTTGATGCAACAAGATAGGAATGCATTTGCCACCAAGTCTAGTGACTTAAAAAAAAAATCATAACATTATAAAAAAGAGACATGCAAGTATCATCCAAAATTGATGAAGTTGATGATGTCGAGTACTTAAAAAGCAGTTTGTGTAGGCATGCACACTTCAACAGCAGTATTTCTCCATGGTATTGTTAGCATATAATCTTATCTTTGGATGAGTATTGAAAACTATTGAAAGAGCAGAAAGAACACTTACCTATAGCTTCAGAAGCTGTGGAAGGGAAGTCTGTGAACACACCATCGACAGAGAAGTTTGAGTTATCAATAAACTTCAAGTACTCGGCTGTAGGATCAAAGTTGTAATCGTAGCTTGCAGGCTGGTCATTTGCAAAATTATATGCATACACTTCTAGGCCCAGATTGTGAGCATCTGTTACAAGAGTAGTAGAGGGCTCTAGATATTTATCTTTGTTAACAGGCCATATGTAGCCTTTAGGAACTAGAATTCCAGAAGCAAATGATTTGATTGTTGAAAGATCTTTTAAAATTGAGCTGTATGTTTGATTAGTAGAGGGTTCTACTGCATCCGCATCTAGAAACCCAAAGATGAGCTTTGTCTTGGCTTTTCTGAACTTCCCATTGAGACTCTTTAAGAAACCAATTTCTGGAGAGGAGATGTAATCAAAGACCACTTTTTTTGATGCTGTTAATATGAATTCTGCTGGGTCTAATTTGTGCTCCTTATAGAACACGTCATACTGCAACAAAATAAGAGTAAACATCAATTTGGTACTGATATTCATGGCATATCAGATGTCTAGGTAACTAGGACTCAGCTTGGTAACAACAGAATAAGGCATAATGAAGAATCTCCTTTTATGAACTCTGACTCAGGAAGACACGCCTATGCCTACAGATATAAATTTGCTGCATTCTAAATAAAATTTACTAATATAATATCACACACACACACACATAGAGAGAGAGAGAGAGAGAGAGAGAGAGAGAGAGAGAGAGAGAAACTCGAGACCCAAGTAGCCTGAAGTTTTCTGGAATAAGTAGCTAGGCATCTCTGATATCAGTTTTGTGCACACAGGCCTAAAAATAGGCTAACATATTATACCCGAAGGGTTCAAATATGACTGGCATTTAATCACCAAACGTATGCAGAGGCATTAACTGGAAGAAAAAAGGAATTTTATTTATAGTAAAAAAAATGATAATCAGTGGCACAAAAAAGCTTATACCTGCACGTTCAACCAAAACTGAGATGGGCGAAGCCCTCTGACGTCTTGAACCATGGACAGTGGCAGGTTGCCATCAAATATGCTTGGCCGAGAGAAGATGCTTTGGATCGCTTTGGGACGATGAGTGTAGCATAACAATGACGTAATAGTCAGTCTACAGTTCAAATTTCATATAAAAATCAAGTGACAAATTTGGTTACTCTATGAATTACAAAGAAGTTCACAGCTGATTTCTGAGATCCTACTACAAATTTCTAGAATCGTGTTCTAAATATTAACCCTCTAGACAAATTATATTTCAAATTGATGAACAAGAACACCACCCTCCATGCAAGATGACTGTTCTCATAGATTCCATAATTTTTAGTTGACAGAAAGATATTTAACAGAGGTGATGGGTGAGCTAACTTTTTACACAAAAAGTACAAAGAAAATGTTATGCATATCCTCGAATCTTTTTCCTAGTACATTTTCACATCCATATTGTATACGTATGCTGCATCTGTAACACCTAACAAGCATTGGAACCAATTTCTCCCTTTCTTGGTAGGATACATGAACAACAGAAACCAGGTGATTAACCATAGTTTCAGAAAGACCAATTTCCACTAGTTCAATAGTTGTATTTTTCTCAAGTTGATGAATTCACATTACTAATATTCTTTTTTACCTTTAGAAAATGAGCATGATGTGCTGTTTAATTACTAAAAAGTAAAAAGTATTATGCATCTTAAGGGAGAATACTGTAGTCTGTTTTCTATCATTAATCAACAGGCTAATAGAAATGCTGACAAGTTTCTAGTTGGAAGTAAAGAACTACTATGTTCTTACTTGTGACATTGCTGAGTAACTCATCCAAAGTAAAATCCACTGAAAACCATCCATGAAGAGACTGTCCGTTCACAGAATAGGTCGTGTCTCTCTTTGGAAATACAGTAGATATGGTTGTCGAATTATCGAGTTTCAGATCTGAACGGCAAATTCCAGCCCCATCTTTGGTCAATTGCAGATCACATAACAGAACAGTCTCTTTCAAGCTTGTTGCCAATGCAAACTGGTATGCAAATTGGCTGGACTCGGGAAAGACCCCTGAATAGCCACCACGTGCTATGACCAATGGAGCATTACCTGCACACGGATGTGACAAAAATATTTTATTAACATATTAAGATAACAGATCCCATATTCCTGATCCATGACTTAATGTATCGATATTATATTTTCATCCTATATATTGGTTAGAATACATGATTTTTTTAATTTTAATTTTAATTTTAACCTTCATTACAGGGCAAAAGGACTGACATGATCAAAAGTTACAGATTATAATGGCTGTTAAAGATAAAAAGAACACCATCATCTTTTTCTCAGAAATCATTAGTATTAACAAAGATGATCATACGACCATGTTACAGTAACAATTTTTTTCCTATTACATCACTGTCTGAAGGTAATCCCCTTCATCTGAAACAGCCTCAACAAACATGTTACAGGTTGGATGGCATAGGTCCTACATTCTTGGTCCCCTTTAACAACTCTGTTTTTTTTTTTTTTTTTTTCCGCAGCAGATCTAGCAACATTATCACGCGATACGGTAAAACCTTATTTATCTGTTTACAATTATGCTTCGAATTTTAAAAGTTGAGACATGGTATGTTCTGTGACACCAGCCATTGATCATTCAGTAAGACATGAAACTAAAGCCTGGCAAATTCTATATCAAACTAATAGCGGTTGAGACCTTGGGAAAGAGGGAGCAAGCAACACACGATAGTGATCATATATTACAAAGCACCACCTCTGGGAGCTCTGGACTGTAAATTACTAACCTATCCTAATGATGGGATCTTACAGATAGAAATCATGAACAAAATACATTTTCTTCATAAAATTATAATGCAAAATTCAAAAAAAGTTTAGAAAAAAAGAGAACAATCCAATAAAATCAAATAAAAGCCATCACAACAATACCTCTCAGCGTCTTCCATTTTGCCGCCCACCGTGCAGCAGCCGCTGGCTGATTCCCAGCTGCAGCAACTCCATGCAGCAGAAAGAAAACCAGAAACAGATGCCGCATCATTATCCACCGATTCCTACGTACGAGGAGTCCTATCATTCATGCAATAAATTAAAATCCCATTCATCAATTATCAATATATATATATATATATATATATATATATATATATATATCGAAGTAAATTCCTAAATTTATAAAATATAAGACACATCTTAGTGCTTTCTCCTCCATACGTCGAACCTCGCTCATTAAATTAATAAAGTAAAAGAAAAGAAAAGAAAATTGCTGCGTTGGTTTTATTGCATGAAAAACGAACCTCGAAAACCTTGCATGGATTCCACCGAAGTGCAAGATTTCCTGACTTCACTCCTCTCCGATCGATCTCTATTGCGGGGGAAGGGGAGGAAAGCAACGATAGCACGAGAGATGTGAAGGGCGAGACGGCGAGCTTCTTCTTTTTATATTTTGGAGGTAACGGCGGGGCCGAAATTTCTCGTCGGCTCTCCCTCCATTTAATATTACGTTTTATAACGTCCCCGATAAAGTCTCGCGGCCTCCCCTTCGTGACGGAGTTAACAGGATACATCTCGTCCGTCCGTCCGTCAGCATGATCGCCGCCGTCGCAGTGGTGCACACGTGGCGAGGGGCTCGGAGGGCTCGCCGGGCGGCGGGAGCGGGCAAACAGGCAATTCCGTTTTTAGCCAAGTCTGGAGATTGTTTTGGGAAATTTTCGAACGGATTTTAGGAGGCGGAGGCGGAGGCGGAGGCAGAAGAAAAGGGGAGGAGAGGACGTTTCTCGGCGCAGCCTCGGCAGATTTTATGGAGCTTAAGGAGGTAATTAATTTGGGGTTTCTCGTAATTAAGGACCATAAATTTTCAGTTGAGCCGCTATCGATATTCCCACGCGCGCTAGCTCTTTTCCGGCCTCGTCTAATTACCGCGTCAGAAGGTAACTAATGAGCGAAGCGTGGCATCGTATGGAATCCTCAGTAGCGTCGAGCCCTTTTTCTTCCACACTCCTCTGGTACGTATCTCGCATCAAAGCTCCAACCGGAGCCTCGCTCCATTATAGGAGACACCGCAAAGTTGAGCAATTTAATTATTTAGTCAGCAAATTTCGCCGACTTCACTAAGCTTTAATTCGCTGTTGCCAAGCTAAAGCTAAAACTTTAAGAGCGGCTTGAGCAAAAAATAAAAATTATATCTACAGTTAATTTTACTTGGCCTTTCTGCACCTCTTCCTTCCAACAAAATAATTTATAATTAACCCTCAATCACGTGGCCACAAGCTAAATACAATAATAAAACAGCAAATATCAATTTAATTAAAGTTAATTTAACCAAAACGTTCACTTTAAAAAAAAAGATCATATATATCTATATTTTCTTTTCATTAACTTTAATAACAATTTAAACACTAACAATAAAATATAAATTAAATATTAATGAAGGGATTAATTGTAACTTTTTTAATTTAGTGGGGAGAGTGCAAAAGGGCATGCAGCTAGGTAAAATGAACACTAATATCTAAGATCCCTCGTTGCAAAGCTAAGCAAGCAGGAATAAAATTGAACAGTAGATTTCTCCCTGATTTGCATTTCTTTTTACAGCAATAGAAAGAGCTATCTCGTTCTATATTCTTAGTTTATTTAATAAATGATAGTGAATAATAGTGAAAAATATCGGTATTTTAGTAGCACTATTTATTAATATATATTAGAATGGCTGCTAGACTTGTTATTTTAAAAGCCACCATGACACAATATAATAATAACTACATATGATATTAAGAGGCCTTTGAAACTATTACCATAGTTGTTTTGCATACCATCAAATTGCTGTCATGGATCATTTTAGCTTCATTAATTGTGGTTTTCAGAATCCTTACTTGTAGCAAAATTTTAATATCTTAAATTTTATTTGTCATAAAAACTAAATTCTTAACTTGCTATAGATGAATGATCCATTAAAATATCAACACCAACAACAAAGGCAGAGATCTAAACCTTGCGAATTTAAATGCCTTTGATCAAAAAGTGAATATAATTAACGCTCAGAATTACATGATGGGTGGAGTCCTACCACTCCCTCTTTATTTTTTTTGTTTAAAAAAACAAGTCAAAAACATTACAACCCCAAAAGCCCAACATCCCACTCCTACCAAGACGTGATGCATGCATCACCATATCCCTAGTCTTGCCAAGCTCAATCCAGAAGAGGACGTAAAACAAACTCAATATTTTTTTTGAAGAAGAGATGAACAGAATATAGTTATCCAAATTTTACAGAACAAAGCACTCGTTCAGTCTCAAACCATACATAACATCGCTTTCTATAAGCTTGATAGATCGAGATTGTCGCATAGGAATCCGACATCACAGGCCAGGGATTCCATTATTTACATCCAGGAAATCTATATCATGAAACCCTTCAACATTAAAGTAATTAAGATCACTCGGCTATGGCTGCGGCCGGGATCAAAACATCTTTTGTTAACTAGTCTTTCTTTGAAGCTACGGTGGGATCATCCGAACCTTTGGCTGGGATCTCATGAACCACCTCCACCGGCCTCTTCTCTAGCTGCCCTTGCCCCGCCGACGACCGGTAGTCCACGGTCGCCACCGTCGACTTCGACGTCTCCTTAACTCCTTCCCCACCCGGCGGAGTTTTGGCGGTGGTAGTGCCCTGTGATGATATATATATATATATATATATATATAGAAATCACAAAACAGAAGAAATTAATATATAGGTCGAGATATGGAGAAGACTCAAGAAGAATAAAGGCTTGGACACGCAAAGCATAACAGCAACAGCTTGTTCGTTACCTT
The DNA here is from genome assembly GCA_900491605.1 of Calamus simplicifolius. Lineage (NCBI taxonomy): Eukaryota > Viridiplantae > Streptophyta > Magnoliopsida > Arecales > Arecaceae > Calamus > Calamus simplicifolius. Next base: position 568,966 of record UESW01004670.1, on the reverse strand, counting down.
TGCAGCATTCATTTTGGAGAACAACAACCAGTCTGTTTGTTTGGCGTCGTGAGGACGATGGCTTGGGCGAGAGTGAGGGTGCTCGATCGCATAAACGGAGGAACCAGTGGTTGAATGGGTTTTCCTCGATGAAAGGAGCTGACACGTGTTGGGAAACGCAGGTAGTTGATGCTGCAACCGCTGGTTCGTTCAACACGTGTATAGGCTACGTGGGTGGGCGTCAGATGATAAATTACTCTCGACATGGCACGTGGAAACTGGCTTGATCATCTTATTTATGAGGTTTGGTACCGTACGTGATCCTCAGGACTTCTTTTAAATATCGTAGCTAAGATTGTGATCCTTAAGAGTTTTTTCGTTAAAAACATGAAATCCATGAGTTTTAGAGCATATTTGTGTGTTAGAATGGAATCTTAATTCTTTAAAATGATTTAACTGTATGTTTGGCATTTTCTTAAAAATATTTTCTTCAAAAAAAAAAATACCATCTCTCATTAACATTTGTTTTCTAGTGGAAAATAAAAAAATATATGTTGGCTTCACATATATATATATATATATATATATATATATATATATATATATATATATGTTATGGAATGGTACCTTTGGGATCTCTAAGTTTTGATTTTATTAACCAAAGAAATACAATTTTGGGCTATGGTTAGCCCAACTTTAATAAGGAATCCTAAGAAGATTCAAGAATTCTTTGCATACGTTCTCTCCAATCCTCAACTCTCCTATTTAAGATACAAAACAAATAAAATAGTCTCTACTTTTAAATTAGTATGGAGTTAGATTTTTTTTAGGGATAGAATACAGGTGGCTTAAGCATTATAAAATCTAATCCATATGATTTGGAATATTATACTTAACTATTATGTGCTTTAAGTTTTATCAAATTATGTTCATATAATTTGATAATTATATTTAATTATCATATATTTTAGAATATTATCAAATTACACTTGTATAGTTTAAAATATTTCACTTAAATATTCATGTATTTTAAATTTATTAAGCTTTTACTTAAATATAATTTAATAATATTTTAAAACATATGGTAGTTAAGTGTAATGGCCAAACCATATAGATGCAATTTGGTAAAAAATTTAAAGCAAATGTTAGCTAACTGTAATATTTCAAATAATGGGACCTAATTTGATAATGCTTATATCAAAGGTATAATCTATATTTCTTCTCTCTTTTTTGTGTATGTAGCATGGTATGCAAGAAGTTAGCAGAATATGGGCATCTAGCTATGAGAATGCTAATAAGGGCATAATGGGCGGTTTGATAATTTTTAATTGAAAAAATATATAAAGTATATACTAAATAGGTTCAGTTTAGATTATTTTTTTTATAAATTTTTTTTTATAGAAACCAAGCTTTAATTTCATCCTTTCAAGAGCTCTACTCAATGTCTTCAACCCTTTATACTATCCCTTATATTTTTAAACTTTTTTTTATTTATGGCATTATTCATATATAGTTATAAACATTGCAGAATTGCCATATTGACCATATCAAAAAGCAAATCTCAACTAAGAGGGTATGGATAATTGGATGAAAATTTTTAATTGGCAAAATATAAAGGCTTTTATTAATTATATCCAAATCAAATCCTAACTTTTTTATATTTTTTAGTAGATTAATAGTACAAGCATTTGAAGGTGTATTCAAGGACAACAAGGGAAACAAACAGACATCTCCAAAATTGTCTTTAAAATTGTTTCAACTTACAAAAATTATAGAATGTGTGTAGGTGGGAAAAGGTTTAGATGAGTTGAGTTAAGTGTGTGCATGAAGTAAATAAACTAAACTTCTATAGAAATTGTACATTATATATATCAGATAGCGTGAGCAATTTAATGAATCTTTTTATCATTATATAAGTCAATTAATTTCCATTTAATCCCTATTATTATCTGTTGATGCAAAATCACCGTTCTCGAACGTCCGCAAGCATTCGATCGCCTCTTCCAGCGAGCCCGGGATCCTTCGACGGCTTCTTGCCCCTGGGAGCCTGCAAACAAGTCCCGGGGACCGAAGATTTCGGTGGGGACCCTCCGACGCTCAAGTCAGTGCTCTGGGCAACAACCGCGAGCTTGAGAAAGCTCGAAAGAAAGAAGAGAGAGAGGCTGACTGGCTGAGGCCCAGGGGCTGGCTTGCTAAGGCCGAGCCTGAGGATTGAGGATGAGGACCGACTAGCCGAGGCCGAGGGGCTGGCTTGCTGAGACCGAGGCCGACTGGCTGAGGACGACTGGCTGTCTTGCCGAGGCCGAGGGGGTGTCTTCCCAGGGCCGACTCCAGAAACGACTGGTTTGACCCCGGTGAGATTATCGTTGCCCATGGGGCTTATTAGCCCCATCAGATACCCCTCACACTTCTGAGTTTGTGCGACCGCATGCCTTGCATCCGCCAAGCGAAAGGAGTGTAGGAATTATAATATCTTTCTTTTGCACTTGTCTCTGCATGCCAGCTTTGGATAGTTTTTGTCTGCCTTATGTGGACTTGTGACCACGTCCCCATGCTCTCATGCTTTTGTCTGCTCAAAGACTATAATGTTAGAGGTCAATTGATTACCTTAGACTAGCTGGAAGCAGCCAATAATCCTCTCCCGACGTAGGGTCTGGAAGCGGATGCCCGTCAACTATAAGTTGAGGAGTTGGTTTCTCCTAACTTTGAGTTGACTTTGGGTCTTCTACTTTTGTCATGAAATTTGGAGATGGGTGCCTATCAACTATGAGCCGGAGAGTTGACCTCTCCCTACTGTGAGTTGACTTGGGGCTTCTTCTTGAATGGCTGAAAGTAACCAGCAATATGTTGCAAGTGTATAATTTAAACAAAGGTATTACCCGGTTGGCCACTGGCTGCTGAGACAGAGTTAAAGCCGCTAAGGCTGAAATAAAGCCGTTGAGACTATGATGATGTCATTGAGGCTGTGACAAAGCCGCTGAGGCAAAGTTGAGGCCGTCGAGAGCCTTTTGAACCCTGGAGGGTGACCCAAGAGTCGCTGGGATGGGACCATGCTCGGGAGCCTTTTGAACCCCGAAGGGTGACCCTAGAGTCGCTGTGATGGGACCTTGCTCGGAAGCCTTTAACCCCGAAGGGTGACCTGAGGGTGCTTGAACTAGGCTCAGGCGCCTTTTGAACCTTGAAGGATGACCCGAGAGTCGTTGTGATGGGACCATGCTAGGGAGCCTTTAACCCCGGGGTGACCTGAGGGTGATTGGACTAGGCTCAGGTGCCTTTTAACCTTGGAGGGTGATATGAGAGTTGACAGTTGTCAGATGCCTTTTAACCCCGAAGGATGATCTGAGAGTTGAGAGTCGTCAGGTGCCTTTTAACCCCGAAGGGTGACCTGAGGATGTGTGGACCAGGCTCAGGTGCCTTTTGAACCCCGAAAGATGACCTGAGGGTGCATGGACCAGGGTCAGATGCCTTTTTTCTTTGTGCCGACGATCTTTGTTGCTGACACTGGAGTCGGTCTCTGTTGCCGAGCTAGCCTCAGGCTTAGGTGCCGATGTTGGAGTCGGTCTTAGGTGCCGATCTAGCTTCGAGCTTAGGTACCGATGCTGGAGTTGATCTTTGGTGCCGAGCTAGCTTTGAGCTTAGGTGTCGATGCTGGAGTCGGTCTTTGTTACCGAGCTGGCTTTGGGCTTAGGTGCCAATGCTTGAGTCGGTCTTTGGTGCTGAGCTGGCCTCGGGCTCTAGCGCCAACACTGGGTTGATCTTCAGTGCCGAACTGGCCTCGAGCTTTGGCGCCAACGTGAGGTGGGTCTTGAATACCTAGCTTTTATAGTTTTTTGACCTTTGCGTCGTGTTCGATGTCGACGCTGATTGAAGGCCTGAGATCTTTTTCTTTCATAATCGGCCCGGGGGTTTCTTCTGATTGACGCGATTCTCACGACCCAATCCATCCCTCTGGGCGCACACGCTCTAAAAAGAATCTACGCGGAAGATAGTTAGGGAGACCATTGTCGGGTCGGCAGCCAAGACTGGGAGCAACTAGGAGCCTAGGGGTGGCCAAGAACAGTTGGGAGTTAGAGGCCGCTGCGATGGAGTCAGAGACAGTCGGAGGCATCCGGGATAAAGAGCTTGGAGCCGAGAGTAGGTGTTGGGGGCTGGCATGGAGTCGGGACAGAGAGCCTTCCCCAGCTCTTCCTGGTGCTGGATCGGGGTATTTTGCGAAGGCGAAGAAGACCATTCGAGAGCGAAGGAGCACCAGCATTGTTGGTCTCCTTTGGCATTAATGGAGCCATGATATTCAAGTACATGAAATGGAAGGTCATAATGATCCCTCCACCCAATGTCCTCTCTTTGTCCTTTCGCTGGCACCAAGCTTCCTTCCCCTTATGCATTGAATCTCGTTTATTTAAGTTTGCATGGCATGACACTGGGTTGGGACTTGGACCACGTTCTCCCCACCTTGCGTAGCCAGCCAGGACCTTGCTTCTTAAAGGGAACCCGGCTGGGAAGATGTGCCAAGTGATGATGATGATGTGGCACTTGATATGGATGGTTTGGAGGGAGAAAAAAGGCGGCCGAGGAGGAGTGCCGATCAGCTCCAATCGATCGAAGATAGCCCGGGGTCGCACGCCTTTTGTGGATTACAACTGTCCGAGTGGAAGAGGCTATCATTGTAAAACGTCTTTAGAAAAATTTATCACCTTTTGTTGATTTGGATACATTAGCCTGCTGGTGGTCTACCCCTTCCTGAAAGCAAGTTGATTGGAGTGAAGGTGCTGGCTCCCTTGCTTGGGCCTCCCCGCATCGCCGTCCGTAGGAGAGGAGGCCGTTTGGACGGTGAACGATTGCGCTCTTGCTAGTGAGCTCTTGCTTTTGAGCTTGAAGATGCTCATGATGATGAGCTTGAAGATGCTCATGCTGATGAGCTTGATGGCAGTGAGCCTCTCGCTGGGGAGATCTCCCGTGGGATGGGTGATGACTAGCCTGAGAAGCAACTAAAGAAGGAGCGAAAGCTCTTGCTGGCTACTGTATGGCCGTAAAATACTTCTCCTAGAGCTTTTAGACAGCTTCCATTAATGCTCAAATTTGTAGGGTGAGGGTGGCATGTTGTTTTGCCTGAGTGGCCTGAGATAGTGGCGATGATGGAACAGAGAGCCGGCCTCCTGTTGCTCAGCTCGTTGAAGATGCCCCAGCGTTATTGGCGGAAGCCTCTTGGGTCTTTATCATCACCATCTTTTTTATCCACCATTGTTGTCGTAAGGGAGCGAGGGCTTGTAGATTAGTGTCACAGAGTTGTGTTCTCTTTCCTTTCCTGGCGCGCCAATCTGTTGACAAATCACCATTCTTGAACGTCCGCGAGCATCGGTCGCCTCTTCCAGCGAGCCCGAGATCCTCCAGCGAGCTTCTTGTGCCTGGGAGCCTACAAACAAGTTTCAAGGACCGAAGATTCCAGCGAGGACCCTCCGACGCTCAAGTCAGTGCTCTGAGCAACAGCTGCGAGCTTGAGAAAGCTCGAAAGAAAGAAGAGAGAGAGAGAGAGGCCGAATGGCTGAGGCTGGCTTGCTGAGGCCAAGCCCGAGGACCGAGGACGAGGACCGACTAGCCAAGGCCGAGTGGCTGGTTTGCTGAGACCGAGGCCGAGGATCGAGGCCGACTAGCTGAGGGCGACTGGATGCCTTGCTGAGGCCGAGGGGGTATCTTCTCGGGGCCGACTTCAGAAATGACTGGTTCGATCCCGATGAGATTACCGTTGCCCATAGGGCTTATTGGCCCCATCATTATCCAGTGGTTACACACCGTCATCCGGTTGCGGTTTGTTTGGGTCGCCTCTGTACTTACCTTTAATTCTATAAAATAATTTGAAAAGAATTTTTGGCATCAAAATAGGCAAGTGAGATGGGCCTGGATAAAAACAAATTCGATTTAAATTGAGACCGATCTTGAAAAATAAAAACAGCCATACCCAGTCTAGGTTTGGGTATCTAAGAAAACCTTATTTAGATCCCAAATCAGGGGAAAAAATGAATTTGTGATAAGATTAGCTCAATGAGATTGTGGAGTCTTGAAAAACAAATGATTTAGGTTAAATCTAAGATTAGTTCATTGAGATTAAAGAGTCTTGTTAGCCAGGCCGAACCAAGCCAATCTAAACATAAGCATCAGATCTACCAACAATGAAACATCATTTTTTCTTTTTGAAAAAAATAAAAAAATGTTTCAGAAGTCATGAATCCATGGAAGAGAAACCAATTAGTTTCTTAATACAAATCAAGCAAACAGAGCAATACTCTAATGGGGTTTTCCACTTCCTTCCACAAATCGTCATATGGTCTTTAAAACTGACAAAACTTTATTTGGACTAGAAATAATCTAAACTTCGCATGCTTTTATTTAAAATTGGATGCACGCTTCTACCACCTTCAATACTGTGCTACTTTTCCTCTAACCCAAGTCCTGCGAGCTACAGCTACAGTGCGACGAGCACTAGATTTTTTCCTCGTTTATCCTGGACCGATAGCATTAAACATTTTAACTTTTTTCTTTTGTCATTCTAAAATTAGCTAAAAAAAATCATCAAACTAGTCTTAAATAAGGTCATCCTTATCTCAGCAAAATAACCATCACTGTCACCTTAATAACAATATTTAGGATTGCAACAAACAAAACAGTACAAAAATTTTAGTGAAGCAAAAATGATCACATGACATAACTAACAATCATATCATACACAACATCATACACTATAATTGACATCGCTAACATGAAAAGATATGGACGAGATTCATAGATGAACACACCACACACATAAATAAAAAAAACATCAAAAGGCCAACCATCTAATATTTTTCTTTTCCTATTTAAATCACGGTAGGATTGATAAAGATTCAGTTTCTTTCGCTCAAAAAGCAAATTATTCATTCAGATCAAAAGGCAAATGAAAACAAAAAAGATAACAACTTTAGAACCCACGAAGGGATCAGCATCCAAACCCTAGATTTGGTCTTAGTAAAGAAAAAAATTATATTATATATATATATACATTAAATATGCAAGGCAAATAAATTATAATTAATTTGCATCAAATCTCCTTTAGATTGATATTAAAAATGATGTTGGAATTGTATCCTAAAGCCAATCATTTGATGATTGTGCTAATGTAAATTGTATATAATTTGATATATTAATAAAAGTTATTTGGCAGTTTATTCATTACAAGAACATCTTCTTAATACTCCTGATTGTAATGAAGCCCTTAGGATCTTCCTTCACGATAAAGGAGGATTTATCTTTGAAGGTCCTCAAAAAGGTTTGCGACCATATGATATACTATGACAGGGCCATAGTACTATCAATTATAGACGTTGTATATCATATTTGTTGGTTGTCCTCTTAACCAAGGAGTGTAGAGACACTAGTATGACATACAGGTGAAAGTGTAGGAGTACATTTCATCAAACGTGACTCATTTCCGGATACTCTACTGTCAAGAGTTAATCCGAGAAGATATAGGTATAAGTATCCTTCAGACCTGAAGATCACAACCAGTGGCTTACAAGCAACTCATTGTACTTAGGTACCGGACCACCTGAATTTCTAATCCAGCTACGAAAGGTTACTGGGTGCAGTCAAGTACTTGTGGTAGTCAGTTATGGATCAAGATGGAATTTGACCTATCCCGTTAAAAGGAAAAATGCTTGTGTTTCAATTTAACAAGACCTTGGCCAAGGCACTTCATGTGAGAGTCACATGATCACTAAAATTGAAATCACTTTATGGATTTGCTATTTAGAGTTGACAGGCTCTTAAGCCATCCTTAGCATTTGTGGTCAAGAGGATGAATTATACGGTAACTGTTTCTTAGGGTTCTTGGAGTTTGCTCGGCAACTCTTCGACCTATCCGGACATCGGGTTCCATTGCTAGATGGGCACATCGATTAGTATAGAAAGTTGTTTCTATGCTACCGGCTTAGGTTCGAACCTAGAGAGTCACACGCATAGAAGTTTCCTAGGATGATCTGTTTGCTGATCAACGATTGAGAATCGTATATGATTTAATTAATCAATTTGATTGATTGAATTATCTCAATTGGGTTAAGTACAATTGAATAAGATTCAATTTGGTTTAAGTCTATTAGAAGGATTAGTCAATTTCAAATATTGATTTAAAATTAGACTTGATTTGGATTTAAATAGATTCAGGACTAGCCAAATTTGATTTGGGCTAGGACCATGATCTATGTGGGTTCAGTCCAATAAATTCAGATTAGCTTAAACCAAAAACTAAACCCAAACCTCTCGCATAAGTCTAAGAGATTAAATTTACATATAGAATTTAATGTCTTGCATTAATCTTCTCTAACAATTCCGTCGGAATTCTAAAGTGTTAAAATTTATATGAATAAATGCGCCTCTTTGTATTTTTTGACGACTCTTTCATTTTTACAGAATGTCGGAATTAACCAAGCGCTACGGTTCGACGACTCTTTGGTTTTTGCCAAGCGGCGAATTCTAAATGTTAGAATTTAATGGGCTGGCTAAAAAGAACTATAAATAGAGGACATCCCTCACCAGATTACACATAAGAGAAAAACAACACACGATATGTCGTGAATTGATTTTCTAAAGAATTAGAATAGAAAATCCTGGTGATTCTGGTGCTAATGGAAGTGTAGAGGATCCTAGAAGAAGAATTCAAGTGGGAGGATTCAAGATCAGCAAAGTCATTTTCCACGAGCTAGCACTCCCGGAAATCCATTCATTCGGGGCTTCGCATGGACGATACTAGAGGCCGGACGATTGAATGGCTGCAGAGCATAAAAGGATTTACCAATTGCCTTTAAGGTAAGTGATATGATCCCTAGATCTTAAGCATGCTTCAAGATAAGAAGTATGACTTCTTGCCTTGAAGATCAAGACATGATCTTGATAGTTTTATTTATATACATATTTTGGATCAATCAATCTTATATACAAGGCAAAGATATGATCTTGATGCATGTTAGATAGATTAGTATGTAATCTTTAAATTTTTGCATTGATAATTGTTATCAATTTTTAAAACATGCATACCTCGGAGATTGTTTCTCCTTCAAATGGTATCATAGCGATGGTTTCGTATTGATCTAATTTATTGCATGTAAATTAATGCTCCTATTAATTGTGTAATCAAGGCTAAAATAAATCACAGGTCTATTCGGTCACAGATGGATTGAAAATCCAAATTACCCATTCAACGAGGTATTCTATGACATATTGCCGTGATAATTTAAATTGATCTTTGGCTTCAAAACACTGATTACACACACTCTCAAAATATGTTTTATATTTGATACATATTGATGTTGTATAAAACATGATATTTGCATGTTTAGTATAAAACATAGATATGATATATGATGGCATGATGTCTATGTTATGAAACATACAAATATTTATGAGAGTTTAATTTGAATGTCAAATGTTAATTCATAATCTCTTTAGATATGATCTAAATATAAGAATTATGAGTAGTAACATAATACATGTGATGCTTGATTGAAATATATGATATGTAAACATGAAATATATTTAATCCTTTGGGTTAGCTAAATTGGGTCCATAAAGGGTTAGACCCTAAGGTTTAAATCAACTAGACTATAAGAGTATTTGATCAAATCTAATTAGATTAGGTTAAGAATGCTCTAAATCAAACAATAGTTGTAGTTGATCATGTCCTTCTCTTTGATTAAACCAAATGGAAGTAGATTAGGCTCCGTGGTTGAGCATGAATCTCTTAGATGGTCAAATCAGAATTGGTTAACCATATGATGTCAAGGTGAGTTGGCAAGTTGCTCTAGGATCAACGATCGAATGGTTTTTAATTGGAGCTACTCGTATTGATGCGTCTTTAACGAGTTAATGGCATATCCCTCCCATCGATCTCACTCACCTGGTCAATGTGGTGAACCATTTATGATTCAGATCATTTACCTGATTCGGGTTGACCCATGCCTGTAAGAAAATCAGTCTGACTGATTTAGGTGCCACTTAACCTTATTTCATTTTACCAATTTCATAGATTCAGTAGGAGAACTTGATTAGTCAATTTATCTACAGATTAATAAATCCTCTAAAATTATTAGGTCCTTAAAATGAAATAGTTATATGATAACTAAATCATAGCCTCCCATTAAGGTGGGTGATAATGAGTCCGATGTCTTGATAATCATTGGAGGCACTCCATGCCTGGTGCTTGTCAACCATCGAATTATCATTCATTATATGATAAGTCAGCGTAACTATTACATAGACAGTCAGGTGAGCCGAGCTTCACTCGGGCTTGGTTGTCTATTGATAGGTTATACTTATTATATCATTTAATGGTTGGACCTAACCAGAACTTTCAGTGGAGGCACTTCATGCCTGCTGAAGAGGTATATGGGGCAAAACTGAACACTAAGAATTGTTTGGGAAACAATTAGTTTTGAACCTACTCTTAGATGCATATGGGTTAGCCAAGCTTCACTTGGGCTGTATGTAGTTTATGTAGATCTTAGTGCCCGCTAAAGAATTAAGAATAATTCTTCGAATTGGGGTGTAGAGGCTGCCAATTTGAATAAAATAGTGAGAGAATCTTTAGACTAAAGTCCAAGTCTTTAGACTGAATCAATTTATATACTAATAAACTTTAGTTTTTCCTTATGCAGAATATGGCCACTAATTTATCATTAAGGTCCCTATTGGATAGTGACAAGTTGAATGGTTCCAATTTCAATAGCTGGTTCAGAAAACTTAAGATCGTCCTTGAGCAGGAGAGGATTCTATATATTCTGAATAATCCTGCACCAAAGATACCTGATGCAAACACCCAAAGTTCTGAGAGAGACACTTATCAGAAGTGGCTCAATGATAGAACTAGCATGCGTTGTATCATGCTAGCAACAATGAACGATGAATTCGGTCGCCGGTTCGAGAATGCTCAGCCAGAAGAAATCATTCAAGCGTTGAATGAATCTTTCGGCACACCCGACGATGTTGAAAGGCACAAGACTAGTTGTGCTATTTTCAATGCTCGAATGAGGGATGGATCTCCTGTCACTGATCATGTATTGTACATGATCGAGAAGATAGAACTCCTAAGTAAGCTCGGCTTTCCCTTATATGAGCAGTTGGGAAAAGATGCGATCCTGAATTCCTTGCCTCCATCCTTCCGACCTTTCCTTACTCATTTTCGAATGACAAAGCCTGCAGTCAACTACCACGGTTTGTTGGGGTTGTTACAGAACTTTGAGAAGGATAACCAGCTCTCTAAGGGTTTGGTTAATGTGGTTGAAGGATCTAAGGTAGGGCGTAAACCCTTTGGAAAGGGAAGAAGAAAAAGAATAATAAAAAGGTGCAACATGCTAGGACATCTATAAGGGGTCAGATGCAGAAGAAGAAAGTTGATAAAAGTCAAGCTGAATGCTTTCACTGCAAGATGCAAGGGCACTGGAAGAGGAACTGTCCTCTTTACATTGCCACACTTGATCAAAACAGGCCAAAGAAGAAAAAGGAGCAAGATGTTGCTCAACAAGGTATTTATATGATAACACCTTGTAATTTTTCTGTATATGATAATCAGACCTGGGTATTGGATACTGGGAGTCCTTTTAACATTTGCAATTCATTGCAGGGATACAGGTCACCAGAAGATTTGAGGACAATGAAAGATTCCTTAATGTCGGCGATGGAAGATTAGTTCCAGTTCTGGCATTAGGAGTTCTTGAAATAGTTTTCAATAGAAATGTCATTATACTAAATGATTGTCATTTTTGCCCAACGTTCTTGTTGAACGTAATTTCTGTAGGCCTTCTGGCCAAAAGTCATTATGAAATTTCAATAAAGGATGTTACTTTGAATATCATTATGAATGGAGTCACTGTAATGACTGGGCATTTATCCAATGGCATTTATATATTATCACAGCCTGTGAATGTAGTGTACAATTCAAGTAAGTGCCCTAGAACAACTGATGTCACAGACATTTATCTTTGGCACCATCGGCTGGGTCATATCAATAAGAACAGATTAAACAGGTTAACTCAGAAGGGCATCCTTCGAGTTGATGATTGTGAATCATTAACTACCTGTGAATCCTGTCTTCTTGGTAAAATAACTAAGTCATCTTTTACTGAAAAAGGTAAAAGAGCCAAAGAGCTATTGAGTCTAGTACATACTGATGTATGTGGACCAATGAGCACTTGTGCCAAAGATGGATATTACTACTTCATTACTTTTACAGATGACCTTTCTAGGTTCGGTTATGTCTATCTTATGAGACATAAATCTGAGTCGTTTGAAATGTTCAAACTATATCATAAAGAAGTAAAAAAACAAACAGGAAAATGTATTAAGACCTTTTGATCAGATCGAGGAGGCGAATACCTTTCCAATGACTTTGTGACATATTTAAGAGAGAATGAGATTCTCTCCCAATGGACTCCTCCTGGAACACCGCAGCATAACGGTGTGTCAGAAAGAAGGAATTGAACTCTGTTAGACATGGTTCGGTCCATGATGGGTTTTGCAAGCTTGCCAATATCATTTTGGGGATACACATTAGAATCAGCTTATCATATTCTTAATAAGGTTCCAAGTAAGTCTGTTTCTAAAACTCCACATGAGATGTGGTATGGACATAAACCGGTTATTACCTATCTGAGAGTCTGGGGGTGTCCGGCTTATGTGAAACGTGCAAAATCAGACAAACTTGAACCCAAATTGATAAATATTTTTTTATCGGCTATCCGAAAGAGACCAAAGGATATTACTTCTACAATACTGAAGAACAAAAGTTGTTCATTAGTAATAGAGCAGTTTTTCTTGAAAAGGAGTTCCTTAGTGAAGGAACAAATAGCTCTAATGTTGAACTTGAGGAAGTTCATCAAGTAGAAGGAACAACACAAACCAGTGAACCCTTAGAATCTGAGTTGATTAGATCAAACTCAAAACCCATTTTAGATGCACCATTAAGGCGATCTGGTAGAGTACCACATCAATCGGACAGATACTTAGGTTTCTTGGTCCAGAATGATGATCCTGTTGAACTCGATGAGAACAACGAGGATCCGATCACCTATATGGATGCTACGCAAAGGACTGACTCTAATAAATGGCTTGAGGCCATGAAATCCGAACTTGACTCCATGAAGGACAATAATGTATGGACATTAGTTGACCCACCCGAAGGGATAAAACCCATAGGGTGTAAGTGGGTTTTCAAGAGGAAAAGAGGCGCAGATGGAAAGGTTGAGACCTATAAAGCACGTCTGGTTGCTAAGGGGTATCGTCAAATTATGGTATTGACTATGACGAAACATTTTCTCCTGTGGCAATGCTGAAATTCATTCGGATTATGCTAGCTATAGCAGCACACTTCGATTATGAGATTTGGTAGATGGATGTTAAAACCGCTTTTCTAAATGGTGATTTAGAAGAACAGGTGTATATGATACAGCCTGAAGGTTTTATATCTGAAGATGAGTCTAAAGTGTGTAGGCTACAGAAGTCCATTTATGGACTTAAGCAAGCATCTAGGAGTTGGAACATACGATTTAATAAAGTGATCAAATCTTATGGCTTTATTAAAAATAAAGAAGAACCTTGCATTTATAAATGGGCTAACGATTCCGTTATTGTATTTCTTGTATTATATGTGGATGATATTCTCTTAATCGGGAATGATATCCCTGCATTACAAGGAATAAAGACATGGTTATCATCACAATTCTCCATGAAAGATCTGGAAGAAGCATCATACATCCTAGGGATGAAGATCTATAGAGATAGATCTAAGAGGATGCTTGGTTTATCCCAATCTACGTACATTGACACAGTGCTAAAGAGGTTTAGCATGGAGAATTTCAAGAAAGGCTATCTTCCGATAGGCCATGGAATTCATCTTTCTAAGAAGGATTGTCCGACAACTCCTAATGAAAGAGAACGTATGAGTCGGATTCCATATGCTTCGGCAGTGGGATCGATTATGTACACCATGACATGTACAAGACCAGATGTGGCATACTCACTAGGAGTAGTGAGTAGATACCAATCTGATCCAGGAGAAAAACACTGGCAAGTTGTTAAGACAATCCTTAAGTATTTGAGAAATACTAAGGACTAGTGGTTAGTCTATGGAGAGTCTGATTTGAAACTTGTTGGATATACTGATTCCAGTTTCCAATCAGATCATGATGATAGCAAAAGTGTATCGGGTTTCGTGTTTATCCTGAATGATGGAGCTGTTTGCTGAAAAGTTCTAAGCAACATACAGTGGCAGATTCGGTGTGCGAGGCAGAGTACATCGCTGCATCAGATGCTGCGAAAGAAGCTGTGTGGCTGCGAAAGTTTATCTCCGAGCTTGGAGTGACACCTTCCATAGATGGACCAGTCCTGTTGTACAGTGACAGCACTGGTGCCATAGCTCAAGCAAAGGAACCACGAGCACATCAGCGCACCAAGCACATACTCGCCGGTTTCATCTTTTTCGAGAGATTGTAGACCGAGGTGACATAAATCTTTAGAAGATTGATGGAAAGGAAAACCTAGGTGACCCATTTACTAAAGCACTCAGCATCAAGGAGTTTGACAACTATAAGTTGAAGATGGGTATTAGATACTGTAATGAGTGGCTTTAGGCTAAGTGGGAGTTTGTTGGGAATTATATCCTAAAGCCAATCATTTGATGATTGTGCTAATGTAAATTGTATATAAATTGATATATTAATAAAAGTTATTTGGCAGTTTATTCATTACAAGAACATCTTCTTAATACTCCTGATTGTAATGAAGCCCTAGGATCTTCCTTCACGATAAAGGAGGATTTATCTTTGAAGGTCCTCAAAAAGGTTCGCGACCATATGATATACTATGACAGGGCCATAGTACTATCAATTATAGGACGTTGTATATCATATTTGTTGGTTGTCCTCTTAACCAATGAGTGTAGAAACACTGGTATGACATACAGGTGAAAGTGTAGGAGTACATTTCACCGAACGTGACTCATTTCCAGATACTCTACTGTCAAGAGTTAATCCGAGAAGATATAGGTATAAGTATCCTTCAGACCTGAAGATCACAACCAGTGGCTTACAAGCAACTCATTGTACTTAGGTGCTGGACCACCTGGATTTCTAATCCAGCTACGAAAGGTTACTGGGTGCAGTCAAGTACTTGTGGTAGTCAGTTGTGGATCAAGATGGAAGTTGACCTATCCGTTAAAAGGAGAAATGCTTGTGTTTCAATTTAGCAAGACCTTGGCCAAGGCACTTCATGTGAAAGTCACATGATCACTAAAATTGAAATCACTTTATGGATTTGCTATTTAGAGTTGACAGGCTCTTAAGCCATCCTTAGCATTTGTGGTCAAGAAGATGAATTATACGGTAACTGTTTCTTAGGGTTCTTGGAGTTTGCTTGGCAACTCTTCGACCTATCCGGACGTCGGGTTTGCTAGATGGGCACATCGATTAGTATAGAAAGTTGTTTCTATGCTATCGGCTTAGGTTCGAACCTAGAGAGTCACACGCATAGAAGTTTCCTAGGATGATCTGTTTGCTGATCAACGATTGAGAATCGTATATGATTTAATTAATCAATTTGATTGATTGAATTATCTCAATTGGGTTAAGTACAATTGAATAAGACTCAATTTGGTTTAAGTCTATTAGAAGGACTAGTCAATTTCAAATATTGATTTAAAATTAAACTTATTTGGATTTAAATAGATTCAGGACTAGCCAAATTTGATTTGGGCTAGGACCATGATCTATGTGGGTTCAGTCCAATAAATTCAGATCAGCTTAAACCAAAAACTAAACCCAAACCTCTCGCATAAGTCTGAGAGATTAAATTCACATATAGAATTTAATGTCTTGCATTAATCTTCTCCAAACAATTCTGTCGAATTCTAAAGTGTTAGAATTTATATGGAATAAATGTGCCTCTTTGTATAAGCACTACGGTTCGACGACTCTTTGGTTTTACCGAACGTCGGAATTAACCAAGCGCTACGGTTCGACGACTCTTTGGTTTTCGCCAAGCGGCGAATTCTAAATGTTAGAATTTAATGGGCTGGCTAAAAAGAGACTATAAATAGAGGACATCCCTCACCAGATTACATAAAGAGAAAAACAAATACGATATGTCGTGAATTGATTTTCTAAAGAATTAGAATAGAAAATCTGGTGATTCTGGTGCTAACGGAAGTTGGAGGATCTTAAAGAAGAATTCAAGTGGGAAGATTCAAGATCAGCAAAGTCGTTTTCCGCGAGCTAGCACTCCCGAAATCGATCATTCGGGGCTTCGCGTGGACGATACTAGAGGCCGGATGATTGAACGACTGCAGAGCATAAAAGGATTTACCAATTGCCTTTAAGGTAAGTGATATGATCCCTAGATCTTAAGGCACGCTTCAAGATAAGAAGTATGACTTCTTGCCTTGAAGATCAAGACATGATCTTGATAGTTTTATTTATATACATATTTTGGATCAGTCAATCTTATATACAAGGCAAAGATATGATCTGATGCATGTTAGATAGATTAGTATGTAATCTTTAAATTTCCGCATTGATAATTGTTATCAATTTTTAAAACATGCATGCATCAGAGATTGTTTCTCCCTTCAAATGATCTTGTGTTTCTCCAACTAGGATATATATATATATATATATATATATATATATATATATATATATATATAAATATATTTTAAATAATATGTGTAGTGTGTAGTAGATTATATTATAACAATTTGGTTCTCTTTTTGTGCAAAGAAAAATTGGACTTCAAGAAAATTAGAAAAAAATTATAAAAATAAAGAATTATTCTTTTTATGCTTTGAAAGCCTATTTATAACTTTTTTTTTCTTAAAATAGCCAGCTTTTGGTTTTTTAAAAACGGCTGGGCTGTTTGGTTTTTTAAAACGGAATGGCGTTTGGTTTTTTAAAAATGACCGGCGTTTGGTTTTTTTTTTAAACACTAACGCTTCGACGTTAACACTTACTCCTCTTCGGTTTCTTTTATGCTACCTCATGTGACCAATGTAGAAGGAAAGCTTCCCACAAAGCCTATAGGTGGTGTGATCTCCCTGATTTCTCTCTCTGAGATCATCAGAGATTGCTTCATGATCAGCAACATTGTCTTCACAGCTCGAAGGAAATCCATCACTGTCATGCTGTTTTGACTCCATTTGAAGATGTGGCATCACAAACATCTACTACAGCTACATTATAGTCCTTATCCTCCTGTTCTTTTGGTGCAAGTTTCTCAGTCCTAGCAATGACATTCGCTTCAGATTCATCTGCCGTGTCAATCTCTTCTCTTTCAGACTTGGAAAATTTTCTTAGTGTTGCATAATTCGTTGATCTGTTCATAGCTTCTTCCATCAAGCATACAATAGGCCAAGAAGCTAAGAAGCAAACAAATATAAAACATCAACAGCTTTCCTCTGTCAATCAGCTTTCAGTACCATGAGGAGCAACAAATCTACAAAACATAAACAAACGATGGTAATGTTTTTGTTGCTGAGAGAGCAAAGATCTTGAATGCATTTATTTTAGAAAGCAAACATCAAACTGAAAAAGAGAGTCAACGCCATGCAAATATAAAATCCCTAAGCCCTTTCTAGTTTCTAAAGTTCACCGAAGTCGATGTGAAATATGGTCAACCATTACACAACATCTAAATCTTTCCTTCTCTTTTTTTTCACAATTTATTTTACAAAATTTATTTTATCTTTTAGTAAAGAGATTTCAAGAAAAATAAACCAATTTAACGAAAATAAAGAACAAAAGTTAGCAGAGATTGCCTCGATGAGATATGAAGCCGGCGGCAACAGAAGCTTCTTCGTGNAAACATTGCAGAATTGCCATATTGACCATATCAAAAAGCAAATCTCAACTAAGAGGGTATGGATAATTAGATGAAAATTTTTAATTGGCAAAATATAAAGGCTTTTATTAATTATATCCAAATCAAATCCTAACTTTTTTATATTTTTAGTAGATTAATAGTACAAGCATTTGAAGGTGTATTCAAGGACAACAAGGGAAACAAACAGACATCTCCAAAATTGTCTTTAAATTGTTTCAACTTACAAAAATTATAGAATGTGTGTAGGTGGGAAAAGGTTTAGATGAGTTGAGTTAAGTGTGTGCATGAAGTAAATAAACTAAACTTCTATAGAAATTGTACATTATATATATCAGATAGCGTGAGCAATTTAATGAATCTTTTTATCATTATATAAGTCAATTAATTTCCATTTAATCCCTATTATTATCTGTTGATGCAAAATCACCGTTCTCGAACGTCCGCAAGCATTCGATCGCCTCTTCCAGCGAGCTCGGATCCTTCGACGGGCTTCTTGTACCTGGAAGCCTGCAAACAAGTCCCGGGGACCGAAGATTCTGGTGGGGACCCTCCGATGCTCAAGTCAGTGCTCTGGGCAACAACCGCGAGCTTGAGAAAGCTCGAAAGAAAGAAGAGAGAGAGGCTGACTGGCTGAGGCCTAGGGGCTGGCTTGCTAAGGCCGAGCCTGAGGATTGAGGATGAGGACCGACTAGCCGAGGCCGAGGGGCTGGCTTGCTGAGATCGAGGCCGACTGGCTGAGGACGACTGGCTGTCTTGCCGAGGCCGAGGGGGTGTCTTCGCAGGGCCGACTCAGAAACGACTGGTTTGACCCCGGTGAGATTATCGTTGCCCATGGGGCTTATTAGCCCCATCAGATACCCCTCACACTTCTGAGTTTGTGTGACCGCATGCCTTGCATCCGCCAAGCGAAAGGAGTGTAGGAATTATAATATCTTTCTTTTGCACTTGTCTCTGCATGCCAGCTTTGGATAGTTTTTGTCTGCCTTATGTGGACTTGTGACCACGTCCCATGCTCTCATGCTTTTGTCTGCTCAAAGACTATAATGTTAGAGGTCAATTGATTACCTTAGACTAGCTGGAAGCAGTCAATAATCCTCTCCCGACGTAGGGTCTGGAAGCGGATGCCCGTCAACTATAAGTTGAGGAGTTGGTTTCTTCTAACTTTGAGTTGACTTTGGGTCTTCTACTTTTGTCATGAAATTTGGAGATGGGTGCCTATCAACTATGAGCCGGAGAGTTGACCTCTCCCTACTGTGAGTTGACTTGGGGCTTCTTCTTGAATGGCTGAAAGTAACCAGCAATATGTTGCAAGTGTATAATTTAAACAAAGGTATTACCGGTTGGCCACTGGCTGCTGAGACAGAGTTAAAGCCGCTAAGGCTGAAATAAAGCCGTTGAGACTATGATGATGTCATTGAGGCTGTGACAAAGCCGCTGAGGCAAAGTTGAGGCCGTCGAGAGCCTTTTGAACCCTGGAGGGTGACCCAAGAGTCGCTGGGATGGGACCATGCTCGGGAGCCTTTTGAACCCCGAAGGGTGACCCTAGAGTCGCTGTGATGGGACCTTGCTCGGAAGCCTTTAACCCCGAAGGGTGACCTGAGGGTGCTTGAACTAGGCTCAGGCGCCTTTTGAACCTTGAAGGATGACCCGAGAGTCGTTGTGATGGGACCATGCTAGGGAGCCTTTAACCCCGGGGTGACCTGAGGGTGATTGGACTAGGCTCAGGTGCCTTTTAACCTTGGAGGGTGATATGAGAGTTGACAGTTGTCAGATGCCTTTTAACCCCGAAGGATGACTGAGAGTTGAGAGTCATCAGGTGCCTTTTAACCCCGAAGGGTGACCTGAGGATGTGTGGACCAGGCTCAGGTGCCTTTTGAACCCCGAAAGATGACCTGAGGGTGCATGGACCAGGGTCAGATGCCTTTTTTCTTTGTGCCGACGATCTTTGTTGCTGACACTGGAGTCGGTCTCTGTTGCCGAGCTAGCCTCAGGCTTAGGTGCCGATGTTGGAGTCGGTCTTAGGTGCCGATCTAGCTTCGAGCTTAGGTACCGATGCTGGAGTTGATCTTTGGTGCCGAGCTAGCTTTGAGCTTAGGTGTCGATGCTGGAGTCGGTCTTTGTTACCGAGCTGGCTTTGGGCTTAGGTGCCAATGCTTGAGTCGGTCTTTGGTGCTGAGCTGGCCTCGGGCTCTAGCGCCAACACTGGGTTGATCTTCAGTGCCGAACTGGCCTCGAGCTTTGGTGCCAACGTGAGGTGGGTCTTGAATACCTAGCTTTTATAGTTTTTTGACCTTTGCGTCGTGTTCGATGTCGACGCTGATTGAAGGCCTGAGATCTTTTTCTTTCATAATCGGCCCGGGGGTTTCTTCTGATTGACGCGATTCTCACAACCCAATCCATCCCTCTGGGCGCACACGCTCTAAAAAGAATCTACGGAAGATAGTTAGGGAGACCATTGTCGGGTCGGCAGCCAAGACTGGGAGCAACTAGGAGCCTAGGGGTGGCCAAGAACAGTTGGGAGTTAGAGGCCGCTGCGACGGAGTCAGAGACAGTCGGAGGCATCCGGGATAAAGAGCTTGGAGCCGAGAGTAGGGTGTGGGGGCTGGCATGGAGTTGGGACAGAGAGCCTTCCCCAGCTCTTCCTGGTGCTGGATCGGGGTATTTTGCGAAGGCGAAGAAGACCATTCGAGAGCGAAGGAGCACCAGCATTGTTGGTCTCCTTTGGCATTAATGGAGCCATGATATTCAAGTACATGAAATGGAAGGTCATAATGATCCCTCCACCCAATGTCCTCTCTTTGTCCTTTCGCTGGCACCAAGCTTCCTTCCCCTTATGCATTGAATTTCGTTTATTTAAGTTTGCATGGCATGACACTGGGTTGGGACTTGGACCACGTTCTCCCCACCTTGCGTAGCCAGCCAGGACCTTGCTTCTTAAAGGGAACCCGGCTGGGAAGATGTGCCAAGTGATGATGATGATGTGGCACTTGATATGGATGGTTTGGAGGGAGAAAAAAGGCGGCCGAGGAGGAGTGCCGATCAGCTCCAATCGATCGAAGATAGCCCGGGGTCGCACGCCTTTTGTGGATTACAACTGTCCGAGTGGAAGAGGCTATCATTGTAAAACGTCTTTAGAAAAATTTATCACCTTTTGTTGATTTGGATACATTAGCCTGCTGGTGGTCTACCCCTTCCTGAAAGCAAGTTGATTGGAGTGAAGGTGCTGGCTCCCTTGCTTGGGCCTCCCCGCATCGCCGTCCGTAGGAGAGGAGGCCGTTTGGACGGTGAACGATTGCGCTCTTGCTAGTGAGCTCTTGCTTTTGAGCTTGAAGATGCTCATGATGATGAAGCTTGAAGATGCTCATGCTGATGAGCTTGATGGCAGTGAGCCTCTCGCTGGGGAGATCTCCCGTGGGATGGGTGATGACTAGCCTGAGAAGCAACTAAAGAAGGAGCGAAAGCTCTTGCTGGCTACTATATGGCCGTAAAATACTTCTCCTAGAGCTTTTAGACAGCTTCCATTAATGCTCAAATTTGTAGGGTGAGGGTGGCATGTTGTTTTGCCTGAGTGGCCTGAGATAGTGGCGATGATGGAACAGAGAGCCAGCCTCCTGTTGCTCAGCTCGTTGAAGATGCCCCAGCGTTATTGGCGGAAGCCTCTTGGGTCTTTATCATCACCATCTTTTTTATCCACCATTGTTGTCGTAAGGGAGCGAGGGCTTGTAGATTAGTGTCACAGAGTTGTGTTCTCTTTCCTTTCCTGGCGCGCCAATCTATTGATGGCAAATCACCATTCTTGAACGTCCGCGAGCATCGGTCGCCTCTTCCAGCGAGCCCGAGATCCTCCAGCGAGCTTCTTGTGCCTGGGAGCCTACAAACAAGTTTCAAGGACCGAAGATTCCAGCGAGGACCCTCCGACACTCAAGTCAGTGCTCTGAGCAACAGCTGCGAGCTTGAGAAAGCTCGAAAGAAAGAAGAGAGAGAGAGAGAGGCCGAATGGCTGAGGCTGGCTTGCTGAGGCCAAGCCCGAGGACCGAGGACGAGGACCGACTAGCCAAGGCCGAGTGGCTGGTTTGCTGAGACCGAGGCCGAGGATCGAGGCCGACTAGCTGAGGGCGACTGGATGCCTTGCTGAGGCCGAGGGGGTATCTTCTCGGGGCCGACTTCAGAAATGACTGGTTCGATCCCGATGAGATTACCGTTGCCCATAGGGCTTATTGGCCCCATCATTATCCAGTGGTTACACATCGTCATCGGTTGCGGTTTGTTTGGGTCGCCTCTGTACTTACCTTTAATTCTATAAAATAATTTGAAAAGAATTTTTGGCATCAAAATAGGCAAGTGAGATGGGCCTGGATAAAAACAAATTCGATTTAAATTGAGACCGATCTTGAAAAATAAAAACAGCCATACCCAGTCTAGGTTTGGGTATCTAAGAAAACCTTATTAGATCCCAAATCAGGGGAAAAAATGAATTTGTGATAAGATTAGCTCAATGAGATTGTGGAGTCTTGAAAAACAAATGATTTAGGTTAAATCTAAGATTAGTTCAATTGAGATTAAAGAGTCTTGTTAGCCAGGCCGAACCAAGCCAATCTAAACATAAGCATCAGATCTACCAACAATGAAACATCATTTTTTCTTTTTGAAAAAATAAAAAAATGTTTCAGAAGTCATGAATCCATGGAAGAGAAACCAATTAGTTTCTTAATACAAATCAAGCAAACAGAGCAATACTCTAATGGGGTTTTCCACTTCCTTCCACAAATCGTCATATGGTCTTTAAAACTGACAAAACTTTATTTGGACTAGAAATAATCTAAACTTCGCATGCTTTTATTTAAAATTGGATGCACGCTTCTACCACCTTCAATACTGTGCTACTTTCCTCTAACCCAAGTCCTGCGAGCTACAGCTACAGTGCGACGAGCACTAGATTTTTTCCTCGTTTATCCTGGACCGATAGCATTAAACATTTTAACTTTTTTCTTTTGTCATTCTAAAATTAGCTAAAAAAAATCATCAAACTAGTCTTAAATAAGGTCATCCTTATCTCAGCAAAATAACCATCACTGTCACCTTAATAACAATATTTAGGATTGCAACAAACAAAACAGTACAAAAATTTTAGTGAAACAAAAATGATCACATGACATAATAACAATCATATCATACACAACATCATACACTATAATTGACATCGCTAACATGAAAAGATATGGACGAGATTCATAGATGAACACACAACACACATAAATAAAAAAAACATCAAAAGCCAACCATCTAATATTTTTCCTTTTCCTATTTAAATCACGGCGGATTGATAAAGATTCAGTTTCTTTCGCTCAAAAAGCAAATTATTCATTCAGATCAAAAGGCAAATGAAAACAAAAAAGATAACAACTTTAGAACCCACGAAGGGATCAGCATCCAAACCCTAGATTTGGTCTTAGTAAAGAAAAAAAATTATATTAATATATATATATACATTAAATATGCAAGGCAAATAAATTATAATTAATTTGCATCAAATCTCCTTTAGATTGATATTAAAAATGATGTTGGAATTGTATCCTAAAGCCAATCATTTGATGATTGTGCTAATGTAAATTGTATATAATTTGATATATTAATAAAAGTTATTTGGCAGTTTATTCATTACAAGAACATCTTCTTAATACTCCTGATTGTAATGAAGCCCTTAGGATCTTCCTTCACGATAAAGGAGGATTTATCTTTGAAGGTCCTCAAAAAGGTTTGCGACCATATGATATACTATGACAGGGCCATAGTACTATCAATTATAAGACGTTGTATATCATATTTGTTGGTTGTCCTCTTAACCAAGGAGTGTAGAGACACTAGTATGACATACAGGTGAAAGTGTAGGAGTACATTTCATCAAACGTGACTCATTTCCGGATACTCTACTGTCAAGAGTTAATCCGAGAAGATATAGGTATAAGTATCCTTCAGACCTGAAGATCACAACCAGTGGCTTACAAGCAACTCATTGTACTTAGGTACCGGACCACCTGAATTTCTAATCCAGCTACGAAAGGTTACTGGGTGCAGTCAAGTACTTGTGGTAGTCAGTTATGGATCAAGATGGAATTTGACCTATCCCGTTAAAAGAAAAAATGCTTGTGTTTCAATTTAACAAGACCTTGGCCAAGGCACTTCATGTGAGAGTCACATGATCACTAAAATTGAAATCACTTTATGGATTTGCTATTTAGAGTTGACAGGCTCTTAAGCCATCCTTAGCATTTGTGGTCAAGAGGATGAATTATACGGTAACTGTTTCTTAGGGTTCTTGGAGTTTGCTCGGCAACTCTTCGACCTATCCGGACATCGGGTTCCATTGCTAGATGGGCACATCGATTAGTATAGAAAGTTGTTTCTATGCTACCGGCTTAGGTTCGAACCTAGAGAGTCACACGCATAGAAGTTTCCTAGGATGATCTGTTTGCTGATCAACGATTGAGAATCGTATATGATTTAATTAATCAATTTGATTGATTGAATTATCTCAATTGGGTTAAGTACAATTGAATAAGATTCAATTTGGTTTAAGTCTATTAGAAGGATTAGTCAATTTCAAATATTGATTTAAAATTAGACTTGATTTGGATTTAAATAGATTCAGGACTAGCCAAATTTGATTTGGGCTAGGACCATGATCTATGTGGGTTCAGTCCAATAAATTCAGATTAGCTTAAACCAAAAACTAAACCCAAACCTCTCGCATAAGTCTAAGAGATTAAATTCACATATAGAATTTAATGTCTTGCATTAATCTTCTCCAAACAATTCCGTCGGAATTCTAAAGTGTTAGAATTTATATGAATAAATGCGCCTCTTTGTATTTTTGACGACTCTTTCATTTTTACAGAATGTCAGAATTAACCAAGCGCTACGGTTCGACGACTCTTTGGTTTTGCCAAGCGGCGGAATTCTAAATATTAGAATTTAATGGGCTGGCTAAAAAGAGACTATAAATAGAGGACATCCCTCACCAGATTACACATAAGAGAAAAACAACACACGATATGTCGTGAATTGATTTTCTAAAGAATTAGAATAGAAAATCCTGGTGATTCTGGTGCTAATGGAAGTGTAGAGGATCCTAGAAGAAGAATTCAAGTGGAGGATTCAAGATCAGCAAAGTCATTTTCCGTGAGCTAGCACTCCCGGAAATCCATTCATTCGGGGCTTCGCATGGACGATACTAGAGGCCGGATGATTGAATGGCTGCAGAGCATAAAAGGATTTACCAATTGCCTTTAAGGTAAGTGATATGATCCCTAGATCTTAAGGCATGCTTCAAGATAAGAAGTATGACTTCTTGCCTTGAAGATCAAGACATGATCTTGATAGTTTTATTTATATACATATTTTGGATCAATCAATCTTATATACAAGGCAAAGATATGATCTTGATGCATGTTAGATAGATTAGTATGTAATCTTTAAATTTTTGCATTGATAATTGTTATCAATTTTTAAAACATGCATACCTCGAAGATTGTTTCTCCTTCAAATGGTATCATAGCGATGGTTTCGTATTGATCTAATTTATTGCATGTAAATTAATGCTCCTATTAATTGTGTAATCAAGGCTAAAATAAATCACAGGTCTATTCGGTCACAGATGGATTGAAAATCCAAATTACCCATTCAACGAGGTATTCTATGACATATTGCCGTGATAATTTAAATTGATCTTTGGCTTCAAAACACTAATTACACACTCTCAAAATATGTTTTATATTTGATACATATTGATGTTGTATAAAAACATGATATTTGCATGTTTAGTATAAAACATAGATATGATATATGATGGCATGATGTCTATGTTATGAAACATACAAATATTTATGAGAGTTTAATTTGAATGTCAAATGTTAATTCATAATCTCTTTAGATATGATCTAAATATAAGAATTATGAGTAGTAACATAATACATGTGATGCTTGATTGAAATATATGATATGTAAACATGAAATATATTTAATCCTTTGGGTTAGCTAAATCGGGTCCATAAAGGGTTAGACCCTAAGGTTTAAATCAACTAGACTATAAGAGTATTTGATCAAATCTAATTAGATTAGGTTAAGAATGCTCTAAATCAAACAATAGTTGTAGTTGATCATGTCCTTCTCTTTGATTAAACCAAATGGAAGTAGATTAGGCTCCGTGGTTGAGCATGAATCTCTTAGATGGTCAAATCAGAATTGGTTAACCATATGATGTCAAGGTGAGTTGGCAAGTTGCTCTAGGATCAACGATCGAATGGTTTTTAATTGGAGCTACTCGTATTGATGCGTCTTTAACGAGTTAATGGCATATCCCTCCCATCGATCTCACTCACCTGGTCAATGTGGTGAACCATTTATGTTCAGATCATTTACCTGATTCGGGTTGACCCATGCCTGTAAGAAAATCAGTCTGACTGATTTAGGTGCCACTTAACCTTTATTGTTTCATTTTACCAATTTCATAGATTCAGTAGGAGAACTTGATTAGTCAATTTATCTACAGATTAATAAATCCTCTAAAATTATTAGGTCCTTAAAATGAAATAGTTATATGATAACTAAATCATAGCCTCCCATTAAGGTGGGTGATAATGAGTCCGATGTCTTGATAATCATTGGAGGCACTCCATGCCTGGTGCTTGTCAACCATCGGAATTATCATTCATTATATGATAAGTCAGCGTAACTATTACATAGACAGTCAGGTGAGCCGAGCTTCACTCGGGCTTGGTTGTCTATTGATAGGTTATACTTATTATATCATTTAATGGTTGGACCTAACCAGAACTTTCAGTGGAGGCACTTCATGCCTGCTGAAGAGGTATATGGGGCAAAACTGAACACTAAGAATTGTTTGGAAAATAATTAGTTTTAAACCTACTCTTAGATGCATATGGGTTAGCCAAGCTTCACTTGGGCATGTATGTAGTTTATGTAGATCTTAGTGCCCGCTAAAGAATTAAGAATAATTCTTCGAATTGGGGTGTAGAGGCTGCCAATTTGAATAAAATAGTGAGAGAATCTTTAGACTAAAGTCCAAGTCTTTAGACTGAATCAATTTATATACTAATAAACTTTAGTTTTTTTATGCAGAATATGGCCACTAATTTATCATTAAGGTCCCTATTGGATAGTGACAAGTTGAATGGTTCCAATTTCAATAGCTGGTTCAGAAAACTTAAGATCGTCCTTGAGCAGGAGAGGATTCTATATATTCTGAATAATCCTGCACCAAAGATACCTGATGCAAACATCCAAAGTTCTGAGAGAGACACTTATCAGAAGTGGCTCAATGATAGAACTAGCATGCGTTGTATCATGCTAGCAACAATGAACGATGAATTTGGTCGCCGATTCGAGAATGCTCAGCCAGAAGAAATCATTCAAGCGTTGAATGAATCTTTCGGCACACCCGACGATGTTGAAAGGCACAAGACTAGTTATGCTATTTTCAATGCTCGAATGAGGGATGGATCTCCTGTCACTGATCATGTATTGTACATGATCGAGAAGATAGAACTCCTAAGTAAGCTCGGCTTTCCCTTATATGAGCAGTTGGGAAAAGATGCGATCCTGAATTCCTTGCCTCCATCCTTCCGACCTTTCCTTACTCATTTTCGAATGACAAAGCCTGCAGTCAACTACCACGGTTTGTTGGGGTTGTTACAGAACTTTGAGAAGGATAACCAGCTCTCTAAGGGTTTGGTTAATGTGGTTGAGGATCTAAGGTAGGGCGTAAACCCTTTGGAAAGGGAAGAAGAAAAAGAATAATAAAAAGGTGCAACATGCTAGGACATCTATAAGGGGTCAGATGCAGAAGAAGAAAGTTGATAAAAGTCAAGCTGAATGCTTTCACTGCAAGATGCAAGGGCACTGGAAGAGGAACTGTCCTCTTTACATTGCCACACTTGATCAAAACAGGCCAAAGAAGAAAAAGGAGCAAGATGTTGCTCAACAAGGTATTTATATGATAACACCTTGTAATTTTTCTGTATATGATAATCAGACCTGGGTATTGGATACTGGGAGTCCTTTTAACATTTGCAATTCATTGCAGGGACTACAGGTCACCAGAAGATTTGAGGACAATGAAAGATTCCTTAATGTCGGCGATGGAAGATTAGTTCCAGTTCTGGCATTAGGAGTTCTTGAAATAGTTTTCAATAGAAATGTCATTATACTAAATGATTGTCATTTTTGCCCAACGTTCTTGTTGAACGTAATTTCTGTAGGCCTTCTGGCCAAAAGTCATTATGAAATTTCAATAAAGGATGTTACTTTGAATATCATTATGAATGGAGTCACTGTAATGACTGGGCATTTATCCAATGGCATTTATATATTATCACAGCCTGTGAATGTAGTGTACAATTCAAGTAAGTGCCCTAGAACAACTGATGTCACAGACATTTATCTTTGGCACCATCGGCTGGGTCATATCAATAAGAACAGATTAAACAGGTTAACTCAGAAGGGCATCCTTCGAGTTGATGATTGTGAATCATTAACTACCTGTGAATCCTGTCTTCTTGGTAAAATAACTAAGTCATCTTTTACTGAAAAAGGTAAAAGAGCCAAAGAGCTATTGAGTCTAGTACATACTGATGTATGTGGACCAATGAGCACTTGTGCCAAAGATGGATATTACTACTTCATTACTTTTACAGATGACCTTTCTAGGTTCGGTTATGTCTATCTTATGAGACATAAATCTGAGTCGTTTGAAATGTTCAAACTATATCATAAAGAAGTAAAAAAACAAACAGAAAAATGTATTAAGACCTTTTGATCAGATCGAGGAGGCGAATACCTTTCCAATGACTTTGTGACATATTTAAGAGAGAATGAGATTCTCTTCCAATGGACTCCTCCTGGAACACCGCAGCATAACGGTGTGTCAGAAAGAAGGAATTGAACTCTGTTAGACATGGTTCGGTCCATGATGGGTTTTGCAAGCTTGCCAATATCATTTTGGGGATACATTAGAATCAGCTTATCATATTCTTAATAAGGTTCCAAGTAAGTCTGTTTCTAAAACTCCACATGAGATGTGGTATGGACATAAACCGGTTATTACCTATCTGAGAGTCTGGGGTGTCCGGCTTATGTGAAACGTGCAAAATCAGACAAACTTGAACCCAAATTTGATAAATATTTTTTTTATCGGCTATCCGAAAGAGACCAAAGGATATTACTTCTACAATACTGAAGAACAAAAGTTGTTCATTAGTAATAGAGCAGTTTTTCTTGAAAAGAAGTTCCTTAGTGAAGGAACAAATAGCTCTAATGTTGAACTTGAGGAAGTTCATCAAGTAGAAGGAACAACACAAACCAGTGAACCCTTAGAATCTGAGTTGATTAGATCAAACTCAAAACCCATTTTAGATGCACCATTAAGGCGATCTGGTAGAGTACCACATCAATCGGACAGATACTTAGGTTTCTTGGTCCAGAATGATGATCCTGTTGAACTCGATGAGAACAACGAGGATCCGATCACCTATATGGATGCTACGCAAAGGACTGACTCTAATAAATGGCTTGAGGCCATGAAATCCGAACTTGACTCCATGAAGGACAATAATGTATGGACATTAGTTGACCCACCCGAAGGGATAAAACCCATAGGGTGTAAGTGGGTTTTCAAGAGGAAAAGAGCGCAGATGGAAAGGTTGAGACCTATAAAGCACGTCTGGTTGCTAAGGGGTATCGTCAATTATGGTATTGACTATGACAAACATTTTCTCCTGTGGCAATGCTGAAATTCATTCGGATTATGCTAGCTATAGCAGCACACTTCGATTATGAGATTTGGTAGATGGATGTTAAAACCGCTTTTCTAAATGGTGATTTAGAAGAACAGGTGTATATGATACAGCCTGAAGGTTTTATATCTGAAGATGAGTCTAAAGTGTGTAGGCTACAGAAGTCCATTTATGGACTTAAGCAAGCATCTAGGAGTTGGAACATACGATTTAATAAAGTGATCAAATCTTATGGCTTTATTAAAAATAAAGAAGAACCTTGCATTTATAAATGGGCTAACGATTCCGTTATTGTATTTCTTGTATTATATGTGGATGATATTCTCTTAATCGGGAATGATATCCCTGCATTACAAAAAATAAAGACATGGTTATCATCACAATTCTCCATGAAAGATCTGGAAGAAGCATCATACATCCTAGGGATGAAGATCTATAGAGATAGATCTAAGAGGATGCTTGGTTTATCCCAATCTACGTACATTGACATAGTGCTAAAGAGGTTTAGCATGGAGAATTTCAAGAAAGGCTATCTTCCGATAGGCCATGGAATTCATCTTTCTAAGAAGGATTGTCCGACAACTCCTAATGAAAGAGAACGTATGAGTCGGATTCCATATGCTTCGGCAGTGGGATCGATTATGTACACCATGACATGTACAAGACCAGATGTGGCATACTCACTAGGAGTAGTGAGTAGATACCAATCTGATCCAGGAGAAAAACACTGGCAAGTTGTTAAGACAATCCTTAAGTATTTGAGAAATACTAAGGACTAGTGGTTAGTCTATGGAGAGTCTGATTTGAAACTTGTTGGATATACTGATTCAGTTTCCAATCAGATCATGATGATAGCAAAAGTGTATCGGGTTTCGTGTTTATCCTGAATGATGGAGCTGTTTGCTGTTCTAAGCAATACAGTGGCAGATTCGGTGTGCGAGGCAGAGTACATCGCTATCAGATGCTGCGAAAGAAGCTGTGTGGCTGCGAAAGTTCATCTCCGAGCTTGGAGTGACACCTTCCATAGATGGACCAGTCCTGTTGTACAGTGACAGCACTGGTGCCATAGCTCAAGTAAAGGAACCACGAGCACATCAGCGCACCAAGCACATACTGCGCCGGTTTCATCTTTTTCGAGAGATTGTAGACCGAGGTGACATAAATCTTTAGAAGATTGATGGAAAGGAAAACTAGGTGACCCATTTACTAAAGCACTCAGCATCAAGGAGTTTGACAACTATAAGTTGAAGATGGGTATTAGATACTGTAATGAGTGGCTTTAGGCTAAGTGGGAGTTTGTTGGGAATTATATCCTAAAGCCAATCATTTGATGATTGTGCTAATGTAAATTGTATATAAATTGATATATTAATAAAAGTTATTTGGCAGTTTATTCATTACAAGAACATCTTCTTAATACTCCTGATTGTAATGAAGCCCTTAGGATCTTCCTTCACGATAAAGAAGGATTTATCTTTGAAGGTCCTCAAAAAGGTTCGCGACCATATGATATACTATGACAGGGCCATAGTACTATCAATTATAGGACGTTGTATATCATATTTGTTGGTTGTCCTCTTAACCAATGAGTGTAGAAACACTGGTATGACATACAGGTGAAAGTGTAGGAGTACATTTCACCGAACGTGACTCATTTCCAGATACTCTACTGTCAAGAGTTAATCCGAGAAGATATAGGTATAAGTATCCTTCAGACCTGAAGATCACAACCAGTGGCTTACAAGCAACTCATTGTACTTAGGTGCTGGACCACCTGGATTTCTAATCCAGCTACGAAAGGTTACTGGGTGCAGTCAAGTACTTGTGGTAGTCAGTTGTGGATCAAGATGGAAGTTGACCTATCCGTTAAAAGGAGAAATGCTTGCGTTTCAATTTAGCAAGACCTTGGCCAAGGCACTTCATGTGAAAGTCACATGATCACTAAAATTGAAATCACTTTATGGATTTGCTATTTAGAGTTGACAGGCTCTTAAGCCATCCTTAGCATTTGTGGTCAAGAAGATGAATTATACGGTAACTGTTTCTTAGGGTTCTTGGAGTTTGCTTGGCAACTCTTCGACCTATCGGACGTCGGTTTTGCTAGATGGGCACATCGATTAGTATAGAAAGTTGTTTCTATGCTATCGGCTTAGGTTCGAACCTAGAGAGTCACACGCATAGAAGTTTCCTAGGATGATCTGTTTGCTGATCAACGATTGAGAATCGTATATGATTTAATTAATCAATTTGATTGATTGAATTATCTCAATTGGGTTAAGTACAATTGAATAAGACTCAATTTGGTTTAAGTCTATTAGAAGGACTAGTCAATTTAAATATTGATTTAAAATTAAACTTATTTGGATTTAAATAGATTCAGGACTAGCCAAATTTGATTTGGGCTAGGACCATGATCTATGTGGGTTCAGTCCAATAAATTCAGATCAGCTTAAACCAAAAACTAAACCCAAACCTCTCGCATAAGTCTGAGAGATTAAATTCACATATAGAATTTAATGTCTTGCATTAATCTTCTCCAAACAATTCTGTCGGAATTCTAAAGTGTTAGAATTTATATGGAATAAATGCGCCTCTTTGTATTAACCAAGCACTACGGTTCGACGACTCTTTGGTTTTCGCCAAGCGGCGAATTCTAAATGTTAGAATTTAATGGGCTGGCTAAAAAGAGACTATAAATAGAGGACATCCCTCACCAGATTACACAAAAGAGAAAAACAACATACGATATGTCGTGAATTGATTTTCTAAAGAATTAGAATAGAAAATCTGGTGATTCTGGTGCTAACGAAGTATGGAGGATCTTAAAAGAAGAATTCAAGTGGGAAGATTCAAGATCAGCAAAGTCGTTTTCCGTGAGCTAGCACTCCCGAAATCGATCATTCGGGGCTTCGTGTGGACGATACTAGAGGCCGGATGATTGAACGACTGCAGAGCATAAAAGGATTTACCAATTGCCTTTAAGGTAAGTGATATGATCCCTAGATCTTAAGGCACGCTTCAAGATAAGAAGTATGACTTCTTGCCTTGAAGATCAAGACATGATCTTGATAGTTTTATTTATATACATATTTTGGATCAGTCAATCTTATATACAAGGAAAAGATATGATCTTGATGCATGTTAGATAGATTAGTATGTAATCTTTAAATTTCCGCATTGATAATTGTTATCAATTTTTAAAACATGCATGCATCAGAGATTGTTTCTCCCTTCAAATGATCCTTGTGTTTCTCCAACTAGGAATATATATATATATATATATATATATATATATATATTAAATATATATTTTAGAAAATAATATGTGTAGTGTGTAGTAGATTATATTATAACAATTTGGTTCTCTTTTTGTGCAAAGAAAAATTGGACTTCAAGAAAATTAGAAAAAAATTATAAAAATAAAGAATTATTCTTTTTATGCTTTGAAAGCCTATTTATAACTTTTTTTTTCTTAAAATAGCCAGCTTTTGGTTTTTTAAAAACGGCTGGGCTGTTTGGTTTTTTAAAACGGAATGGCGTTTGATTTTTTAAAAATGGTCAGCATTTGGTTTTTTTTTAAACACTAACGCTTCGACGTTAACACTTACTCCTCTTCGGTTTCTTTTATAAGTGCTTCCCACAAAGCCTATAGGTGGTGTGATCTCCCTGATTTCTCTATCTGAGATCATCAGAGATTGCTTCATGATCAGCAACATTGTCTTCACAGCTCGAAGGAAATCCATCACTGTCATGCTGTTTTGACTCCATTTGAAGATGTGGCATCACAAACATCTACTACAGCTACATTATAGTCCTTATCCTCCTGTTCTTTTGGTGCAAGTTTCTCAGTCCTAGCAATGACATTCGCTTCAGATTCATCTGTCATGTCAATCTCTTCTCTTTCAGACTTGGAAAAATTTTCTTAGTGTTGCATAATTCGTTGATCTGTTCATAGCTTCTTCCATCAAGCATACAATAGGCCAAGAAGCTAAGAAGCAAACAAATATAAAACATCAACAGCTTTCCTCTGTCAATCAGCTTTCAGTACCATGAGGAGCAACAAATCTACAAAACATAAACAAACGATGGTAATGTTTTTGTTGCTGAGAGAGCAAAGATCTTGAATGCATTTATTTTAGAAAGCAAACATCAAACTGAAAAAGAGAGTCAACGCCATGCAAATATAAAATCCCTAAGCCCTTTCTAGTTTCTAAAGTTCACCGAAGTCGATGTGAAATATGGTCAACCATTACACAACATCTAAATCTTTCCTTCTCTTTTTTTTCACAATTTATTTTACAAAATTTATTTTATCTTTTAGTAAAGAGATTTCAAGAAAAATAAACCAATTTAACGAAAATAAAGAACAAAAGTTAGCAGAGATTGCCTCGATGAGATATGAAGCCGGCGGCAACAGAAGCTTCTTCATGCGTGCAGCGAAGATATATAGCTCTCATGAGAAGCAGTATAATAAGGACAGTTTTTCAAACGAGAAACTCAATATAAGAACTCCGAAAGAAGTGATCAGGTGTCAATGACCAACAAAAAGTGAAACAAAGTAGCAGAAGCGCTTCAGATAGCCAATCAAGAGCAGTAGAGATTACGAGGAAAAAAAAAAACTTCTGATCAATATATATGAATACCATGAATCGATTCCACTGTTAACGGCACATAGAGAAAACTAAGGAATAAAAGAAAAATTTTTTTGATCAATATGAATACCATGAATCGATTCCACTGTTAATGGCAACTAGAGAAAACGAAGGAAAAAAAAAAACTAGAGAGTTTTTTTGTTTCACCTTTTTTTCCGCCGACAAGGTAGCAGAATCTCGAATGCATTTGTTTCTACCAAGGGGCTATGGAGATTAAGAAGAGAACCGGACTCTCAACTTTTTTATTTATTTTTATTCATGAAAGTCCCCCGAATTAATCGGGCCTTCCTCTAGTAGGAGTCTAAGCCTTGTTTGCAGCATAGATTTTGAAAGATTTTATTTTATATATTTTTTAAATTTTTTAAAGCAATCTAACATTTGTTAACCAACCCATTACGGTCCTTGTATTAATAAGGTCTAGATTTTGAAAAACTTTATTTTATATTTTTTAAATTTTTTAAAGCAACCTCAAATTTGTTAACCAACCCAATTAATAGAGTCCTTGTATTAATAAGCCTTATTTGCAGTAGATTTGGAAAGATTTTATATATATCAAGGGTATTATTATTTAGAGGGTTTATTTAGTTCTAAAACTATTTTGTATTAATCGTGACCTATAGCTAATCCAAACCTTGCGAATTTAAATGCCTTTGATCAAAAAGTGAATATAATTAACTCAGAATTACATGATGGGTGGAGTCCTACCACTCCCTCTTTATTTTTTTTGTTTAAAAAAACAAGTCAAAAACATTACAACCCCAAAAGCCCAACATCCCACTCCTACCAAGACGTGATGCATGCATCACCATATCCCTAGTCTTGCCAAGCTCAATCCAGAAGAGGACGTAAAACAAACTCAATATTTTTTTGAAGAAGAGATGAACAGAATATAGTTATCCAAATTTTACAGAACAAAGCACTCGTTCAGTCTCAAACCATACATAACATCGCTTTCTATAAGCTTGATAGATCGAGATTGTCGCATAGGAATCCGACATCACAGGCCAGGGATTCCATTATTTACATCCAGGAAATCTATATCATGAAACCCTTCAACATTAAAGTAATTAAGATCACTCGGCTATGGCTGCGGCCGGGATCAAAACATCTTTTGTTAACTAGTCTTTCTTTGAAGCTACGGTGGGATCATCCGAACCTTTGGCTGGGATCTCATGAACCACCTCCACCGGCCTCTTCTCTAGCTGCCCTTGCCCCGCCGACGACCGGTAGTCCACGGTCGCCACCGTCGACTTCGACGTCTCCTTAACTCCTTCCCCACCCGGCGGAGTTTTGGCGGTGGTAGTGCCCTGTGATGATATATATATATATGTATATAGAAATCACAAAACAGAAGAAATTAATATATAGGTCGAGATATGGAGAAGACTCAAGAAGAATAAAGGCTTGGGACACGCAAAGCATAACAGCAACAGCTTGTTCGTTACCTTTGCAGCATTCATTTTGGAGAACAACAACCAGTCTGTTTGTTTGGCGTCGTGAGGACGATGGCTTGGGCGAGAGTGAGGGTGCTCGATCGCATAAACGGAGGAACCAGTGGTTGAATGGGTTTTCCTCGATGAAAGGAGCTGACACGTGTTGGGAAACGCAGGTAGTTGATGCTGCAACCGCTGGTTCGTTCAACACGTGTATAGGCTACGTGGGTGGGCGTCAGATGATAAATTACTCTCGACATGGCACGTGGAAACTGGCTTGATCATCTTATTTATGAGGTTTGGTACCGTACGTGATCCTCAGGACTTCTTTTAAATATCGTAGCTAAGATTGTGATCCTTAAGAGTTTTTTCGTTAAAAACATGAAATCCATGAGTTTTAGAGCATATTTGTGTGTTAGAATGGAATCTTAATTCTTTAAAATGATTTAACTGTATGTTTGACATTTTCTTAAAAAATATTTTCTTCAAAAAAATAAATACCATCTCTCATTAACATTTGTTTTCTAGTGGAAAATAAAAAAAATATATGTAGGCTTCACATAAAATTTTCTATATATATATATATATATATATATATATATATATATATATATATATATATATATATATATGTTATGGAATGGTACCTTTGGGATCTCTAAGTTTTGATTTTATTAACCAAAGAAATACAATTTTGGGCTATGGTTAGCCCAACTTTAATAAGGAATCCTAAGAAAATGAATATATTGCAAGTGCTTTGAGGATCGTGTGCATTTTCTCTCTGATTCTCTCTCTGTTAGAAGGGCTTTAAAATTCGTGCTTGAGTCTTCTTCTCCTTCGATCTTCGGCGATCGCTCGTGTCTCCGTCTGAGCTTTCTTCGGGTTTTTTCTTCTCTGCTCCCCCAGCCATCCATGGCGTCTGATGGGGTAGCCAGCGGATGGGCTTCCGAAAGGAAGGGGATGGCGTCCGGCTTCCAATGGATTTCTTCGGCTCCGTCGCCGGCTGTGGTGGCGAGGCTGGAGGCCTCCTTTCTAGAAGTAGTTGGTTTCCCTGTGGCGGAATTAGAGACTAAGATAGATGGATGGCAGTCAAGGGCCGTTCTCGTTCGGTTTTTCCAGCGGTGGGTTTCGACCGAAGCTTTCCTTCGAGAGTTCAGGCGCGCCGGTGTTCAGGGGGACATCGTCCCTATTAGTTTGGCATTTAGATGCCATATTTTCCGGTTCGCAGATCCGAATGCCTGCACCTTGGTGTTAAATCGGCCTTGGACTATTAATGGCCAAGTTATCGGGATGGAACCATGGAGGCCGGAATTCATCCCAGCGGAGGACGCCATTCCTTCGGCTCTAGTGTGGGTGTGATTGCCAAACTTGCCAATGGAGTTTTGGAAGGAGGAGTTCCTCAGGGGGCGATTTTGGAGACAGCGGGGCATTTCATCTGTGCGA
Source organism: Calamus simplicifolius (assembly GCA_900491605.1). Taxonomy (NCBI): domain Eukaryota; kingdom Viridiplantae; phylum Streptophyta; class Magnoliopsida; order Arecales; family Arecaceae; genus Calamus; species Calamus simplicifolius. The sequence goes on along the minus strand of UESW01004670.1, from coordinate 531,760 downwards.
ATGCTCCCACTTTGGCGAAGAACAGAGGGGGTTTCGCTCGGGCCAGTGTACGGATTGATCTCCATCGTTCTCTCCGGCCGGGGACGCGAATTCAAGGTATTCACCATACTTTCTGGCAGCAGTTGCGTATGAGAGCCTGGAGGGGATCTGTTCTCTTTGTGGCTCTATTCACTTGAGCGGCCCTTGTTCCCTGTCGTCTGGGACTGTGGATGAGGAAGCTGCGTCCAGATCGATCTATGGCCCCTGGATTGCTGCAATTCGTCAACGGAAGATTGACTCTGATTCCCTTCGGGAGGAGAAGAGGAAGCCTCACTTGACGGCGTAGGGGGCTTCTAGCAGTTCTGTTCCGGCACAACAGAGTCAAGGGGGGCGTCGATCGGATGCTGAAGCTGCAGAGGGTGGTCTTCTCCAGTGAAGGTTGCTCGCCGGAGGGTCCATTCATCTTCTAAGGTTGTTTTGATCCCAGACTCTGCTCCAGTGCATGTTGTGAGTGAACTGAAGCAGGGAAGTTCAGACAACAAGGGCATGCCGGGAGTGGTCCCTTATGCCGGGATCAATGACTCTAAGCTGGGTCTGAAGGAGGCTGAGCAGCAGGAATCCCCAGGGCATGGCCTGATCAATCCCCTGCCTCCTAAGTTCTCTGAAAGATCAGGATCAGCGACTGTGTCGGGAGTTGACTCATGTGCCGGTTTTAAAGAAAATAATAGGGCTTTGCTGGAGATAGACTCATGTGCCGGCTTAAAGGAAATTCAGAAGGGCTTTATGGAGACAGTTAAGGAGGGGTCCCCAGGGACTGATATGTCTACTTCTTTGGTGATCAAGAACCCTTTTGTCTCCCTCGGGTCGAGTTTGGCCACTGGTACTCTTCAGGGCAGTCGGGATGCTTTTCCTGGTCCCCTTAAAAGGGCCAGACCAGTTGATTGCCCGGCGCCAAGGTCAATCTCTAAATCCGAGAAACGTAAGGGGAAAGGAAGGTGGCTATACCTAAAAGCACTGGGACAATCGGTTCTCCTGATAGGATGACCCTGCCCCCCTGCTATCAGAAAGGAGCCATGGTTGCTCATGAGGTTGCCTTCACAACTCTGAAAGCTGCTATATCTGACTCCCCTTCTGTCTCTCGGGTAGATGGATCCCCTACTAAGGAGTTGTATGAAGAAGTTCCCATGGAGTCAGTTCTGCAACCAGGTTCCAATGATCCGGACCTCGGTCAGATGTCGGATCAGGATCTCCAGTTGTTGTGTCCTGACTCGGTAGAACTTTCAGATTTGGTTATGACGGGAGCTCAGGATGGGATTTGAGGCATCTTTGCTTCTTAACTATGAAGATTATTATATGGAATGTCCGAGGAGCATTGAAACCATCATTTCGATCCTCCTTTGGCAGGCTCTTGCAGATTCATCATTTTGATATTTGTATTTTGTTGGAGACTCGGTTGTCGGGCCTTAGCCTTCAACGTTTCCGACGGCGAGTCTCCGTGACTGGTCTTCCTATGCTGTGGAAGCTAATGGGCTATCTGGGGGCATTATGGCTCTATGGCGGAACCCTGCCATCCGTGTTGATGCTTTTCATCATAGTCATCAGCAAGTAGGCCTGGTCATCTCTGAGGGGTCTTCTCCGCCTTGGCTGCTTCTGGGAGTCTATGCCAGCACTGATTTTCGTCAGCGATGTAGCCTCTGGTTGGAGATTCTCACTTTATTAGCCCAGGGTTTTCCGACTCTTATTGCTGGTGATTTCAATTGTATTTTGGATGCTTCCGAGAAGGGGGGGGGGACGCCGATTTGCAGAATCTCCGAATTCCATGGAGTTTCGTTCATTTATCTCCTCGGCGGATCTTATTGATTTGGGATTTTCTGGGCCACAGTTTACCTGGTGTAACAACCGAAGTGGGTCTGCTCGGGTGTCGGAGAGATTGGATCGGGCTTTGGCTTCTTCATCTTGGATGCAGTCCTTTGCCTGTGCTACTAATACCCACCTCCCGCGGATTGCATCGGACCATTGTCCCCTTCTCATCTCTACTGAGCGGTCATCTTATAGGAAGGGGCCCTTTCGGTTCGAGCAGTTTTGGATGCATTATTCTTCAACCAGGTCCTTGATTAGGCATGTATGGCATATGCCAGTAAGAGGGAATTCTACTTATCGTCTCTCCCGCCGTTTAGAGCTTGCTAAGCGCAGACTATTATGGTGGCAGAGAAGAGAGATGGGGAATCTAATGCAGAATGTCCAGGCTGTGGAAGCTGTTATCTCTACTCTTCAGGCTAAGGAGGATGAGGAGGGTCAGTTATCAGAGAGTGATCTTCAGGCTCTTAGGAGGAACTTGGCTATGCATCATTCGTTGCTTTGGCAGTAGGAGATTTATTGGCGTCAGCGGTCTCAGATTCAGTGGTTAAAGGAAGGTGATCGCAACACCAGGTTCTTTCATTAGGCCACTGTTGCCAGGCGTGCGGCCAACCGAATCAGGCGTATTAGTGATGCAGAGGGTACTATGCTGGAGGATGAGGGGGCTATTAGGGAGCAGGTCTTTCATTTCTTTCAGTCTCGCTGGTCGGAGGTCTCTGGCTCTGACTCTCCCATTATCACTGGTACTCGGGATGTTATAGTTTCAGATAGCGAGAATGCTAGCTTGATTCGGGAGGTCTTGGTGGAGGAGATTCGTAATGCAGTTTGGGCTCTGGGACCTGATAAAGCTCCGGGCCCAGATGGTTTTCTGCCTTTTTTCTTCCGCTTCTACTGGGATATTGTAGGGCAGGATGTTACCTCGGCTATTCAGTCTGTTTTCTCTTCCAGACATATTCCTCCGGATTGGCAGAGGACATTTCTTGTCCTGGTTCCTAAAAAAGCTAATGCTCTGCTTCCTCAACATTATAGGCCGATTAGTTTATGTACCACTCTATACAAAGTCTGCACCCGTATTCTTGTTACTCGATTGTAGGGGGTGATTCCTAGGCTTATCTCTCTAGAGCAGGGTGCCTTTATCTGTGGCCACAGTATTTCAGATAATGCTCTCATTGCCCAGGAGTTTATGCATGACCTCCAGCGCGCCTCTTATCGACAGTCTCTCATGGCTGTCCAGCTTGATATGGAGAGAGCTTATGACAGAATGAGTTGGATATTTCTGCGTCAGACGTTACAGGCGTTTGGTTTTGATGATCATTTCATTGAGTGGATTATGGTTTGTGTCCAAGGGCCCACCTTTTCTACTATCATTAATGGCAATCCGACTGAGTTTTTTTTCTTTGCTGTTGGACTTCGACAGGGATGTCCTCTCTCTCCATTTCTGTTTGTTCTGTGCGCCAACGACCTATCTCGTGCTCTTAATCAGGCGGTTGGAGCATCTCTATTACAGCCTTATATGCCTGGGCCTCATGGTCCTCCTCTAACCCACCTTCTCTTCGCTGATGACTGCATCCTGCTTAGCCCAGCTTCTGTTCAGAATGCAACCACTTGTTCTGCTATCATTCAGGCTTATTGCCGGGCATCTGGCCAATGGATCAACTTACAGAAATCTATTCTCTGTTTCAGTCCATCGGTCTCTCCCCGCTGTCGTGCCGCTATTTCCCATTTGTTAGGGATTTCGACTGTCTCAGATCGTCTGACCTACCTTGGAACCCTCTTACGGGACGCCGGCCCATGCAGCAGGGCTTTGGGGACCTTGATCATCGGATCTCTGCTCGGATGGACCGATGGCAGGTGTTGGGCCTTTCTATGATGGGGCGTATCACTTTGATCCGTGCTATCCTCACATCGCTCCCTATCTATCTGTTATCCAATGCTCTGATCCCGACTATCTTCCTTCGCCGGCTAGAGAGACGTATTCGGGATTTTTTGTGGGCATCTATGCAGGGAGGTCATGGTATTCATTTATTGGCCTGGGACATGGTCTGTTTGCCGATGAGTGAGGGTGGGTTGGGGATTCAGTCCCTGGTGCTCCGTCGTGAGACTATCATTGCAAGGCATGCTTCCAGATTCCTGTTGGACCCTCACTGTTTCTGAAGTACAGTCATGCATGGTAGATATGGGGGTTGGACTTCTGGTTTGGAAGTTAGTATCCCTCGTGGATGTTCCTATTTATGGCGTGCCATCTGTCGGGCCGTCCCTACAGTCATGACTGATATTCATTAGATGATCGGGGATGGGATGTCAGTTGATGTCATTCAGGACTCTTGGATAGCTGATCTTCCCTTATCTCGATGGCCGACTTTTATAAGCTCTGAAGTAGATCCCGCATTGTATGTTTTTTCTCTGATCAGCCAGGAGAGTGTTGCTTGGAATACTCCTATGGTTCTTCGGTTATTTGGGGCTGAGCTTGCTCATCGAATTCTGGCCATGCCTCTTCCTATTTCTGAAGGGCCGGATCTCAGGCTGTGGCGCCGATCCTGTCTTCCTTGTGCTCCTACCAGAGATTTGGTGGCCCGCTTCCGTTCTCAGGCCTCAAGACTTAGAGATGTTTCTTGGATATGGAGGTTGCCAGTTCACCCAAGGATTCAGCTCTTCTTGTGGAAGATTAAGTGGGATCGCTTACCTACTTGTTCTCTTCTGGCTGGTCGGGGCCTCTCGATATTACCTCTCTGTCCATATGTGGGATGCAGGATGAATCTGTTGACCATGTTCTATTCTTATATTCTCGTGCATCTCAGATATGGCAGATGATCCATTTTACCCCATGGTCGCTGGAGGATGGACCAATCCGGCTCTCCTTTCTGAATGCTCTTCGATCACCTTCTCAGTATGGATCTTATTCTCAAGATATTTTATCTACCTACGTGGCTTACCATATTTGGTTGACAAGGAATAAGATTGTTTTTGCTGAGGAGATGGCCTCACCTCAGGCAATCATCCGTCGTGCTCTCTCTCATGTAAAGGAGTACACTACTGTTATCTTGGTGTTCATACTGACGGACCTAGCCACTGGGACTCCCCTGCTGCTTTGGTAGCGAATCGGACCATGGTTTTCATCTCTTGAGTGTTCCCACCTCCGGGTTATATCAAAGTGAACTTTGACGGCTCTATCTCTGATCGTACTGCTAGATCTGGGTTTGTCATCCATGGGTCGAATGGGTAATTACTAGCAGCTGGCGGTCATAGCTCTATCGACATTTCGGTTCCTATGGCTGAGCTACAGGCGGCATGGGCTGGTATCACACATGCTGTTCGACACTTGGGCTATCGTCGGCTGATTATTGAGGGTGACTCACTCACGATTATCAGATGGATTACGCGGGAGAGGGACTCCTATTCTTGCCTTAATCCTCTGATTAGAGACATTTTAGTCACTCTACAGTCTACTAGTGCTTTTCAGATTCAGCATATATATCGGGAAGCCAATGCTGCGGCTGATTATGTTGCTTCTTCTGTCGCCCGCAACCCTGGCCGGTGGATTGGCATACTGGGATCCCTTGTCATGTCTTATTACAGCAAATTTTGTACTCAGACGTTTCAGGCTTGACTCGCGCCAAAGTGGTGTGATCGCCCATCTGTAACAATAAAAAAAGGAATCCTAAGAAGATTCCAAGAATTCTTTGCATACGTTCTCTCCAATCCTCAACTCTCCTATTTAAGATACAAAACAATAAAATAGTCTCTACTTTTAAATTAGTATGGAGTTAGATTTTTTTAGGGATAGAATACATGTGGCTTAAGCATTATAAAATCTAATCCATATGATTTGAAATATATACTTAACTATTATGTGCTTTAAGTTTTATCAATTATGTTCATATAATTTGATAATTATATTTAATTATCATATATTTTAGAATATTATCAAATTAGACTTGTATAGTTTAAAATATTCACTTAAATATTCATGTATTTTAAATTTAATTAAGCTTTTACTTAATATAATTTAATAATATTTTAAAACATATGGTAGTTAAGTGTAATGGCCAAACCATATAGATGCAATTTGGTAAAAAATTTAAAGCAAATGTTAGCTAACTGTAATATTTCAAATAACGGGACCTAATTTGATAATGCTTATATCAAAGGTATTAATCTATATTTCTTTCTCTCTTTTTGTGTATGTAGCATGGTATACAAGAAGTTAGCAGAATATGGGCATCTAGCTATGAGAATGCTAATAAGGGCATAATGGGCGGTTTGATAAATTTTAATTAAAAAAATATATAAAGTATATACTAAATAGGTTCAGTTTAGATTATTTTTTTTATAAAATTTTTTTTAGAAACCAAGCTTTAATTTCATCCTTTCAAGAGCTCTACTCAATGTCTTCAACCCTTTATACTATCCCTTATATTTTTAAACTTTTTTTTATTTATGGCATTATTCATATATAGTTATAAACATTGCAGAATTGCCATATTGACCATATCAAAAAGCAAATCTCAACTAAGAGGGTATGGATAATTGGATGAAAATTTTAATTGGCAAAATATAAAGGCTTTTATTAATTATATCCAAATCAAATCCTAACTTTTTTTATATTTTTTAGTAGATTAATAGTACATGCATTTGAAGGTGTATTCAAGGACAACAAGGGAAACAAACAAACATCTCCAAATTGTCTTTAAAATTGTTTCAACTTACAAAAATTATAGAATGTGTGTAGGTGGGAAAAGGTTTAGATGAGTTGAGTTAAGTGTGTGCATGAAGTAAATAAACTAAACTTCTATAGAAATTGTACATTATATATATCAGATAGCGTGAGCAATTTAATGAATCTTTTTATCATTATATAAGTCAATTAATTTTCATTTGATCCCTATTATTATCTATTGATGCAAAATCACCGTTCTCGAATGTCTGCAAGCATTCGATCGCCTCTTCCAGCGAGCCCGGGATCCTTCGACGAGCTTCTTGCACCTGGGAGCCTGCAAACAAGTTCCGGGGACCAGAGATTCTGGTGGGGACCCTCCGATGCTCAAGTCAGTACTCTGGGCAATAACCGCGAGCTTGAGAAAGCTTGAAAGAAAGAAGAGAGAGAGGCTGACTGGCTGAGGCCCAGGGGCTGACTTGCTAAGGCCGAGCTTGAGGATTGAGGATGAGGACCGACTAGCCGAGGCCGAGGGGCTGGCTTGCTGAGACCGAGGCCGACTGGCTGAGGACGACTGGCTGTCTTGCCGAGGCCAAGGGGGTGTCTTTCCACGGCCGACTCCAGAAACGACTGGTTTGACCCCGGTGAGATTACCGTTGCCCATGGCGCTTATTAGCCCCATCAGATATCCCTCACACTTCTGAGTTTGTGCGACCGCATGCCTTGCATCCACCAAGCGAAAGGAGTGTAGGAATTATAATATCTTTCTTTTGCACTTGTCTCTGCATGCCAGCTTTGGATAGTTTTTGTCTGCCTTATATGGACTTGTAACCACGTCCCCATATATGGACTTGTAACCACGTCCCCATGCTCTCATGCTTTTGTCTGCTCAAAGACTATAATGTTAGAGGTCAATTGATTACCTTAGACTAGCTGGAAGCAGCCAATAATCCTCTCCCGATGTAGGGTCTGGAAGCGGATGCCCGTCAACTATAAGTTGAGGAGTTGGTTTCTCCTAACTTTGAGTTGACTTTGGGTCTTCTACTTTTGTCATGAAATTTGGAGATGGGTGCCTGTCAACTATGAGCCGGAGAGTTGACCTCTCCCTACTGTGAGTTGACTTGGGGCTTCTTCTTGAATGGCTGAAAGTAACCAGTAATATATTGCAAGTGTATAATTTAAACAAAGGTATTACCCGGTTGGCCACTGGCTGCTGAGACAGAGTTAAAGTGGCTAAGGCTGAAATAAAGCCGTTGAGACTATGATGATGTCATTGAGGCTGTGACAAAGCCGCTGAGGCAAAGTTGAGGCCGTCGAGAGCCTTTTGAACCCTGGAGGGTGACCCAAGAGTCGCTGGGATGGGACCATGCTCGAGAGCCTTTTGAACCCCGAAGGGTGACCCTAGAGTCGCTGTGATGGGACCTTGCTCGGAAGCCTTTAACCCCAAAGGGTGACCTGAGAGTGCTTGAACTAGGCTCAGGCGCCTTTTGAACCTTGAAGGATGACCCGAGAGTCATTGTGATGGGACCATGCTAGGGAGCCTTTAACCCCGGGATGACCTGAGGGTGATTGGACCAGGCTCAGGTGCCTTTTAACCTTGGAGGATGATATGAGAGTTGATAGTTGTCAGATGCCTTTCAACCCTAAAGGATGACCTGAGAGTTGAGAGTTGTCAGGTGCCTTTTAACCCCGAAGGGTGACCTGAGGATGTGTGGACCAGGCTCAGGTGCCTTTTGAACCCCAAAAGATGACCTGAGGATGCATGGACCAGGGTCAGATGCCTTTTTTCTTTGTGCCGACGATCTTTGTTGCTGACACTGGAGTTGGTCTTTGTTGCCGAGCTAGCCTCAGGCTTAGGTGCCGATGCTGGAGTCGGTCTTAGGTGCCGATCTAGCTTCGAGCTTAGGTACCGATGCTGGAGTTGATCTTTGGTGCCGAGCTAGCTTTGAGCTTAGGTGTCGATGCTGGAGTCGGTCTTTGTTACCGAGCTGGCTTTGGGCTTAGGTGCCAATGCTTGAGTCGGTCTTTGGTGCTGAGCTGGCCTCGGGCTCTAGCGCCAACACTAGGTTGATCTTCAGTGCCGAGCTGGCCTCAAGCTTTGGCGCCAACGTGAGGTGGGTCTTGAATACCTAGCTTTTGTAGTTTTTTGACCTTTGCATCGTGTTCGATGTCGACGCTGATTGAAGGCCTGAGATCTTTTTCTTTCATAATCGGCCCGGGGGTTTCTTCTGATTGACACGATTCTCACCACCAATCCATCCCTCTAGGCGCACACGCTCTAAAAAGAATCTACGCGGAAGATAGTTAGAGAGACCATTGTCGGGTCGGCAGCCAAGACTGGGAGCAACTAGGAGCCTAGGGGTGGCCAAGAACAGTTGGGAGTTAGAGGCCGCTGCGATGGAGTCAGAGACAGTCAGAGGCATCCAGGATAAAGAGCTTGGAGCCGAGAGTAGGACGTTGGGGGCTGGCATGGAGTCGGGACAGAGAGCCTTCCCCAGCTCTTCCTGGTGCTGGATCGGGGTATTTTGTGAAGGCGAAGAAGACCATTCGAGAGCGAAGGAGCACCAGCATTGTTGGTCTCCTTTGGCATTAATGGAGCCATGATATTCAAGTACATGAAATGGAAGGTCATAATGATCCCTCCACCCAATGTCCTCTCTTTGTCCTTTCACTGGCACCAAGCTTCCTTCCCCTTATGCATTGAATCTCGTTTATTTAAGTTTGCATGGCATGACACTGGGTTGGGACTTGGACCACGTTCTCCCCACCTTGCGTAGCCGGCCAGGACCTTGCTTCTTAAAGGGAACCCGGCTGGGAAGATGTGCCAAGTGATGATGATGATGTGGCACTTGATATGGATGGTTTGGAGGGAGAAAAAAGGTGGCCGAGGGGGAGTGCCGATCAGCTCCAATCAATCGAAGATAGCCTCGGGGTCGCACGCCTTTTGTGGATTACAACTGTCCAAGTGGAAGAGGCTATCATTGTAAAACGTTTTTAGAAAAATTTATCATCTTTTGTTGATTTGGATACATTAGCCTGCTGGTGGTCTACCCCTTCCGGAAAGCAAGTTGATTGGAGTGAAGGTGCTGGCTCCCTTGCTTGGGCCTCCCCGCATCGCCGTCCGTAGGAGAAGAGGCCGTTTGAACGGCGAACGATTGCGCTCTTGCTAGTGAGCTCTTGCTTTTGAGCTTGAAGATGCTCATGATGATGAGCTTGAAGATGCTCATGCTGATGAGCTTGATGGCAGTGAGCCTCTCGCTGGGAAGATCTTCCGTGGGATGGATGATGACTAGCCTGAGAAGCAACTAAAGAAGGAGCGAAAGCTCTTGCTGGCTACTGTATGGCCGTAAAATACTTCTCCTAGAGCTTTTAGACAGCTTCCATTAATGCTCAAATTTGTAGCGTGAGGGTGGCATGTTGTTTTGCTTGAGTGGCCTGAGATAGTGGCGATGATGGAACAGAGAGTCGGCCTCCTGTTGCTCAGCTCGTTGAAGATGCCCCAGCGTTATTGGCGGAAGCCTCTTGGGTCTTTATCATCACCATCTTTTTTATCCACCATTGTTGTCGTAAAGGGAGCGAGGGCTTGTAGATTAGTGTCACAGAGTTGTGTTCTCTTTCCTTTCCTGGCGCGCCAATCTGTTGATGCCAAATCACCATTCTCGAACGTCCGCGAGCATCCGGTCGCCTCTTCCAGCGAGCCCGAGATCCTCCAGCAAGCTTCTTGCGCATGGGAGCCTGCAAATAAGTTTCAAGGACCGGAGATTCCGGTGAGGACCCTCCGACGCTCAAGTCAGTGCTCTGAGCAACAGCTGCGAGCTTGAGAAAGCTCGAAAGAAAGAAGAGAGAGAGAGAGAGAGGCCGAATGGCTGAGGCTAGCTTGCTGAGGCCAATCCCGAGGACCGAGGACGAGGACCGACTAGCCAAGGCCGAGTGGCTGGTTTGCTAAGACTGTTGGAAGATTATAGAAAATTATATGATCCAATCCTTTTGATTTGATGATTACTAAAAGCCATTAAGTTTATTAAAGGATGTAATGAGTTTATGTAAATGAGCAACAAATTTATTTTGAACTATCAATGAACATGCTCAAGTTTAACTTTAATCAATTTTGAAAGTGACCTTAAGCTTAATATTCAAACTTTTGAAAAGAAATGTTATAATTCATGTTTTAATCAATGAGCTTTGGAATAGTTCTTGAATCAACTCTAAATGTCAATTTTATTGTATTCAAGTCAAAACAATGAATTAAAATGAATCTGGAACGATTTTAATGTCAATCAGAAAAGTTTCTGATTTTTGATACGTTCCGGAGCCGACTCCTGAGTTTCAGAGTCGACTCCGCTCAGTGTACAGAAATGTGCATCTGTGTCGAGTCGACCCACAAAATTGTCGAGTCGACCCCTGATTCTGTCGAGCCGACTCCTGGACTGTGCGAGTCGACTCCGCTCAGACACCAGAAGAGTGTTTTTCTGAGCACTTCGCAAGTCGACCCCAAGCCTTTCTCGAGTCGACTCCCGACTATCAGGAGTCGACACTTTATTTCTGGCGAGTCGACCCCTAACCTTTATAAACATTTCTATATTTGGAAAGACGAGCTCGAGCCGACTCGGGAAAAGCATGAGTCGACTCCAGCAAATCTGGACGATATTTTTCACGATGACACGTCACTCCAACGGTAAGATTTTTGAATAACGGCTATTTTTCCTTGTCTCTAACGGATATATTTTTGCAGAATCTATAAATAGAGGAGCTCTTTTCATATCACACAAGTTTTTGAAAAATCAAAAAAAGAGAAAAGAATATCTTTTGAAAAAAGGGAAAAAGAGCATATTGAAAAAATCTTCTAGCTCAAAGGAGAGTGATTCAAAAGGAGTGAAATCCAAGAGGAAGTTTCGTCTGCTCCAGATCTTCAATCCACAAAAGTCAAAAGAAAATCCAAGAGCTTTTCAAAGATCAAATCGAAGGATTTTCACATTCAACAAAAGGGAGAAAAAAGCTTCATCTCAACTCCAAAGTCTTCAACGGTCAAGAATCTTGCTGAGGCTGATTCACACTTCAAGAGGAGTTAGAGAGGAGAAGGAAGAAAGCCAAAGCCACATCCATCTGCATCTTATCAGGCTTTTCTAACCTTTTATTCTTTCATACTTATTTTGTATATTTGCTCAAGGGGAGCATTTCATTATTCAAACACTTTTATTCTAATTGGTTGCTGATTCAATCAGTGGATTGAATCAGTGGAGGTTGATATACCTCGTTACAAGCCGGAGTGCTTGTGTTGGGTTAGTTGTGAGCCCGTGAAAAACAACGTGTAGGGTTTTGTGCTGGTAAGCCCGAGTTAAAACCAGCTGGGTTCGTTGTGCACCCGAAAACAACAAGTTTGAGTTGTGAGCTTGGAAAACAACTCGGCTGTAATCTAGAGAGATTATAGTGTGGACCCAAGTGAATCTTGGGAGTGGACGTAGGTGTTGGTTGCACCGAACCACTATAAAATTATCTTGTGTTTGCCGTGCTATATTTTCTCTCTCTATCTCTCTTTATTTTGCTTGTGCATTGCTTCTTAGTTAATTTCACTCACTTGCACATCTTGAGCAAATCTGTTTAAAACATTAAAAAGTCTTAAATTTTTAAGAACCCAATTCACCCCCCCCCTTGGGTTGCCATCTGGGCCAACAATTGGTATCAGAGCTAGTGCTCATTTAGAATTTGATCTCACGATCAAGGGCTAAAGATCCTTATGGCAACACAAAGTGGTTCATGTTTTGCTGAAGGTCATTCTACGAATAGACCTCCTTATTTAATGGAACCAACTATTCATATTGGAAAGCTAGAATGAGAATATTCATTCAAGCTTCTGACTATGAATTGTGGGGAGTAATAATAAATGGACCTAGTACACCCACACACCTTATTGATGGCACTATTGTTCCTAAACCCGAAAGGGATTGGAATGATAATGATAGGAGAATGGCACAACTAAATGCTAAGGCCATTAATATTTTATATTGTTCCTTAGACTCAAATGAATTCAACCGAATCTCAACTTGTAATTCCGCAAAAGAAATTTGGGATAGGTTGGAAATAACTCATGAAGGAACAAACCAAGTAAAAGAATCAAAGATAAATATTTTGGTTCATAAATATGAATTATTTACATGGAACAAACTGAAACCATCACATGCATGTTCACTAGATTCACTGATATTGTGAATGGTTTAAAAAGTCTTGGAAAATTTATACTAACTCTGAGCTTGTTCGCAAAATTCTTAGGTCACTTCCAAGATCTTGGGAAGCAAAGTGACTGCATCCAAGAAGCCAAAGGACCTCAACATTACCTTAGAGGAGCTTCTAGGATCCTTATGACCCATGAGCTTCAATGAAGCAGCATGTTGAGGAGAGTCAAAAAGAAGAAACATTGCCCTCAAAGCTGCAAAAGGAAGAGCAGCAGCGATGATGAAAGGATGATGATGATGAGACTGCTCTCTTGCAAGAAATTCAAGAAATTTATGAGAAAAAGGCCCTTCCATAAAAAGAAATTTGGAGCAAAAATGGAAGGAGAAAAAGAAAAGAAAGAAAAAGGAAAAGGAAAAGAGAAAGAGCCCTTAGTATGTTATGAGTGTAAAAAGCCAGGGCACTTTAGATATGATGTCCTTTACTGAAGAAGGCCTACAAGAAAAAGAAAAGGCTACATGGCAACATGGACTGATAGAATCTTCTTCCGAAGAAGAAGAACAAAAGAAGTTGCAATATTGCTTCATGGCCAACAACGACGACAACGAGAGGTAAGTTCCGAAACCCCCGATGATGAATTTACATTTGATGAAATGTTTGAGGCTTTCAATGAACTTGATTGATTTTAAATCTTGAAAAAGAAGTATAAGTTTTGAAAAATGAAATATTAGCTTAGCTAAAAGTAAAAATGAATTAGCTTTAGAAGTTAAGAACTTAACTAATGAAAAGAAGAACTTAGCAAAGAAAGAGATAATCTTAATCAAGAAATAGATTTGTTAAAATCTGAAACTAAAAACTCAACAAAAGATTTAAAAGATCAATTAGAAACTTTAGCTTTAGAAAAAGAAGCAAGTTAAAGAAAATGACTCTCTTAAGAAAGATGTTAAAAAATATAAAGACATTGTTGAGAAATTCACTTAAGTTCAACTAAACTTAACATGATTTAGATAGTCAAAAAGCTTTTTTGACAAAGCTGGTTTAGGATATAACACATTAGGAAACAAAAATCTTTAAAGAATATTTTTGTAAAAGCCAACCAAAGTAATATAACTTGTTTCAAATGTAATGAAAAAGGTCATAAATCATTTGAATGCAAAACTTAAATAATAACAACAAGTTAAATGTTAAAGCAAAGAAAATATGGGTTCCGAAAGGAACAATTTTATTGCTACTAACCATGAAGGACCCAAGAAAGCTTGGGTACCTAAACATAAAGTTTAAATTATGTTGCAGGAATGTCTTGTAGCCAAAAGATCAAAGAAAAAGTGGTACCTTGATAGTGGCTGCTCAAGACATATGACGGGTGACAAAGATGAATTCATCACCCTAGAAGAAAAGAAAGGTGGAGTTGTTACGTTTGGCGATAATGGTAAAGGTCAAATTATGGGCCTTGGTAAAGTTCGCATAACTCCATCTATATTTATTGATAATGTACTTTATGTTGATGGTTTAAGCATAATCTAATTAGTATAAGCAATTATGTGATAAAAACTTTAATGTTTCATTTAAATCTTCTATATGCACTGTAACTAATTCTATTGATGATAGCATTGTTTTACTGGTTATAGACATGGCAATGTTTACTTAGTTGACTTAGAAAATTATCTTTGAGTATCATTGCTTAATTGCTGACAATGCTAACATAAATGAAATTGTTGGTTGTGGCATCGTAGATTAGGTCATGCAAGCACACACCTTATTTCAAAACTAATTAAAATGGATTTAGTTAAAGGATTACCTAAACTAGATTTTGAAAATAACAAAATATGTGATGCATGTCAATTTGGAAAACAAACTAGAAGTTCTTTCAAATCTAAAAATATTGTTTCAACTTCTAGGGCACTTAGAGCTACTTCACATGGACCTTTTCGGACCAACTAGAACCACAAGTCTAGGAGGAAAGAAATATGGTCTAGTGATTGTAGATGATTATTCTAGATATACTTGGGTAATGTTTTTAGCTCACAAAGATGAGACTTTCTCGATATTCCTGAAATTCTTCAAGAAAGTCACAAATGAGAAAAACACTACCATAGTATCTCTAAGAAGTGATCATGGAACTGAATTTGAAAATCACTTATTTGAAAGTTTTTGCTGAAAATGGAATTAATCATAATTTTTCAGCCCCTAGGACTCCACAACAAAATGGTGTAGTTGAAAGAAAAATAGGACTCTAGAAGACATGGCCCGTACCATGCTATGTGAAAGCAACTTACCAAAGTACTTTTGGGCGGAAGCTATTAACACAGCATGTTACATCTTAAATAGAGCTTTAATAAGACCAATATTAAAGAAAACACCTTATGAATTATGGAATGAAAGAAAACCAAATATAAAATACTTTCATGCATTTGGATGTAAATGTTTCATTCATAATAATGGTAAAAACAATTTAGGAAAATTTGATGCTAAATCTGATGAAGGAATTTTTTAGGATATTCAACAACTAGTAAAGCATATAGAGTATTTAACAAGAAAACCTTAGTAGTTGAAGAATCCATTCATGTAGTTTTTGATGAATCTTTAGCATCTGTTCTGAAAAGATTGATGATGAGGAAGATACAAACATAATTGAAAAAGATCTTGAAAAACTTAATATTGAAGTATCTTCTGATCATGAACAAGAAGCTAAAGATGATGATTCACATAAGGACGATGATGTCAATATTGATCATAATGATGTAGATCTTCCAAGAGACTGGAGATATGCTCATAGTCATCCCAAGGAATTGATTATAGGTGATCCATCTCAAGGAATAAGAACTAGATCATATGAGAAATATTAGTAATCATCTTGCATTTGTATCACAAATTGAACCTAAAACTATTGAAGAAGCTGAAAAAGATAATATTGGATGTTAGCAATGCAAGAAGAATTAAATCAATTTACTAGAAATAATGTTTGGACTTTAGTTGAAAGACCTAAAAATCATTCAGTAATAGGATCAAAATGGGTTTTTAGAAATAAACTAGATGAAAATGGCATAGTAATTAGAAACAAAGCTAGATTAGTTGCAAAAGGATATAATCAAGAAGAAGGTATTGATTTTGATGAAACCTTTGCACCTGTAGCTAGATTAGAAGCCATTAGGCTATTACTTGCATTTGCATGTCATATGAATTTTAACTTATTTCAAATGGATGTAAAAAGCGCATTTTTAAATGGATTTATAAATGAAGAAGTTTATGTAGAACAACCACCAGGTTTTGAAGATCACGAATTTTCAAATCACGTTTTTAAATTGCACAAAGCTTTATATGGTTTGAAACAAGCACCTAGAGCTTGGTATGATAGGTTAAGTAAATTCTTAATTGAAAATGATTTTACAAGAGGAAATGTTGATAAAACTTGTTTTTGAAAAGAAAAAGTAAAGATTTACTTGTAGTACAAATATACGTTGATGACATTATTTTTGGTGCTACTAACGATTCTCTTTGTCAAGAATTTGCAAGTTGATGCAGGGAGAATTCGAGATGAGCATGATGGGAGAACTCAACTTCTTCCTTGGACTCCAAATCAAACAAAGCAAAGAGGGAATCTTTATCAACCAAACAAAATACACAAGAGAACTACTAAAGAAGTTTGGTATGGAATCAATGAAACCCCTCGGAACACCAATGAGTCCTTCA
The DNA here is from genome assembly GCA_900491605.1 of Calamus simplicifolius. Lineage (NCBI taxonomy): Eukaryota > Viridiplantae > Streptophyta > Magnoliopsida > Arecales > Arecaceae > Calamus > Calamus simplicifolius. The sequence goes on along the minus strand of UESW01004670.1, from coordinate 515,412 downwards.
TGCAAGCTGGACAAAGATGAAGAAGGTAAAAAGGTTGATCAAAAGTATTATCGAGGTATAATCGGATCCCTTCTTTATTTAACAGCAAGTAGACCAGATATTATGTTTTCTGTATGTTTATGTGCTAGATTTCAATCTGAACCTAAAGAATCACATTTAATAGCTGTTAAAAGAATACTTAAGATATTAAGTGGAACAAAAAATGTAGGTTTATGGTATTCTAGAGACTCCACATTAAATCTAATTGCATATTCAGATTCTGATTATGCTGGATGTAAATTAGATAGAAAAAGCACAAGTGGTGCATGCCAATTCTTAGGAAGTAACTTAATCTCATGGTTTAGCAAAAAGCAAAATTCAGTTGCATTATCAACTACTGAAGCTGAATATGTAGCAGCTGGAAGTTGCTGTGCG
>UESW01004670.1:497231-514911 GCA_900491605.1 Calamus simplicifolius | reverse complement strand
AAAAAAATGTAGGTTTATGGTATTCTAGAGATCCACATTAAATCTAATCGCATATTCGGATTCTGATTATGCTGGATGCAAACTAGATAGAAAAGCACAAGTGGTGCATTCCATTTCTTAGGAAGTAACTTAATCACATGGTTTAGCAAAAAGCAAAATTTAGTTGCATTATCAACTACTGAAGCTGAATATGTAGCGGCTAGAAGTTGCTGTGCGCAAATCCTATGGATTAAGCGACAACATGAAGACTATGGTATCACGCTTGATAAAACACCCATAAGATGTGATAACACTAGTGCGATTAATCTAACAAAGAATCCAATTCAACATTCAAGAACTAAACACATAGAAATCAGATATCATTTTATAAGAGAACATGTAGCAAATAATGAAATATGTCTTGATTATGTTAACACTGAAGAACAATTAGCTGACATATTCACTAAACCTTTAAATGAAGAGAGATTCTTTATCTTAGAGGAGAGTTAGGTATTTGTGATCCTTTAGAATGAATTTGAAACCCCTAAGGAAATTTTATCTAAGATTCTTTCAAATCCTCAATCCTTAAGGAAATCTTATCTAGAACTCATATCTAATTGATTCACTCATATCCAATGATTATTTATCAATTTTATGATCATATTCCGGACACATTTCAGAAATTTCATGTTTTTGGTCTGAATGGTCTCGGAGCTGACTCGATGCGTATCGGAGTCGACTCCCGGTTTCAACTGAAACTCTCGGGTCGACCCCTCTTAAGCGCGAGTCGACTCCATGTCGGGATGGCCTTTCTGTGTCTGTGCCGAGTCGACACTTGGGTTTGCACGAGCCGACTCGGTGGTCCCAAGTTGATTTATCTAGGGCAGAGTCGACTCGTCGCTCATTCCATTCGACCCCAATCGGCAAAATACTCTCTCCACGTTCATTCCAAACCTTCCAAACTTCCAATAATCCCTGATTATCACCTTCAATCATCAAATGGCACCTAAAACTAGGATCGAGTGTTGTGGCGGGTGGAATCAAGCGGAAGCGCTCCATGAAGAAGACGGTGAAGCGTCCGGTGCGTGAACCTTCTCCAAGCACAGACTCACCTCATCTGCTTCTACTCCGACTGCTACTCCTGCTGCCTCGTCTTCCCAGGTAGATCGTCTAGCGGATAGGATCATTACTACTGGTAGGAAGGTGGATTTTAAATTATTGAGAATGAGGGCTTTCTAGTTGGGAGACAGCTTATCGAGATGGGTTGGAAGAAAATTTGTTCTCTAGAGTGCCCAACTTATCCCTCATTAGTTAAAGAATTTTACAAGAATCTGTCAAGAGGAGACCATGGACTTATTAGCAATGTAAGAGGAGTCAGACTATCTGTTACTATTGAGATTTTGTCTAGATTGTTGGAATTACCTTGTCTGGCACTTCCACCTTTTCTTCTGATGACCGTGCCCCAGCTTTATCCAGATTATTAAACAGGGATGTAGTTGGATTTGAAGAGGTATTTGCTAATCAGCTTTCTTTAGAGTTGAGATTACTACCAATATCTGCAGTAGGATTCTCTTTCCTAAAACTGGTAGATTTGACTATGTCTCAGAGAGAGATGTCTTTGTAATGGACGCCATAGTGACAGGCAAGCCTATCAATCTTCCCAGCATGATTCTGTGGTACATAGCAGATTGTGGAGGGAAAAGAAAATCGAGTCTGCCTTATGGGATGATCCTTACAATGATCTTTCGAAGCCAAGGTGTGGTGATTTCTGATAATGAACCCATGAAGAATCTAAGACACACTGATTTTTATAGCCTAGCAACAATTCATCGGATGGGGTTTATCAAAAAGAATGGTAAATGGAAAGGAAAGGGTGACAGAAGATAGAGCTACAGATACTGAGGCTGCAGGACCCTCTGTTAGACATCCTTCGCCTGCACCTTCGAGCCCTTTGATTTCTGCCTCTGCTCCAGCCCCCAGTTCCAACTTTTGTTCAAACTTCATCTTCTGCTAGTTTTTAGATCAACAACTTATGCAACTCAAAGCCTTACTTGAAGATCAATCTGATAAGCTTAAACTGATTTTGAGAATAAATTTATGAATTTGAGAGAGACTCTTACTCTCTTGATGATCGTATCTCAAAGATTGAGTCCTCTCTCGGCTCTTCATCGGCATCCTTAAGTGGTGATCTCAAGAATATTTTTGAAGAACTTAAGGATATATGTGGAGATGGAGAGACATATGCAAAGTGCAACGCAGAGCTTCAAGACAAAATTCAGAGTGCGTGCACCTTTGTTGATGAAAGACTCAAGGAATATGTAAAAATTCAATCTGAAGGAATGAAAATATAGTAGATCATCTAACTAGAATTGTAAGAACTCATTTTTGAGTTAGTAGAATTTCAATCCTTGTTTTGTACTGAAGTTTTTATTATGCTTTCATTTTGATGTATTAGACCTTTAAATGAAATGAATTCTCTATTTCCTTATTTCAATGATGAATGAAATTTGAATGAATGTTTATGATTCTCTATCTTTTTATTGATAACAAAAAAGGGAGAGAATTTTATAGTTCTATGATTGTGATAAAATGAGATAAACAATGAGATATTTAATTAGTTTCATAGGGGGAGCTACTTCATTAAGGGGGAGCCTAAGCCTAACTATGAAAACAAAATAAATTCACTAATCAATCATGAACAAACTCAATATTTTTGTCATCATCAAAAGGGGGAGATTGTTGAAAGATTATAGAAAAATTATATGATCCAATCCTTTTGATTTTGATGATTACAAAAAAACCATTGAGTTTATTAAAGGATGTAATGAGTTTATGTAAATGAACAACAAATTTATTTGAACAATCAATGAGAATGCTCAAGGTTAAATTTAATCAATTTTGAAAGTGACTTTAAGCTTATATTCAAACTTTCAAAAAGAAATGTTATAATTCATGTTTAATCAATAAGTTTTTGGATTAGTTCTTGAATCAATTCTAAATATTAATTTTATTGATTTCATGTCAAAACAATGAATTAAAATGAATCTGGAACGATTTTAATGTCAATCAGAAAAGTTTCTAATTTTTGATACGTTCCGGAGCCGACTCCTGAGTTTCAGAGTCGACTCCGCTCAGTGTACAGAAATGTGCATCTGTGTCGAGTCGACCCATGAAATTGTTGAGTCGACCCCTGATTCTGTCGAGCCAACTCCTGGACTGTGCGAGTCGACTCCGCTCAGACACCAGAAGAGTGTTTTTTTGAGCACTTCGCGAGTCGACCCCAAGTCTTTCTCGAGTCGACTCCCGACCTTCAGGAGTCGACACTTCACTTTTAGCGAGTCGACCCCTAACCTTTTTAAACATTTCTATTTTTGGTAAGACGAGCTCGAGCCGACTCGGGAAAAGCATGAGTCGACTCCAGCAAATCTGGTCGCGATTTTTAACGATGACATATCAGCCCCAACGGTAAGATTTTTAAATAACGGCTATTTTTCCTTGTCTCTAACGGATATATTTTTGTAGATTCTATAAATAGAGGAGCTCTTTTCAAATCAAAACAATCCATAGAAAATCAAAAGAGAGAAAAGAATATCTTTTGAAAAGAGGGAAAAATAGAGCATATTGGAAAAATCATCTAGCTCAAAGAAGAGTGATTCAAAAGGAGTGAAATCCAAGAGGAAGTTTTGTCTGCTCCTTCTCATCAATCCACAAGAGTTAAAAGAAAATCCACAAGCATTTCAAAAGTCAAATCGGACGATTTTCAAAAAGAAGAAAAAGCTTCATCTCAACTCCAAAGTATTCAATGGTCAAGAATCTTGCTGAGGCGTGATTCAACATTTCAAGAGGAGTTAAAGAGAAGAAGGAAGAAAGCCAAAGCACTACCATCTGCAATACAATAAGGCCTTTCTAACTCTTTATTTTGTACTTCATTTGTATATTTGCTCAAGGGGAGCATTTCATTATCCAAACACTTTTATTCTATTTGTTTGCTGATTCAATCAGTGGATTGAATCAGTGGAGGTTGATATACCTCGTTGCAAGCCGGAGTGCTTGTGTTGGGTTAGTTGTGAGCCCGTGAAAAACAACGTGTAGGGTTTTGTGCTGGTAAGCCCGAGTTAAAACCAGCTGGGTTTGTTGTTCACCCGTGGAAAACAACAAGTTTGAGTTGTGAGCTTGGAAAACAACTCAGCTGTAATCTAGAGAGATTATAGTGTGGACCCAAGTGAATCTTGGGAGTGGACGTAGGTGTTGGTTGCACCGAACCACTATAAAATTATCTTGTGTTTGCCGTGCTATATTTTCTCTCTCTCTATCTCTCTTTACTATTTGTTTGTGCATTGCTTATTAGTTAATTTCACTCACTTGCACATCTTAAGCAAATCAGTTTAAATCTTCTAAAAAGTCTTAAATTTTTAAAGAACCCAATTCACCCCCCCCCTCTTGGGTTGCCATCTGGGCCAACAGCCCTATCGACTGGGAAGATCTAAATCGTGCCGGTGCAGGTGTCTGTGGATCATGGTCCATAGGCATCTGTCGACTAGGGTCCCTCGTCGACGAACGAGCCTGGCTATGCTGTAAAAACTCGTCCATCGTGTGTGGGTGCTCTCTCCTCTTACGTCCGGACATATCTTTTTAACATATCATAAGATAAATAAATTGCAAGTAATAACTAAAATCATTCGTAAACAAAAAGTAAAACATATTCTTAAGCAAAATTGAGAAGAAAAAAAGGAGAACAGTTCACTGGTCATGCAAGTCGATAGTATCTCCTTCAACTGTCTCTCTAACCCAGTTGACATCCTCATCACGTTGAAATATTACATTTTGGTCAAGAACTTGCTGAGCAAATGCATCAATATCTGGCTCATTATCTTCAATTTGATACACCCCCCTCCTTGACATTTTAACTGCAACTTGCCAGTTAGGATCCATGTGATTCATAACATAGTAAACTTGCTCAGCTTGCCTGGCCAATATGTATGGTTCATTACTTACTCGCTCATCTCGATATAACAAATTGTTAAAATTTACCAACGTAAATTGATACTTGTCAACTTTAGTCCCACGGATTGGATCGACCCAGTCACACTTGAATAACAAAAATTTTAATCCGTGACTATATAACTTCAATGATATCTTTCAACTGGCCATAATAACCTGCATCGACAGAAGGACTCCCTAGACCACTATTTTGTGTTGCTCATTTCTCATCTACTTCTTTGACGCGAAATCGATACCCATTGACATCACAAGTTGTGTAACATCGTGCCGTTATAAACGGACCATCAGCCAGTTGGTTCATTTCATCAGTCAAAGTACCTTCACTTGCTCGTCGTAAATTGTACACCTACAGAATTAAAGTAATCATTGAATAAAGATACGTAAAACTAATATGATAAGAACAAATTGAAGCACATACAACCATATCTATACATACATAATTCTTGAACCAATCGTGAAATGATTGAAAATGGGACTGCTGAATTTGATTATCTGTCGCACGAGGCATGTCCCATTTGAGCTCATCAATGTGTGTCCTATAATGCAAAACAACATGTGTTAATGACAAGCTTGATTGAGTTAGACATAACATGAATAAGTTAAATATATGAATGAGCATTCACTTACTGAATCAACGCCACAACTGATGGAGTGTTAAACAACACGTATCGATGAGCTTGAATCCAGTCGATGTTATCTAGATCAAATGATGTTCCCTCCCCAATAGGACCATCATTAATCCGCAAGGGCCTATCAAGTTTGGTTTCAACATCATTAAGATATGCAGCACAAAAATTAGTACACTCTTCCATTAAATAACCCTTGGCTATCGATGCCTCTGGATGAGCTCTGTTACGCACATACCTTTTTAACGTATTCAGGTACCTCTCAATAGGATACATCCACCGAAATTGGACAGGGCCACCAAGCAATGCTTCACCTGTTAAATGTATGGTCAAGTGAACCATTACATCGAAGAATGAAGGTGGAAAGAGTTTCTCCATATGACACAGTGTTAGTGCAATCCTATCCTGGAGACTTTTCAAATCATTTGTGCGATGGACTCTTGAACACAGTTGTCTGAAGAAGTTACTCACCTCAATCAAGGGCTCAACAACATTCTTAGGTAAACAATTTCGGATTGCAATAGGAATTAATTGTTGAATGAGAATGTGATTGTCATGACTCTTCAAACCTTGTAAAGTCCTTTCTTTCATATTCACACGCTTAGAAATATTAGAACAATAGCCGTCAGGCACCTTAACCCCTTTCAAAATGGAAAGAAATGCCTCCTTCTCATCTTTACTCATCGTGTACTGTGCAGGAGGCATGTATGCCTTGTTAGACTCTGTCATCTGTAAGTGTAGTGGTTTCCGCAAGCCCATTTCCTGCAAATCACGACGTGTATTGGCACTATCTTTGGACTTTCCCTTAACACCGAGAAGGGTCCATAATATATTATCACACACATTTTCTCAATGTGCATAACATCCAAGTTGTGCCTCAGTAAATTATCTTTCCAATACGGTAACTCATAAAAAATACTTTTCTTCTTCCAGTTATGACTTCGCCTTCTGTTCGCACCAGGAATAGCAGGCAATGGAGGGGCTAATAGATCTTGGAAATCATATACTGTGCGTATTTGCTCTTGTTCAAGTTGTGATAACAAATCAACCCCAGTCATTATTTGTGGTGTTGGACCATATTCTCGAGTGCCATCGAATGACACTTTATCCTTTCTGAACCTATGCAATGGAGGTAAAAAACGTCTGTGACCTGTGTAAGCCCACTTTTTGCCATGTTTTAGCCAGGTTGACTTTTTACTCTTATTGCAACAAGGACAAGCAAATTCTCCTTTCGTGCTCCAACCTGACAAATTTGCATATGCCGGGAAGTCATTGATTGTCCATAATAATGCAGCGCGAAGTTTAAACATTTCATTTCCTTCAGAATCAAAAGTCATCACACCTTCGGCCCATAATTCATTCAACTCGTCAATTAAAGGCTGCATATACACGTCAATTTTATCCCCAGGGCCCCTTGGTCCGTCAATAAGAGTGGATAGGATCAGAAAAGGTTGCTTCATACATAACCAAGGAGGAAGATTGTACGGAACCAACAACACTGGCCATGTACTATGAGTTGCCCCGGTCATGGACCTGAAGGGGCTAAAACCATCTGCAACCAACCCAAGCCGCACACTACGACTATCCAAGGCAAAGTTTGGGTGTTTCTTGTTGAAATCCTTCCATGCCGGGGAGTCCACTGGGTGGGTTAACTTTTCATCCTCCCTACCATGCTCTGCATGCCATCGCATCAATTTAGAAATTTTAGATGACATAAAAAGCCTCTTTAGCCTTTGCTTGAGTGGAAAATATCGCACTTGCTTTACAACGACAAGCTTCCCACGATTCGAAACACTTCGCGAATTACTCTGACGATTCTGACCAACCCCATCGTCCTTCCACCTTGAAGTTTTACACACAATACACGTATCGAGGTCGGCATTCTCATTTCTAAACAACATACAATTGTTTGGGCATGCATCGAAAGTCTCATATGTGAAGCCTAAGTTTTCAGTTAACTTGCGAGCATGGTAGTAGGACTCAACTAGCTTTGCACCGAATGGAAGCACTTTGTGCAATAGCTGGAGCAGCATGTCGAAGGACGTGTCCGTCCATTGATTCAAAGCCTTCAAGTGTAACAACTCGACAATAAAAGATAATTTACTGAAATTCGTACATCCAGGATACAATTTGGTCTGCGCATCATCCAGAATTTCAAAATACCTTAATGCTTCTTCATCTGCACCCGAGCGAGGATTACTCCCACCCACCCTATCAGTCTCACAGCAACTGTCTTCGGGTGCTAACCCGCATGCAATATCATTTAGCATCACGATCATCGGATCAACTGTCGTAACATCGACCTCCATCTCAACTCTTTCCTCTCTGCAATAAGGAACATAATCTTCCCCATGTCTAGTCCAATTCTTGTAATTCTTCAAAAACCCATTTAGAATCAAATGCTCTCGTACAATATCTCGTGTGTAGTAATAACGGTTCGCACATTTTCTACAGGGACAACTGATGTGCTCACTATCAAATCCATTGGTGAAGGCAATGAACTGCTTAATCCCCTCTATATATTCCATAGACGTCCTATTTGGCAAATCAATCCAACTCTTATCCATGTCGCTAAGTATTTCTGTGAAAGTATGAATAACTTGCTAGGCAATGCACGGAAAATAACTTGCTAGGCAATGCATGGACAAATAAATTAAAAAAATGAAGATTAGTTTAAAAGAAAAAAGAGCAAAAACTTTCACCGGTTAAAGTCTGCCTCACTAGCTTCACTTGACCTCCTGTGTTCTGAAAAAAGAGGGATTAAATTTAAAATTAAAATCAACAAAGAAAAGAGGGATTAATTCATTTGTGAATTGATCATGCTTTGTAATATTATAGTGCACAACCTCTGAACAAGGGAACATATAAGCCCTAAGTAACCATGTGACGGATTTTAAGACTTCAAATCACCTAAATGTTTATATTTGTCAGCCAATAAATTTGCTAACTACTACTTCAAGACACCTTATGGTCCTCATCCATGATCACTAGTCTTCTAAACAGCTTATTCATGCAATAAACTTCATCAGAGAATTCCACTTGCATATCTAAATATTTCCTGTACAAAGTGTCTTCAATTCCCTTGTTAGGAAAAAAGATAAAAGTTTCTGATCTTTACATAAACATGATGAATCAAAATGTCACATATCATCCTTCATAACTACATGCAAAACAAATACCAGAAGTCTAGACTTAACTTTTCTCCTTTGAGGAACTCTCATGTTGATTTTTATGCTGTTCCCAGGATTAGTTCCTTCAAACACTGTTATCAACTTAGTCATTCGAAATGAACAAAGAATCCTGAGAATTAGCCGGTTTTATGTACCATAAGGAAGCTAGTTAATGACCAACATGTCACCATGTCATCTACTCAACCAGATTTTTCACATCAATTAGAATGAAGATGGCAACCTGATTGAAAATAAAAGAAAAGAAAACAAAGATGGTGCTGCAGGCTTAAGTCTTGACAACATAACAATCAGATTCCACGAGCAAGAAATGCAAATATTGAAACTCTGGATAATGCTCAAGAACCCACCAAGAGAAAAGACAATATTACAATAGAGCAACAATTTTCCAAAAGAGAAAGTTCCTAACCATGTGATAGGGCAATCAAAATCAGATTTTTACGTGCTTTACTTAACAGTGGTGTTATGTCAAAAGTCATCAGTAAAATTTTGAAGACTAGTTGTCTCACAACTTAATCCACAAAGCCAACCTGACATTAATATTGATGGAATGAGGCCTGTTGATTGACAGTGCACCTCAGACAGTACCAAGTTACTACAGGAATCCAGGTTTTTATAACAAAGTGTATATACTACAATGCTATTCATTTTAACTTTCTAATGATCATTAGGGCTTCAGCCTGCTGGACAACCATATTAAAGTTCCCATGGTATCAAACTTAATCTAGTGAAGAAAAAGGGTAACTTTGGATGTATTTAGCGCTTAGTTCTGCTTAACTGTTTAGAAATGTGTGTTCAAAGCTTTTTGACCAAAATTTTCCAGTTACAATTTGGGACAAGGTGCTTTGGATGGAACAAATGGAACAACAATTTAGAATTAGTCATAACATGTTTATTATGTGTATAATATTTTATCTGTCATTTTTTGATTCTATTAAGAAACATGATATACTGAGTTCAACAGAAGGAATGAATTTAGAAACATGACACACACATTCTTCATTGCAACTTTTCCCTCGCTGCAGAATCGGCATTTTTATAACAATTTTTGCCTAACATTTTTCATTCATTACAGTTTTCACTATTACATAATTATCCACAATATGAAAAGCCTAGACAGTTGTGGGTGAAACAATGATGAGATGCTTCTGTAGAAAATATTGAAGAATAGCAATATAAACAGTGGAAAATTCACTTAAGATGCTCCTTCACACACCAAACAAGAGAGACGCATACCCCCTCTGTCACACTAAACTTGCTACCAAACCATGCAGGGATGAAGATATATTAGGAGTGGAATAATTGAATTGAATAAATGGAGCATAAGTGGAAAAAAAAAGAAGAAAAAATACAATCCCATTCAGGAATTTAGGACATATAACACATTATAATTCACCCATGATAATGTGAATTTTCCTAGAACTTTCCTAGATTTGGCAAGCACACCATGTGCCATATTTGCATCTAAAAATTTGTGAGTAGTGTGGTGATACTGAAATGAATGAAAGGAAAAGGTGTCATGTTCGGAAGCCACTACTGGCTTGGGGATGTTCGTAAGTTAACTGTTTTTTTGTTGTGTAATGAGCTGAAAGATCGTCTGGTGCTGCTGCGGGCACAGTACTTTCCCCATAAGAATCGCATGCAGAATAGCAGCCATATTATAAGAAATAAAAGATGACAACTCTCTTAAAATAGCAAACTCAGAAATTGAAAACTAAAGAAAAATACAAATAAAAAATTTCTATTTCATGAGAAGGAGGAGATGAATCACATCAAAAGCGTGTGCAAAAGACCAGATTAATGATTTGCCAAAATTCTTCCGCTTTTCAAAAATAACACAAACCAAACAACTCGTGAGATTTGGAGCACAAGAAAAGGAGAAAAATGATGAAAACTTGAAAGAAATTGGATTTTGCCCACCAAGAATAAGGAAAAATCCAAAATCCAGTGGCTACAGAGCATTCCACAGGGGGAAAAAAAAATCAGCCTTCAATAAAAAGAGAATTACTGTCGTTAATTAAAACTGTCAGGATGGAACCTTAACCTTGAGCTCCCCCTTCTTGGATTAGGGATCTTACCTTTCGGAGGAAGAGTGTTGCGAGAAGAAAGTGGGTGGAAGCCTAAAACCCTTGCTGCGGGGAGTTTTAAAGGTGGCGGGGGAGGGTTCCGGCGTCCGGGGGTTGACGGCGGAGAGGAGCTCACGGGCGTCGACGGAGTCTCAGATTTGCGGCGGAGAGGAGCTCGCGGGGGAGGGTTTCAATTAGGGCATCGACGGAATCCAGCTGAAGAGTTAATAACAATCAGCCTTTAGCGACCGCTCTCAAGCGGTCGCTAAAAGAGCCTTCCGCGACCGCCCTAAAGCGGTCGCCCGATTTTTCCCGATTTTCCCTATTTTTCACGACCGCCTTTAGCGACCGCCCTCAAGCGGTCGCTAAAGGTGCCTTCCGCGACCGCCCTCAAGCGGTCGCCCAATTTTTCCCTATATTTTTGATTTTTCCTATTTTCCGCGACCCCTTTAGCGACCGCCCTCAAGCGGTCGCTAAAGGTGCCTTCCGCGATCGCCCTCAAGCGGTCGCCCGATTTTTCCCTATTTTTCCGATTTTTCACTATTTTCCGCGACCGCCTTTAGCGACTGCCCTCAAGCGGTCGCTAAAGGTGCCTTCCGCGATCGCCCTCAAGCGGTCGCCCGATTTTTCCCTATTTTCCGCGACCGCCTTAGCGACCGCCCTCAAGCGGTCGCTAAAGGTTGCTTCCGCGACCGTCTCAGCGGTCGCTCGATTTTTTGCGCCAAAAGTCCGGCCTCTAGTAGGGTAACATGTAAATTATAGAGATCATAATTTTCATTATTAGCATCAACATTCTACTTCATAGATTAGGTTAATATAATATTATATTTCATAGTATTATGTCATATTACATATATACATTATATGGTTATATTACATGTTACTATGGATTATATCATAATTTATACTCAATAAAATTATATTATAATATACATATTACACCGACATTCTTTACATATCATATTCATTTTATAATCATCATAACAACATTATTAACATAAGTATTTATATTAATCTTATAACATCAATCTTATTATTGACTATAGTATTATCAATTTTATTAAATCATATTTTTTTTAGTATACTATATGGTTCATTGAATTATATTGTTATGTTAGAGTAATATTATGTGATTATATTTTATGTATTATATTATCTTTTATAATCTTCATCCTAAAATTATTAATAATATTTTCAAATTACTCATGATTTTTTTTTTTTTACAATCAAACCTGAAAGGAGAACTAGATTAGGGAACTCATGCACAAAATTAGAGTTATGTGATTGCTCTCAGGAGCATGGCATAACTTTTTCAACAGCTAATATTTTGGCAAGCGTATACGAAACAACAAAGGAAGAAATTATTTTCATCTTTAGAGCACCCCAAAACGTATCTAGATAAAGGGTTCACTCAACTCCTGGTACTATTGCTATCTAGTCCTTGCTTCTAATTAAAACTTTCATTTTTTTTCTTTCTTCTAATCCTTGGAATGAAGAAAAAGAGCCCTTTCCATTTCAAAGAAGGCATGAACCTTGACACTAATAGACCATCTTCATTTGTGAGCATTTACCAATTAGAAGAAAGTGCGAAATTAAAATAATAAATAGGTGGTCTTTAGGATGAGATGGGTCTTTGCTTCAGTTGATCAACTGAATTTCTTTGAGCTAAGCATTAAGCATTTTGAAGAAACTTATGCTATGTAATTACTGAATTTAGGCTTATGACTGCATACAACGATGCCTATTTTTTGAAATTTGGCATTTAAACAGGGAAATATTACTGATAATCCTAACTTCTACAGAAATTAATTCCATGAGTCAAGTCTTTCTATTTTAATAATATTTAAACTGAATAGAAATTAGTTTCTAGAAGCCAAGTCTTTTCATTTTAATTCTGCTACAAAGATAACGTGCCTAACAAGTAATATTAATTCTTTGAAGTTAAGCTATTCAATTTATATAATGCAAAAGCAATGCAGTATTTTGTCCTCTTGAAAAGTTTTATTTAAGCCAATAAGTATTTAAAATATCTCTACATGATTAACTTTTCTTTGATTAAGCACCTATAATGCACTGCAATCAGCTGATGGACAATCCATGTTATAGTCCTTGTAGGTCTTGGATTGAGCTTGCTTTGCTGCCATTTATAATAATTTCAGTTCTAAATCAAAAAAGCTACTTAAAAAGTGATATTGAAGCTTTATTACCTTGTATACGCATCAAGATCTCTTCCAGCATTTGATTGATGTGGGAGTAAATGAGCACCTGTACAAGTGCTCATATTTGATGCAGAAAAAATCAACAACTACAACTATTTCAAGTCTTCTATGACTTGAAGCTGCCTTTGGTAGCATTTGTCAAATTTTGAACCATAAGCTTAGCAAAGTCATATATTATAGCGTGAAAAAGAAGTCATCATAAATATCAGAAGAACTTTTTCATTTATTGTTTAGCATTTGTGGTTGGAACTTGCTTAGAAGCTTATGCATGGAAATTAGTTTTAGAAGTCTAAGTCTTTTCATTTTAATAATGCTACAATAATAATGTGTCTAACAACTAGAATTAATTCTTTGAAGCTAAACTATTCAATTTATATAATGCAGAAGCAATGCAACATTTTTTCTCTCTCAAAAAGTTTTATTTAAGCCAGCAAGTATTAAAAATATCTCTATATGATTATCACAGACTTTTCCTTGACTAAGCATCGATAACGGGCTACAATCAATTGATGGGCAACCCATGTTATCATCTTTTTAGGCCTAGAACTGAAATTGCTTTACTATCATTTGTAATGATTTAAGTTCTCAATCAAAAAAGCTTCTTAGAAGGTGATATTTAAGCTTTACCATCTTGCAAACACATCAAGATCTCTTACAGCATTTGATTGATATGGGAGTAAATAAGCATCCGTACAAGTGCTCATATTTAATGTGAAAAGAATCAGTAACCATAACTATTTCAAGTCTTCCATGACTTGAAGCTGCCTTTGGTATCATTTGTTAAGTTTTAAATTATAAATCCAGTCATTACCGTGTGAAAAGAAGCCATCATAGACGTAGACTTGCCTTTATTTACTTGGAAGCTTCTGCCCTCATTTTCCAAGCGGACAAACGTAGACTTGACCTTTCATGAGGAGAATGCGAGCCTCATGGGCCCTATCCTTGATCCCATATATGATTGATGGTGGCCACCATGTCAAAGTCCACGGTGACAGCAAGGTGGGTTGTCTCGTTTGGGACGCGGTCGCAGCAGAATGGACGACGGAGACGGAGGAAGTCCGGCTCTACGTAGGGAGCAAAAGAAACATTGGAAATAGCAAATATATCACAATTCCTAACAGTGATAGACAGCTGGACCGCAGTGAAACAGGAAAAAAAAAAAGGATTGCAAAAGATAGATTTTTTGAGTTAGTGTTTCTCAGCCAAGCTGTAAATTTTTCTTTTTATGTAATTAATATTAATGCTTATTTTATATATCATGTTAATAATATTACATTGGATATTATTAAGCCATATTATATAATATAATTGTTATACCATTATATTATATATTATTATATTTTATTACATTACTTTATATTATGTTCTATTTATATATTCCTTGTATAATATTAGTTTTCATATACATCAAAACAATATTATTAGCACAAGTGATAAAATAATATTATGTAATGTGATAATCAGCTGATGGACAATCCATGTTATAGTGCTTTTAGGTCTTGGGTTGAGCTTGCACCTGTTGCCATTTGTAACGATTTCAGTTCCCAATCAAAAAAGCTACTTAAAAATGTGATATTGGAGCTATATTGGAGCTTTATCACCTTGTATACATATTAAGATCTCTTCCAACATTTGATTGATGTGGAGTAAATGAGTACTCATATTTGTTGCAGAAAAATTCAACAACTACAACTATTTCAAGTCTTCTATGACTTGAAGCTGCCTTTGGTAGCATTTGTCAAAGTTTTAAACTATAACTCTAGAAAAGCCATTGTAAGTTAAAAAGAAGTCATCATAAATTTTGCATGAACTTTTGCCTTTAATTTTCAGCATTTGTGGTTGGAATTTGCTTGAAAGCTTCTATATAGAAATTAATTTTTAAAAGTTTAAGTCTTTTTATTTTAATAATGTTACAATAATAATGTGTCTAACAACTAGAATTAATTCTTTAAAGCCAAGTTATTTAATTTACATAATGCAAAAGCAATGCAGCATTTTTTTCTCTCAAAAAATTTATTTAAGCCAATAAGTATTCAAAATATCTCTATATGATTATCACATACTTTTTCTTGGCTAAGCATCGATAATGCACTACAATAAGCTGATGAGCAACCCATGTTATTATCTTTTTAGGTTTAGAATCAAACTTGCTCTTCTGTCATTATAATGATTTAAGTTCTCAATCAAAAAAAAAATAAAAAAACAAATTACTTAAAAGAGCTTTACCACCGTGTAAACACATCAAAAGCTCTTGCAGCATTTGATTGATATGGGAGTAAAGGAGTACCTCTACAAGTGCTCATATTTAATGTGATACAATACAACCATCTCAAGTCTTCCATGGCTTGGAAACTGCCTTTGGTATCGTTTGCCAAGTTTTGAACTATAAGTCCAGTCATTATAGTGTGAAAAAAGAAGCCATCATAAATAATTATGCCTTTATTCTTCAGCATTTGCGGTTGGAATTTACCCGGAAGCTTCTGCCCTCATTTTTTAAGCTTTATTTATTAATGGACAAACGAAGACTTGGTCTTATCCTTGAGTCATATAGGAATAAGCATAGGCCCGATTGGATCAATTTAGAATAGATTGATCAATTTCAAAATTTTAAATTTAAAACCGGATCGATTCTATTTGAAATCAATCCAATTAATTCGGACTGATTTTGAAACAGCTACAGAAAAGAACCTATTTTTTTTTAATGATTTTAATAATTACAGCTTAATCATTTGGTACTTATCAAAAATTGGAGAATAATATTTATTCCTTAATAAAGTTAAATATAAAAATATATAATATTTATTAATTAATTTAAATTAAAATATATTTTATAAATAACTTATATAGTATTTAAAATCAGTTTCAACGATTCTGCATCTAGATGGCATACGATTGCGGTACAAAGGGGACGAAAGAGGGGGAAAAGAGGTACCACCGGATGAACGATGGAGCGAACATCTAAGCGTTCTCTTTCAAACGGGCCAGGGGATTTGGGTTAATTACCGCGCGTGATTTTTTTGGTCTTTAAGTTTTTTTTTATTTTTTATCAAACAAATGATCACACTAACCACTGTAAACTAATTCAGATACATTAGAGTGCAAAATTTATTTAGTCTTCAAACTCTTTGAAAGTAGCAGGCATGCATCGCCTTTATCAGATTCTCTGCACTTGCTTTGGAGTAAAGGAGCACCTGTACAAGTGCTCATATTTAATGTGATACAACTATCTCAAGTCTTCCATGACTTGGAAACTGCCTTTGGTATGGTTTGCCAAGTTTTGAACGGTAAGTCCAGTCATTATGGTGTGAAAAGAAGTCGTCATAAATAATTTTGCCTTTATTCTTCAGCATTTGTGGTTGAAATTTACCGGGAAGCTTCTGCCTTTATTTTTTTGGTCTTTAAGTTTTTTTTTTATTTTTTATCAAACAAATGATCACACTAACCACTGTAAATTAATTCAGATACATTAGAGTACAAAATTTATTTAGCCTCCAAACTATTTGAGAGTAGCAGGCATGCATCGCCTTTATCAGATTCTCTGCACTTGCTTTGGAGTAAAGGAGCACCTGTACAAGTGCTCATATTTAATGTGATACAACTATCTCAAGTCTTCCATGACTTGGAAACTGCCTTTGGTATCGTTTGCCAAGTTTTGAACGGTAAGTCCAGTCATTATAGTGTGAAAAGAAGTCATCGTAAATAATTTTACCTTTATTCTTCAGCATTTGCGGTTGGAATTTACCCGGAAGCTTCTGCCCTCATTTTTTAAGCTTTATTTATTAATGGACAAACGTAGACTCGGCCTTATCCTTGAGTCATGTTCAAAAATAGTTTTATGATGGCCACCATGTCAAAGTCCACGGCTGATAGCAAGGTGGGGTGATGGAGACGGGCAAAAGCCGGCTCTACATGGGGGAGGAAAAGATACTTCGGGAACAACAAATATATCACAAATTCCTTACATTGATAGGCAGCTGGACCGCAATGAAACATTAAAAAAATCGAAAGATTAATTTAAAAAATTAGATTTTTCGAGTTAGTGCTCCTCAGTCAATACCGCACTTAATTTTTTTTACGTAATTAGTATTAGTGCTCTATTTTATATATTATATTAATATTATATTATATTACATATTATTAAGCCATATTATATAATATATTTTTTATGCTATTATATTATATATTATTATAATATTATATTACAGTAGTTTTTATTATGTTCTATTATATATTTCTTTGTATTGATCATATTAGTTTTCATATACATTAAAACAATATTATTAGCACAAATGATAAAATAATATTATGTAATGTGATATCACAACAATCTTAATATTGATTAAAAAATTATTAATATTATTAAATCATTTTTTTACTCTATTATATCAGATTATATGGTTCATAAATTTATATTGCTAACATTATAGTAATATATTGTTATTATATTGTTTATCTATTATATTATCTCAATAATCTTTATCATAATAATATTAATAATATTCAAAAATCATTCCTGATTTCGTTACGACGATCAAACTTAGAGCTAAGACGGAAAACTAGATCAGGGTCCCTAGGGTTAATTCCCTCGAAACGGGATCCTT
>UESW01004670.1:280450-496673 GCA_900491605.1 Calamus simplicifolius | reverse complement strand
CTTCTATATAGAAATTAATTTTTAAAAGTTATAAGTCTTTTTATTTTAATAATGCTACAATAATAATGTGTCTAACAACTAGAATTAATTCTTTAAAGCCAAGTTATTTAATTTACATAATGCAAAAGCAATGCAGCATTTTTTCCTCTCAAAAAATTTTATTTAAGCCAATAAGTATTCAAAATATCTCTATATGATTATCACATACTTTTTCTTGACTAAGCATCGATAACGCACTACAATAAGCTGATGAGCAACCCATGTTATTATCTTTTTAGGTTTAGAATCAAACTTGCTCTTCTGTCATTTATAATGATTTAAGTTCTCAATCAAAAAAAAAATAAAAAAACAAATTACTTAAAAGAGCTTTACCACCGTGTAAACACATCAAAAGCTCTTGCAGCATTTGATTGATATGGGAGTAAAGGAGTACCTCTACAAGTGCTCATATTTAATGTGATACAATACAACCATCTCAAGTCTTCCATGGCTTGGAAACTGCCTTTGGTATCGTTTGCCAAGTTTTGAACTATAAGTCCAGTCATTATAGTGTGAAAAAAGAAGCCATCATAAATAATTATGCCTTTATTCTTCAGCATTTGCGGTTGGAATTTACCCGGAAGCTTCTGCCCTCATTTTTTAAGCTTTATTTATTAATGTACAAACGAAGACTTGGTCTTATCCTTGAGTCATATAGGAATAAGCATAGGCCCGATTGGATCAATTTAGAATAGATTTGATCAATTTCAAAATTTTAAATTTAAAACCGGATCGATTCTATTTGAAATCAATCCAATTAATTCGGACTGATTTTGAAACAGCTACAGAAAAGAACCTATTTTTTTTAATGATTTTAATAATTACAGCTTAATCATTTGGTACTTATCAAAAATTGGACAATAATATTTATTCCTTAATAAAGTTAAATATAAAAATATATAATATTTATTAATTAATTTAAATTAAAATATATTTTATAAATAACTTATAGTATTTAAAATCGGTTTCAACGATTCTGCATCCAGATGGCATACGATTGCGGTACAAAGGGGACGAAAGAGAGGGAAAAGAGGTACCACCGGATGAACGATGGAGCGTTCTCTTTCAAACGGGGCCAGGGGATTTGGGTTAATTACCGCGCGTGATTTTTTTTGGTCTTTAAGTTTTTTTTTATTTTTTATCAAACAAATGATCACACTAACCACTATAAACTAATTCAGATACATTAGAGTGCAAAATTTATTTAGTCTTCAAACTCTTTGAGAGAAGCAGGCATGCATCGCCTTTATCAGATCCTCTGCCCTTGCTTTGGAGTAAGGAGCACTTGTACAAGTGCTCATATTTAATGTGATACAACTATCTCAAGTCTTTCATGACTTGGAAACTGCCTTTGGTATCGTTTGCCAAGTTTTGAACGGTAAGTCCAGTCATTATAGTGTGGAAAGAAGTTCATCAAATAATTTTGCCTTTATTCTTCAGCATTTGTGGTTGGAAATTTAGCGGGAAGCTTCTGCCTTTATTTTTTTGGTCTTTAAATTTTTTTTTATTTTTATCAAACAAATGATCACACTAACCACTGTAAAAATTTAGATATATAAAGTACAAAATTTATTTATTCTTCAAACTCTTTCAGAGTAGCAGGCATGCATCGCCTTTATCAGATTCTCTGCACTTGCTTTGGAGTAAAGGAGCACCTGTACAAGTGCTCATATTTAATGTGATACAACTATCTCAAGTCTTTCATGACTTGGAAACTGCCTTTGGTATCGTTTGCCAAGTTTGAACGGCAAGTCCAGTCATTATAGTGTAAAAAGAAAGTCATCATAAATAATTTTACCTTTATTCTTCAGCATTTGCGGTTGGAATTTAGCCGGAAGCTTCTTGCCCTCATTTTTTAAGCTTTATTTATTAATGGACAAACGTAGACTCGGCCTTATCCTTGAGTCATGTTCAAAATAGTTTTTGATGGCCACCATGTCAAAGTCACGGCTGATAGCAAGGTGGGGTGATGGAGACGGGCAAAAGCCGGCTCTACATGGTGGAGGAAAAGATACTTCGGGAATAACAAATATATCACAATTCCTTACATTGATAGGCAGCTGGACCGCAATGAAACATAAAAAAAATCGAAAGATTAATTTAAAAAATTAGATTTTTCGAGTTAGTGCTCCTCAGTCAATACGCACTTAATTTTTTTTTACGGAATTAGTATTAGTGCTCTATTTATATATTATATTAATATAATATAATTACATATTATTAAGCCATATTATATATATATTTTTATGCTATTATTATATATTATTATAATTTATATTACAGACTTTATATTATGTTCTTTATATATTTCTTTGTATTGATCATATTAGTTTTCATATACATTAAAAACAATATTTAGCACAAATGATAAAATAATATTATGTAATGTGATATCACAACAACATCTTAATATTGATTAAAAATTATATTATTAATCATTTTTTTTTCCTCTTATATCGATTATATGGTTCATAAATTATATTGCTAACATTATAGTATATATTGTTATATGTTTATCTATTATTTTATCTCAATACTCTTCATATAATCTTAATAATATTCAAAAAATCATTCCTGATTTCGTTACGACGATCAAACTTAGAGCTAGACGGAAAACTAGATCAGGGTCCCTAGAGTTAATTCCCTCGAAACGGGATCCTTGGCTCCTAGTTGAGAAAACCTCACCCATTTTAATTTTCAGTTTCCAGGGTACATACCCGTCTGTGAACTCATAGGATATGCGATTGCTCTTAGGTGCATCATTGCAAAGCTTTTTAAGCAGCAATATTTGTACATGTGTATGCAAAACAAAAGAGGAAGGGTTTTTTCTGCTTATAGACTCACTTCATTGGTGGGTATTATCAATTAGTGAAGTGAGGTGATCTTCAGGATGGAATGGGTCCTTTGCTTCGCTGAACGCTGTAAGCTTTATGCATTTCGAACAACTCATGTCATAGAATTTAAGTCTAGGCTCACTACTGCATAATGATCTCCATTTTTTTTTTTTTGGAAATGTGGCATTTAAACTAGGAAATACTGCTAATAATCATAACCTCTACAAAAATTAATTCCATGAAGCCAAGTCTTTCAAACATGTACAGAAATTAATTCTTGGAAGTCAAGTCATTCCACTTAGCGATGCTAGCAGCGCAACGGGTCAAGCAGGCAGAATTAATTCCTTAAAGTCAAGCCATTCTATTGAAATAATGCTACGACATTGCAGTTTTTGTTTATCCTATCAATACGTTTTATTTAAGCTGATAAGTATTCAAGATCCCTTTATATCATTATTACATAGTTTTCCTATCGAAGCATTGACAACATTACTGTGATCCATAGTTTTGAAAATTGAATCGGATTGGTCGGTCAAATCAATCTAACCAAAAATTGATCTTCAGTCCGGTATAATTTTATTATTAAAATTAACTTTTATATGTTCCGATAAAATCAAAAAACTCATTGAACCAATCGACTTTCGAAAAACGGTTCAATTCCGATTTTTAAACTTTTAATTTGATAAATAAATTAGAATTAGATTGATATTTATATTTTATAATTTTATATTATTAAATTAAAAATTAATTAGATATCATTCGGTTTTGTTAATATGTCTTGGATTTTATATATCGGGCCCGGTTTTTTTTGACCTGACCCGATATTCTTGTTGGGCCCGGACCAAATCGGTCCGCTAAGGTTTATTTTATGGAAGTATTTTTTTGGGGCGTATATATATATACGTGTGAAACTTCTGTAACCCTAATCTTCTCCTCTTTTGATAATGGAATTTTGTTTGCCTTGCCCGTGGATTGTAGATCACCATGATCGAACCACGTAAATTCTTGGTGTTCCTTTGTTGTTTCTTGTTTGATTTGTTTATTGAATCTGATTTCCGCAACAAAATGGTTATCAGAGCTTTGGTTCGGAAACAATTTTGTTGAAAAAAAAAGGGGAAAAACCTAACCCCTAATTTTTTTTTTTTTTGTTGGTCTTCGTCTGCCTCCTCTGTTTTCTTCCGACGGCTCTAGTGCGGTGAGCGTGGATCGAACACGCGATCTTCTTTTTCTTCACCTGCACGGCTGCGTTGGTAAAGGTAAGGCTTTTCCTAAGCCCTAGCTTTGATCCTCTCTGCTTGAGCCTTGGTCATCGAAGGAGCCGTGGGAACTTGGAGAGCTCGCGAACGGAGGAGCGGCCAACTGTGGAGGAAGAGGCGAGTCATCTTCCTCCTTCTAAACCAAGCGGCCGTTTTTCGTTGTTCTGCTCTGATTAGGCGGGCGACGGAAGAGAACGGAGAACGGCACGGTCTTGTCGACGGAGTCGCTTTTTTCGACGGGCTCTTCTCGTCCTCTAGGGCGTCCTGATCTCTTCCCTTCTTGCAGCGATCTGGTTTTTGCTCCACCGACAAGGAGGAAACCCCTGCCTAGCGGCCTTGATCTTCTTCATCTGGGCCGGAACGACGAAGAGGAAAGGGGGAAACCCTAACCCTAATCCCAAATTTTCGTTGCCGATCCATGTTGCTGGATCTTGCTGCTATCGGATCCACTGCTGCTGGAGGCAAGAAAGAGGCGCTAATGGAAGGAAGAAACAGGATTGGAGAACGAGCATGGGTTCTTTGAAACCGCCGAAGGGGATTCACCAAGGATTGGTAGGTAGGCCGGAAGAAGTTCATGGCCTGGGTAACCTTTGAAAATTCGGCAGGCTTCGGCTACAAATTAGAGGACTCCCATCCAAACTAAAGTACCACAGACTCTGCCTCAATTATTCGTGAGGATCTTGACTCACGGCAAGCTCTTTTGAAGTCAATCGTTCGGGGTTTCTTCACCATCCAAAAGCTAGGGCTTTTGCACTGATTTCAGCCTCCTCTTTTTCGTCCGTGAAGTTGTTCCGTCCGTGAAGCTGTTCCCAGGATCTTCTTCTTCTTCTTCAATCCAAACAGAAAGATCGTTCGTTCTAGGAATTCTTGGGATGTCATCTTTGAAGTTTTTAGATTGCACCATTTGATGGACAGAATAACTTCGGATTATGGAGAATAAAGATGAAGGCTTTATTGAAGCGAGAGGGTTCTGTTAGGGCATTGGATAATAATTATACAGATGACATGACCACGGCTGAGATTGAGGAGATGGATGAGAAGGCGCATAGTGCAATCCAGTTGTCTCTAGAAGATAATGTTTTGCGAGAAGTCGCAGATGAGGAAACAGCGGCCGGTCTTTGGAAGAAACTGGAAAAGTCTCTACATGAAGAAATCTTTAACATCGAGACTTTATTTGAAGCAGCGTCTTTATACCCTAAAGATGCGAGAAGGTACGCCTATTAAGGAATACTTGAATGAGTTTAATAAGATTGTTATGGATATGAAAAATCTAGATATTAAACTCGAGGAAGAAGATCAAGCTTTGATTGTGTTATGCTCATTGCCTGCCTCATACGAAAATTTTGTGAACTCGATGCTTTATGGACGTGAATCCATAACTCTAGAGGATGTTAAAGCATCCTTGAATTCTACAGAATTGAGAACAAAATTGAATGGAAATACTAGTGGAGACAGGGCAGATGGTTTATTCGTGAGAGGTAGGGCAAAGAAGAAGGATAAAGCTTTTAGAAAGAAATCTGTTGGTCGTTTAAAATCTAGGCCACCTGGAGATACGACAAACGTTGAGTGCTACTATTGTCACAAGAAAGGACATTACAAGTCAGATTGTCCTGTGCTCAAGAGAAAGGATAAGCAACGTAGTCAATGTCAAGATGCGGTGAATATTGCTGAGAAAGATGAGTCTAGTGTGTCAGACAGAGTTCTTACGACATGCTCTGTTGTTAGTTTTTCAAACGATGTTTGGATAATGGATACAGGAGCATCATATCACATGTGCCCAAATAGGGAATGGTTCACCACATACGAACCATTGAATGGTGAATCAGTTTTTATGAGAAATGATGCAGTATGCAAAATTGTGGGAATTGGTACTTCAGATTAAGTGCCATGACAAAGTTGTGAGAACCTTGACTAAAGTTAGGCACATACCAGACTTAAAGAGAAACCTTATTTCTTGAGCTGTTGGATTCCATTGGGTGTATGTACTCAGGTGGAGGTGGAGCTCTAAAAGTCACCAAAGGCAATCTAGTTGTGATGAGAGGAAACAAGGTGAATCACTTGTATCATCTACAGGGTAGCACAGTTATGGGTTCTTCGATTGGCACAGCAAATTCTGTTTCTGCTGATGATAGAACAAAATTGTGGCATATGCGTTTGGGCCATATGAGTGAGCGTGGCATGACAGTTTTGAGTAAACGGGTTTACTATGTGGTGAGCAGGACACCTCACTAGATTTCTATGAGCACTGTGTTCTTGGCAAGCAGTGCAAGGTCGTTTTAGTACAGGCACATTCAACGAAGGGTACACTCGACTACATACATTCTGATTTATGGGGACCGGCACAGTTTCCATCTAAGGGTGGTGCTCTTTACTTTGTGACGTTTATTGACGATTATTCCAGAAAAGTTTGGGTTTATTTTCTGAAAAGAAAAAATGAAGTTTTGAAACCTTCAAGAAGTGGAAAGCCCTTGTTGAGAATCAGACAGGGAAGAAGATCAAACGTCTGAGGACCGATAACGGTCTTGAGTTCTATGGTGGTGATTTTAATGATTTCTGTGCAGATGCAGGTATCGTTCGACACCGTACAGTCAGGTACACTCCACAGCAAAAGAGTGGCAGAAAGGAATGAACAGAACTTTATTGGAGAGGGCAAGATGCATGCTCTCTAATGCTGGCATGAAAAAGGCTTTTTGGGCTGAAGCAGTTAACACATCTTGCTATCTGGTTAATCGTTCTCCTTCAATAGCAATTGAATGCAAGACTCCTTTGAGATGTGGTCAGGTAAGCCTTGTGATTATTCAAATCTAAAGGTTTTTGGATGCCCTGCTTACTATCATTATGGTAAACTTGAACCTAGAGCAAAGAAGTGTATCTTTTGTTGGTTATGCTGATGGTGTGAAGGGTTATCGTCTGTGGTGCATAGAACCTAATTCACCTAATTCATTATTAGTAGGGATGTTACTTTTAATGAAAAGTTTATACTAGATCAAAGGAATGTTGTTGATGAGTCTGCAGGAAACCATGAGAGTGATACAAATGAGGTGGAGGTTCAGGTCGAGCTTCGAAAAAAAGGCTCTCAAAATGATTTGAGCGAGCAAATTGTTACTATTGATTCTAGTTCAGATGAGGAAGCTCTAGATGAGGTGAAGCAGCCATACTCTATTGCTACTGGCAGAGAAAGGAGGGAGATTCGAGCCCCTAAAAAATATGGGTTTTCTGATTTGGTGGCTTATGCTCTTACTACAGCAGAAGATATGGGTATTCAGGAACCATCTACTTATACTGAAGCTGTTACTTGTTCGGAATCAGAAAAGTGGACTGTTGCTATGGCTGAAGAACTGGAATCACTTCACAAGAACCAGACTTGGGACTTGGTGCCATTGCCTAAAGAAAAAAGAGCCATTGGGTGTAAATGGGTCTTTAAGAAAAAGGAAGGTATTCCAGGCGTTGAAATTAGTAGATGCAAGGCAAGACTTGTAGCTAAAGGTTACAATCAGAGGGACGGAATTGATTATGATGAAGTGTTCTCTCCTGTTGTGAAACACACTTCTATTCGTGTGTTGCTGGCTAGAGTTGCTCAATTTGACTTAGAGCTTGAGCAACTCGATGTGAGACAGCCTTTTTGCATGGTGAGCTTGAGGAGACTATTTATATGGCCCAGCCTGAGGGCTATTATGTAGAAGGCAAGGAAGATCATGTATGTCGATTGAAGAAATCATTGTATGGTTTGAAGCAGTCTCCAAGACAGTGGTATAAAAGATTCGACAGTTTTATGATACAGAGCGGTTATCATAGGAGCAGCTATGATAGTGTGTGTACTTCAGGAAGGTTTCAGATAAATCCTTTGTCTATCTCCTTTTATACGTGGATGACATGCTCATTGCTGCAAAGAACATGACAGATGTGTTGATCTTGAAGAAATGTTCAGTAAGGAGTTTGAAATGAAAGATCTGGGTCCTGCCAAGAAGATCTTAGGAATGGAGATTCAGAGAGACAGAAAAGCAGGTAAGTTATATCTCTCACAGAGGAGATATTGAGAAGGTACTTGAGAAGTTTGGGATGCAAAACTCTAAGCCTGTCAGTACACCTTTAGCATCACATTTTAGACTCTCAGCTATACATTCACCTCAGTCAGAGGTCGAGGAGGCTGCAATGTCTCCTGTCCCATACTCCAGTGCAGTTGGTAGCTTGATGTACGCTATGGTATGCACTCGTCCCGACATTGCGCAGGCAGTTAGTGTGGTTAGCAGATATATGGCACATCCTGGAAAGGTCCATTGGCAGGCAGTGAAATGGATACTTATGTATCTTAGAGGCTCCACAAAATTGGGCCTAATGTTTGATAGAAATAGTTCTAACTGTACTTCTGTTGTGGGATTTGTGGATTCTGATTATGCTGGGGATATTGATAAGAGAAGATCTTTGACTGGCTATCTTTTCACATTATCTGGCTCGGCTATAAGTTGGAGATCAACCTTACAGTCGACAGTTGCTTTGTCTACAACAGAGGCAGAGTATATGGCAGCAGCAGAAGCAGTAAAAGAAGCTATTTGGTTACGAAATCTTGTTCAAGAACTTGGGCTCAAGCAGGAAGACAATTCAGTTGTCTTTTGTGACAATCAGAGTGCTATTTGCTTGATTAAAAATCAAGCATATCATGAGAGGACCAAGCACATTGATATCAAGTATTATTATTCGAGAGGCATTTACTGAGAGGAATATTACAGTGAAGAAAGTAGATACTGCTGACAACCCTGCTGATATGCTGACCAAGATAGTTCCCGCCAACAAGTTTAAGCATTGCTTGGACTTGATTGCATGCTTGTTTGAGGTTTGCTCCTTCTGGGGCTTGGTGGCGAGGTGAATGAAAGTTCTAATTTTTGTGTTTCCTGAAGTGGATATGTTTTTTGCTGCATCCCTTGTTTCCTACACCGAGTTAGCTCACGTAGGCTTAGGGATGCTGGGAGAACATGTTCGACTTCTAGTTTGTTGAATTCAAGCCAAGATGGAGATTTGTTAAATATGTCTTGAATTTTATATATCGGGCCCGGTTTTTTTGACCCAACCCGATATTCTTGTTGGGCCCGGACCAAACCGGTCCGCTAAGGTTTATTTTATGGAAGTATTTTTTTGGGGCGTATATATATACGTGTGAAACTTCTGTAACCCTAATCTTCTCCTCTTTTGATAATGAAATTTTGTTTGCCTTGCCCGTGGATGTAGATCACCATGATCGAACCACGTAAATTCTTGGTGTTCCTTTGTTTGTTTCTTGTTTGATTTGTTTATTGAATCTGATTTCCGCAACAGGTTTGATCATACTGGTTTATTTGATCGAACCGATTGACTCATGACCCAAATGTTAAGCTGGTTGTTATCCGATCCGATTCTCAAAACATTGTTGTGATCAGCTGATGAATGGTCTCAAAGGATACTTATTGCAGTATACCCAATCACATAAGCCTTGGATTGAGTTTGCCATGCCATTTTTAATGACTTGAGATCCTCAGTCAAAATGCCACTTAAGAAGGTGTTGTTTGAGCTTTATCACCCAAGTATCAAGGTCTCTCCCAATGTATAATTAATATGGGTGTAAATGAGCGCCTTTGTATTAGATGTGGAAACAGTCAACAGCTGCAACTATTCCAAGTCTTCCATGACTTGGAACTGTCCCAGTGGCAATACCATTCGTCAAGTTTGGAACCATTAGTCCAAGCAAATCCATTGTGGTGGGGAAAGAAGCAGCCATCAAATATCGTTAAGGACTTTTGCGCGCCTTCGTTCTTCAATATTGGTGGCTGAAACTTGTTTGGAAGCTTCTGTCTCATTTTCCAAGAAAGAATTCAATTAGAGGTCAATTTAGTGGTTGGTCACGGACGGCAATGGAACATATTTTTTGCCTTGCTTCAAATCACTATAAATAATCCCATCTGCTTTATCTCACAGCAAGTTGCTTCATGGATCCAAAAGGAACCCAATTTCTTCTTTTGTTCTTTATTTTTCTGTGCACTCAAGGAAGCAAATTTAATGGAGATTCTATCCCAGGCTGCATACCGATTGAAAGGAGTGCGCTTCTTGAGTTCAAAGAAGGCCTCAAAGTTCCCACCAACAGACTATCATCTTGGGTGGGTGAGGAGTGCTGTACTTGGGAAGGCGTGACATGTGACAACCGGACTGGCCATGTTGTCAAGCTTGATCTCCGCAACCCACACCCAATCTCAATCACTGAGGATCTTTTGAATGACAATTGGTCCCTCGGAGGTGAGTTAAGAGCTTCGTTGCTTGATCTGAAACATCTAAATTACCTTGACCTGAGCATGAACAATTTTGGAGGAATTCGTATCCCAAAATTCTTGGGCTCATTCCATCAGCTCAAATATCTGAACCTCTCTACAGCTGGTTTGGGTGGACTAATCCCACACCAGCTTGGGAATCTATCGAGCCTACAATATCTTGACTTATCCACTGACTTCTTATTCAACGAAATCAGCATTGATAATGCCCGCTGGATTTCTCATCTTTCTTCTCTACGATATCTCAACATGGATTCTGTGAATGTCAAAGATGGTGCTAACTGGCTGCAAGCACTAAACATGCTCCTTCTATTGTTGAGATAAAGTTATCCTTGTGACATCCGCACCATTCCAGTCTCTCTTTCACATGTGAACTTTACTTCACTTTATATTCTTGACCTTTCTTATAATTCCATTGATTCGGAAATGCCTGATTGGCTGTTCAACATAAGTAGCCTTGAGTGCCTATATCTCGGCGGAGGTTTTACCCGGTTTTCATTCCACCAGCAATTAGAAATTTAGCTTCACTCAAGGAACTTGATCTATCCTATATTCCATCTCTAGAAGGCAAAATCCCTTCTGAACTTGGGGGTCTATGTAAACTGCAGCATCTAGACTTGTCATTCACTAATATTAGCAAGAATTGCAAGAATTTGATGAAGTTTTTAATGGATGCATCAAGCACAGCTTAGAGACTCTAAAAATGTTGGTACAGCCAGGTTAGTGGTTATCTACCAGATTGGTTGGGGACTTAAGGAAGCTCAAATATCTCGATTTGTCTGACAACTCAATTTCTGGTCCGATTCCCGCATCACTTGGAAGGCTGTCATCACTGCAACAATTACATCTTTCCCTTAATAATCTGAATGGTACTCCTCCAGGAAGCCTTGGAAGATTGGCAGAGATAGTTGAGTTGGACCTTGGCTCCAATTTTTTGGATGGTGTCATATCGGAGGAACACTTTGCTAATCTCACCAAACTGAAGGATCTAGATTTGTCAGATAATCAATTAATTCTGAAGATAAGGCCTGATTGGATCCCCCCTTTTCAGCTTCAATCAATACGTATTAGTTACTGCAAGCTGGGACCTCGATTCCCAGCATGGCTCCGGATGCAAGAAAATATTTCCTATCTTGACATGTCTAGCACAGGAATTTCAGACACCATGCCAGATTGGTTTTGGAGGTCATTTTCCCGGATCGAATCCTTGGATATCTCCAGCAATGGAATCAGTGGCAGTCTACCAGATCTAACAGACTTCATCAACCTTGATTATTTTGATGTGAGTTCTAACTACTTTGAGGGTCCTTTGCCAAATTTTCCTTCTTCTGTGACTAGATTATTTCTATCAAACAATTCATTTTCAGGAGCAATCCATCTTGGCAATGGCAAAAGCATGCCTAATTTGCTACAAGTTCTCTCCCTTTCCAGAAATAAATTAAGTGGTGAAATTCCCTCGTCTCTTTGTCGAGAGTTCTTTGTTCTTGATCTTTCAGAAAACCTCTTGACGGGTGAGATCCCTAATTGCTGGAACCGCTCTTCCATTATCAGAGTCATGGATTTTTCAAGCAACAGCTTATCTGGAAGCATTCCTCCTTCTATATGTTCAGGATGGGATCTTGTCATTGCATTTGAGAACAATAATCTATCAGGAGAATTTCCTTTATCCTTGAAGGGCTGTGAGAGATTGGTTACTCTTGATCTTGGACAGAATGGATTCACAGGAACATTACCTACTTGGATCGGAGAAAGTTTGCTCTCTTTGAAGATCTTTCGCTTGCGATCAAACAAGCTTGTTGGAAATATTCCTTCTAATATCAAGACTAAGTGCTCTTCAAATCCTAGATCTTGCTTGTAACAATTTATCAGGAAGCATCCCTTTGAGCTTTGGAAACTTTACTGCCATGAAAGTGTCACAGGAGCATAGAACCATTCATTTGTTTTCAGTCCTGGGTATGAAGAAAACATGCAAGTGACCATAAAAGGAACAGACATCGAGTATGGCAAATTGCTTCCATATGTGATCATTATGGACCTTTCAAATAATAACTTGTCTGGAAGGATACCAGAAGAACTAACCAGCCTTCTTGGACTGGTGAGCTTAAACTTATCTGTAAATCATTTGATAGGAGAGATACCGGAAAAGATCAGTGCATTGCAGTGGTTGGAGTCAGTTGACTTGGCAAGAAACAATCTTTCTGGTGGAATTCCTTCAAGTATGATTGCCCTAACTTTCTTGAGTTATTTGAACTTGTCATGTAACAACTTGTCAGGAAAAATCCCATCAGGTAATCAATTTGATACCTTCACTGACCCATCTATTTATGCTGATAATCCTGGTCTTTATGGGTTCCCATTAACTCAAAAGTCCAAAGATGAAGAGACAAAGGATGGACAAAATGACAACGCCATGGATGAAGAAGGATCTGAAATGAAGTGGGTTTATTTGGGTATGGGGCCAGGATTTGTGGTCGGTTTTTGGTCAGTTTTTGGTCCATTATTGTTCATCAAGAGATGGAGAGAAGCCTATTTTCGATTTATAGATAAGGTGTATGATATCGTTTAGGTAGCCCTGGCACTGGCTTTCATTAAGTTTAAAGAACATCATATTGGAGCTCGTGGATGATCATTTGTAACCTTGACCTATGTTTGCATAATTTTTTCTTTTTTTTCAAGGAAAGTGTTTGTAGTAGTTTTTCATAATGTATTATTATATGTACTCAAACTCTTAGCTACTCACATGCCCCCTTGTACCTGCACTACACTAATTTAATAGTTTGTTTAAAATTAATGGACCTAGCTTGTCAAGACATGACTACTAATTAATCAGAGATTTGGGTCTATGAAATCTAACACAAGAAATAGTGTAAGGAAAAAAAAGGACTTCCCCACCCATCAATCTGGTATGAGTATTCAATGCACTAAAATCAAAATCTTCATTCTTTTTAGTTCAATTCTTTCTTTGGTGAAGGATGCTCGTAATGGACCAGACAAGATTTATACAGGGAATGCAGGTACATCAGAGCCATATCTTTAATTTGTGATTCATTGCATTTAGAATATGAGTGTGTTGATTTTCTCTTGTCATACTTCTCTCTACCAATTTGTTTGAGAATATCATTATATTTGAATTCCACCTATCCTATTTTTGTTCTGGCAAATGAGCTTAACAATGATGTTAAGAAGGATATCGGGGTTACTTGTTGACGAAGTTGAAGCTCATGCATGGAAGGAGTTGAGGCTCCATCCTCTTATAAAGTATGTAAAGTTTCTGCAAATCTCTTGTTAAAAAGTATTATTTTGTTTGAGCATTCAAGTGCAAGGCATTGGATTATGCTGTAGATCATCTTTACTGCTTTCTTTGCTAATAGATAAGATTATCTTGAATCTCATCGTTTTGATTTTTAGTTCCATTATCTGGCTGCATTGTTATTTCTCTACGTGCAATGGCTTAGTCGTTCAATTAATTAGCGACGCTATTTTTCATCGCAATTAATTTAAAAAAATTAATAATTATGATATTTATTTTTTAAAAAAATCAATTAATTAGTTAGCGATGCAATTGCGACAGGATTTTACGTCGCAAATATTTTTTAAAAATTTATTTTTAATGTAGCGACGCAATACTATGCATCGCAATTATTTTAAAAGATTAAAAATTAATTTATTTTATTTTTTTAAAATATAAATTTATTAATTAGTGATGCTATTTTTCGTCGCAATTAATTTAAAAAAATTAAAAAATATTTCATTTTATTTTTAAAAAATAATAAATTTATTAATTAGCGACTCAATTGCGACGAGATTATCCGTCGCAACTATTTTTTAAAAAATTATTTTTTAATTAGCAACGCATTTAGTAAGAGTCGCAATATTGCGACGCATTTTTCTGCGTCGCAATATATTACGTTGCATTATGTGCGTCGCAGAGAGTCGCTGTTAAGCAACGCAACTGCGACAAATTGAGATTGCGATGATCATTTTAGCGATGCCTTAAATGCGTCGCTAAACAGCATATAGCGATGCATTAGTGACGCATTTGGGCATCGCTATATTTATTTTTCTTGTAGTGTCAGTGGTCCTATGCTAGCATCATAATGGAAGGGAAGAAGTGCGTGCACTCAGCCATTTTTCTGTTGTCCAAAAACTTGATGGGGGGTATATTTCCAATGGGTTTCACACAGAAGTTTCTGAGATTTCAAAAGTTGGAGCAAATGTTTTTGTGCTAGAGAGTAGGTTCACCGCTTTTGTTACTTTTATACCCATTCTTTTGTTGCTTTTCTTGAGTGTCATTTATACTGCTGGTTTGCATTTGCTCAGGTTGGTATTTTTGCATGATCTGCTATGGTGAAAGAGACTTGTTAAATTATTTGATGATTGAATTGCACAAATTGGATAGTGATGTCTAGTTGGGCATAATATTTCAGGCATCGACCTTGATGTTCTTCTCCACCAAGCTCAGGTTTGGCTATTGTATGAAGCTTATTATCTTAACTAGTACTCTTCAATTCAAAAGTTACATGTCTGAAGCCCCTATTCCCATTATCAAATTGATTCGAGTAAATTTATGTCCAAGATGGTAGGCAACGGACTTAAAGGGACATTACTGGACCAACATTTTTGAGCTGTAATTGTTTCATATTATCACATTTTTGAGAGAAGACTTGGGCATGGCCCAACTCACTTTCAGATCTTTGGAAGCTTTAGTTCTTCAATTTTAATTATTTTTACTGCTTGCTTTCTCTGAAACCTCCTTTTTCTCATGTGTACTCTATTTATATAACTAGCCTTTTCTTTATAAATTATTTATATAACAAGAAGATGCATATTTCTCTCAATGCAGGCTTGCAAGGTGCCTGGTAGCATGTGGTCAAGATTGGTCGCCTTAAGTACTCTGTGATGACAAAGCTCGCTAAGGAAATGCTCTTATGGATCTGGAGCTAGTCCAGGAATCATGTCTTGCATTGCAGGTCGCCTCTTATGTGATGCCTCTGTGTCCTTTTGAAGGAGGTATATTAGATTTTAAATTTCTATCATGGAAGGCTCGAGTTTGCCTGTCTGTTTCCCCTCTATATATGTGGCCCTCTTTATGTAAGTTATTCTTTGACCCAACTTGCAAAAACACAACTCAACAAATATAGGGAGGAAATTTCTCCACATGAAATTCCTGCCATGTTCCAAACATCAGGATCACTTCTTGAACTTATAGGTTTTAAACAAACAAAATTTTTTTAGGTAAAACATAGATTTTGGAATCTGCCTACTCTACTTGGACTCAGCAAGTTGCATCTATATGCTAAATGGTGATTTCTTATTTGGAAGTAGGTTGAGCATGCTGAGACCGATGTCTGGCTATCTTTGGAACTTATGTTTCATTTGAGCATTCCTTACTCGGCAGTTAACTAATATCAGTGGCAATCTTTAGGGCAAAACTATTCAGTATCTTATCATGTAGCATTGATCAGGACAACTCATCTAGAGCTTAGCCAAAATACTGTTTATCACATGCCACATCTTCATGGTGCAAGTGCACAGAGAGTGGAGCACCTTCTGTTGCATTCTTTTCATGCAAAGAGGTACAAAGTTTCAGATAAGATTTCTGCATGCGATGAAGAATTAAACACCACAAAGTAGAAACTAAATGCTGGTGTAGATTGTGAGGATGTTGATGACTTAAATGCGAACAATTCTTCTTAGATAATGATTCCCGAGACATTGATCAAGGAAAAGGCAAGAAAGGTCCTGCCTACTCTGGTGGCTTGGTTTTAGAACCTAAAAAGGGCTTATATAATGAGTATATATATTACTCCTCCACTTTAATAGTCTTTATCCTTCGATTATTTAGGTATTTTATCTTTTTAAATATAAAATTTCTTTGAACATTCTTACACAGTTACCTGCTAATCTAGAAAGGTGTTTCTGCTCTTGAGAACTTATCTGAGTAATTTGTAGTTCATGATTTATTTTGCGGATTTTGGGAATTCTGTAATATGTTCCAACTTAAACTGCAAACTGATAAATAATTTGCCGATAATTTAATGAGTCAAGCTGTCAAGAAGACTTCAAGAATTTTTAAGAAACTTATGAATCTTGTTACATTGATGATAATTTAGGGATGTTTGCATTTTTTTTGAGCTTGTTGCAGAGTTCATATTTAATTAATGTTTTAAAATGATTTGCTGCTATGCTTCTGGGTGTGCATGAACATTCTATTCATGATATACATATGACGTTCAGATTATTGAAACACTTTCAATACTAACCTGAAAACTCTATGTTTTTGTCTCAAATTGGGATATACCTGCTCCAAATTTCTGTTAGTTCAGATTTAAACCCTTGCCTATTATTGATCAGAATTCCTTTACTTATCACTTATGTTGTAAAGATAGTAGAAGCTCTACTTGTAGAAGATGGAGAGGCAATTCTCATATTTCTTGCAACTATCACCAGCTGATTGAGATGAACTGCACCTATTAACAAAAAACTTATCATAATATATTTCATAATTATAGGAAAATATAACAAAAAATATAAAATTATGTAAGACATCTTAAGGTAATTAAGTTCTAATGCATATGATAATTATCTTTATAATTGATTATCCCAGCTATCCTTTAACTTTTTTCTTATTAGTATATATATATATATATATAAGGAAGAAAATAGAGTTATGATAAAGAGTGCCAAAATGCCTCATATTGATATGGCACTAAGAACTCTTGTAGGCAAGGATCCAAGTAAAACTATGAGAAAGAATGCACCTGGGTCCCAATTTTATGAGATATATATTAAGACAGTGAAAGTGGATAAGGTTTGATGAACAATATAGAAAAATTTAAGATACTATTGGAGCTTACATTGCATGACCTTTGACATTGGTAATACATTTATTTCCACAATACTTTATATTTTTTCTTATTTTTGCCTACAAGTTTATCTAATCATATTTAAATATTTATTTTCTATTTATGTTGCAAGTGGCACCTGTCTAGGCACCGATCGAAATGAACTTCAAGCTTGATCATTTTTCTATATTTTGTTATGAACTTTAAAGTACATGTGGTTTCTCTTTGATGTGATGTAGGTTAGAATTTTTGGATAAAAACATATTTGTAAATTACTTTGGATTTGTTGGATTCTATTGGCATCTTTAAACACATTCATTAAGATAATTATTATTTAATATAGTTGGTTTTAGAGTTTTATTATGCAACTATCTTATGATGTGCTATCATGTAGTTTTTTCCTTTGCTAGATCATATTACCTTCTGCTGCTACTCTACTGCTTATATTTGTTCCTATAGATTCCACTTGTTCAAGGCCTTGTAGATGATGCCTTCTTGGTTCCTGCTGCTACTCAATACGTAGTATTTTATGGCATTGCTAGTATTGTGGCCTTGCATGCAATATTTAGGATGAAGGAATTGCTTGCAATGCCTTTGTACAGATACCTAATGTATATATATACAAACTTATATGTATATATGTATGTATGTCTTTTAGGTAATATGCATGTAATTATGTATGCATTTACATGCCAATACATCCACACATACATATGGTTAAATTGATACAATAAAATGTTCAAGATCCTGTGTGTATCAGTTGTACCATTACTATAACAGTGAGGTGCAACAACCACCCATATTGTCCCTTGATACACATTTTGTTTTCTATGCCAGCATCAATAGTGTAACAATTGTTGGTATCATATATTTTATATCATATCATGTTGTGCCAATTAGGTATTCGCATGGATGTTGACTAACTGGGTTACAAAGTTATGTTGAGAAAAAGATAGAGAAAACCCAAGAGGTAGGGGCTAGCATGGCCCTGAGAACTAGTCTCCAAGGACAGCTAGGTCAAATGGACTTTGGATTTCAGTAAAAAGATAGTCATGCACAATATCTTTCCTATTTCTAGATCACAAATATGAAACAGGTCCTCCAAGGTTGTTTCATAACCCTCATAAATGAGGACTAAATAGTGTTGGTGAGTAGAATTTAAAATGGTGTAGCTCCATAGCATTTTCTTGTGGAAGAATATAAAATTTGAATTAATAAGGCATTGGGCACATAATGCACAACTTATTCCCTTTTTTTTTTTTTTTAATAGGCTAAAGTTAAAAAGGAAGGGCTCTTGTAGATAAAATTTACATGCAAATAATACCAAATTAATGATCCGAAACTTAATAGCTCAAAGATAAGGAGAAAGAGAGGAAGAAAGGAAGAGAAAACTAACCGTTGAATCAAAGGTATCCATGTAGCTAGGGCAGCAATCATCATAATCAAATGAAGTCTTTAGCGAAAGGGAAAGATGAAGTTGCTTCAATTTATAGAGAATGAGAGAATATTTGGAGTGGTGGGAGAGGGAGTGTGAGACAGAAAGAAAGAGAGAGCTGGCTTTGTAGCCAAGTCACATCCAAGCATTATCGCTCAAATCCAAACCTCCATGGCTCTTGAGGCATGGTGCTTCTATTTTGGAAGACAAGTGGGTCACGGTCCTTATTGGGTGACCCAAAAAAGTTCGGGGTTTTACACCCTTATCAAATACTTTTTATTTCACAGCAACATTCATATTCAAGAGTATTAAAAATTAATTTCAATTATTCAATAAAAACACATAATACTGGTGCAGGATTTTTAATTAAGAATTAATTTGGAAAGATATTGTTAATTGAATCAATTTCTATTCACGTTTCTTTTGCTTTAATTGCCGTATTACTAGCTACTTGATGGGATATAAAGA
The DNA here is from genome assembly GCA_900491605.1 of Calamus simplicifolius. Classification (NCBI taxonomy): domain Eukaryota; kingdom Viridiplantae; phylum Streptophyta; class Magnoliopsida; order Arecales; family Arecaceae; genus Calamus; species Calamus simplicifolius. The sequence goes on along the minus strand of UESW01004670.1, from coordinate 477,503 downwards.
AAGCTATTCAAAGTTTTTCAACTTCGCATTGTCAAGGATGATTTAGCAACAATTATTTTTTGGTTAACTAAGAGTTCAAAGTTTTTCAACTTTGCATTGTGAAGGATGATTTAGCATTGTGAAGGATGATTACAGTAGTTTGGATATATATAATGTAGACCTTTAGATATTCCAGTTAGAAAGAGTGATTTTTTAATAATTCATAGTAAAAATAGAGGTAGAGGTAGACCTAGATTAGCATCTGTAATTTAAATATCGACTTGATCCTGAATAGAGCAGAGTGGAGGAAGCGGATTCATGTAGCCGACCCCATGTAGTTGGGAAAAGACTTAGATGAGTTAAGTTGAGTTGAGTTGTAGCAAGTTCAAATGCATTCATCCCTTGTTAAGGATCTTAAGGATGGTTATGTCAACCCCAAGAAACATCATTTATCCCTCTATACTTAGAAAAGGTAATTAATTAAGTTGCTGATTTTTTAATAAGTATGGCTAACCTTTACGTGTTGAGATGCCTATTATAAGCTGAAATCCATAATCAATTGGCAACATCATGTGAATTGTATTGGTTCTTACGTGACAAAAGAATTATTTAGTGCACATAACGGTAGCTCAATAGCATTATTTTAAAAACTATGCTCGATTTATTTACTTCTCTATGTGATATTTTTATATAATAAAAAGTATAATTTTCATGTGATACATAGAAAAATAGTAAAATTATAAAGTTAATTAATTAAATAATTAGGTAAAAAATTATATTTAAAATTGGTATAATTTAAATTATAGGTAAAATATATTAAATAATTAATTGGACTATTTTGGTTAACAAAATTTAGCATCTATACATAAATATTTGGTATATGACTGCTTAAGTTGTCATAATAAATGAAAAAAAATTAATTAAGTTAAGCCATTTAACTTATATAATTTGATATAACTTATATGATTTGATACCAATTCTTTGGACTTCTTGTCCTTTGAAGATGATGATAGTTTTGAAATGGATGTGGGTTATAAAGATGCTAAAATGGGAGGCATTGCTAATGGAATCTAGTTGAGGATTAGATGAGTTTTTAAAGTACTAAAATTTTGAAAAATTTTATCTTAGCTATGTGTAAGGTAAAAGACTTAGCAAACTTATTATGAGAGAGAAGCAAAGAAGATAGACTTGATTGAATAATAATTGAAAACCAAGGATGATCATTTAGAAAATAATAGAGAATAAAGAAAAAATCCATGGAAAGATAAATCAAAAGAGTGGCCCAATTAATTAGAGATAAAATGATGGAAGATTTTAAGAGCCAAGATAGGAAAATAACTTAGAAATTCAACAGGGTGTTTGGGAGAGAGAAGCATAATAAATGAATTGGATTAATCAATAATTAAAAAAATAAGGTTGATAATTTAAAAATAATCTCAATTAAAGAGGAAATTTGTGAAAGATGAATCCAATCCACTCTAAGAGTCAAAGTAGGGACAATAATTAGATGGGTAGAAATAGAAAAATAACTATTCAAATTGGATTCCTTCCCCTTTTTTCCTTGATTTTCCTTAGAATTTTGGTAAATTTCTAGATGGAAAGAGATTTCTCTTTATGTTCATCTAAAAATGGTCCATAACAAATAACAACAACAAAATCCTAATCCCAAACTAATTGAGATCAGTTAAATGAATCATTTTTCTTTATTTTGCTCTATTCTAATTTTTTTTTAATAAGATATTTTTTTTCTATATTTATTAAGTCACTTCTTTGCATAGATGCATTTATAAGTCTATGTTGTATATATCCTAATCATGTAAGTCATTCTTTCCAATTTATTGTCAATTGAAGCTACATCTATTTTTGTATGAATGATTCATTTCTTATTTTACCTTTTCTTAATTACCACACATCAACTCAACTCAACTCATCTAAGCCTTTTCCCAACTACATGGGTTTGGCTACATGAATCTGCTTCCTCCATTTTATTAATTACATATCCATCTTAAAATTCTTGTTTATGCTACATTCATTTTTTGCATGTATATTTTTTTAACTATCTAACACTTTATGTCATAAAATATAGCTAATCTCCTGGCTATCCTATAAACTTTCTTTTCAACTTACTAGATATTTTATAATTATATAATATTCCAATTGCACTTCTTCATTTCATCCAATCTACTTTAATCTTATGAACAACATCATCCTCAATCTTTTTTTATAAATAATTAATCCTAAATATTTAAAATGATCACTTTTAATAGTTTCATAATCTTTAATTTTTATATTATTTTTATTTTATTTTTAATTTTATTAAAATTATATTATATGTATTCTTAGTAAATTAATTAGAAGATAGGAAGGTAGTGGATTCTAAGAGTGAAATTAGAGGACTTGATACTATTTTTTTGAGTTTCTTATCCTTTAAAGATGAAAATAGTTTTCATGAGCTTGGGGCCTTTCCTATTTTCTCTAATTTTATCTAAAATTTTAATAATTCTTTTAGTGGAGGAAGAGTTTCTTTCCTTGATTAATATGTGTAGAGATAAAAATATTTTAATATAAATGTCAATCTATAATTTTTCACTTAAATAATAAAATAAGTATGCTTTTATATAAGAAACCTAAGTAAAATCAATCACCTACCATTTGTATTGTTTGAAACCTTTTTAGCCTACGATCAAGTTTATGTGGCTTTAAAAACTTTAGTACAAGTTAATGATAATAAATAAACTCGAATTATAAGCTCTTCATTTTTTTTTTTAATTTGATGTGTAGCTATTTTAGGATATTATAATGGAAAAGAAAAAAAAAAGAAAAAGAAAGAAAATTAAAAAGAGAAATTTAGATACAAGAGATAAGAAGGGGAAAAAAATATAAAAGAGCTTGGGCATAAAAAAAAGAAAGAAGAAAGAGAAGACTTTATAATTTCAAAGCCTCTTCATTTTTTCTAAGGGATAAAAAAAAAACATGAGAGGTTTCATAAAAAAAATTCTTCACCTCAATTCTTTCCTCTTCTGCTTCATGTACCATCCAAACGAGATTTTAGCTCTCGTCTTTCTTAAATTTTAAACTAATGAATAAATAAATTGATCTCTCTTCATAGCAACTTATACTTGGCTCTCCGCTCGCTCGGGCATACAGTGGCCCGGACGGTGGCTGGGTTTCGGGCTTGGGCGGTCATTGCATGAGCTTCCGGGTACCAATTAGTCAGATCTGGCCGATCGAAATCAACGGTCTCAGCCGATCGGGCCCTGACCCGGCCCACGCCCGCCTCCTCGCCTCGCGGCAGCATTTCGACCCCTGCGAACGGCTCAGGTCTCTTTCCCCGGCCCCCACTCCATATATCCCACCTCCACCCAAAAACGACGAAACCATCTCTCTCTCTCTCTCTCTCTCTCTCTCTGTTTTCTAGCTTTTTATTTATTTATTTATTTGTTTATTTATTCTAGGGTTTCTCCAAGGCCGAATGCAATCTAGGTATGAATCGTTTCTCTCGATCACTGATCTCAAGGGGTTCCAATCTATCCCGATCGCTTCTCTCTCTATCTCTCTCTCACCCCGATTTCTATCAGAGTTTTCCAATTTTTGGACCTTGGATCCTGGAGCTGATCGACTTTTCAGGGAATTCGAGGAGGATAGATGTTGGAGCAGCTGCTGATCTTCACCCGAGGCGGGCTGATCCTGTAATCCCTAGATTTCTCAACTGCTCGTGAGAGTTATCACGAGGTCAGATGATAGACTCCAGATATTTGAATTCCAAGTATATCTTAATTGCTCATGAGAGTTATCACGAGATCAGATGATAGACTCTAGATATTTGAATTTCAAGTATATCTAATTACAGAGTTCCTTGATTTGGGAACTCTGTAATGCCTATAAAAGATGATGTGGAACCCTCCTTCCCATCATATGTGAACGCCCCTTCTCATCATCTCCTCGTGCGGACGTTTCTTCCCCAGCGCGCCTGCCTCTGGTAAGTTCCCTGTCCATGCATGAGAGAGAGAAGGATTGAGAGAGAAAGTTAAAAAAAAATAAAACAACGGAGAGAGGGAGGAGTCGGGTTACAAAACCCAGCTCCCTCCCCTTCCACTATGGTCGGCACTGGTTCAGGCCCGGCGGCATGCCCACCGCCTCGCCGGGCCTGAGCCCCGGCCGACAACCCCACCGTCACCGGGGGCGGCGTCCGGTGGGGTGCCAGAGGACAATGAGAGAGAGAAGAGAGCAGAGGAGGGAGGGAGACGCGATATGTGGCAATCGACCGGCGGTCTAACCCTTGGTTCGGGCCCGGCGGTGTGCTCGCCGCTTCGCCGGGCCTGAGCCTTGGTCGGAGACCTCCACCGGTGCCAAGCGTGCGTCCGATGGAGGTCCGGTCGGCCATGGTGGCCGGCCGTGCCGCCGGCATGAATCTTGGCTACAGATGACAGTGAGAGAGAAGAGAGAAATTAGGGAGAGAGAAAGAGAGGGGAGGCCGGCCACGGCGGTGGCCGGCTCTGCCCGGCCCCGGAGGCCGGACCGCCCCGGATTGGGCCGGCAAGGTCGCCGGTGTAATTTCGAGCCACCGCAATGAGACAGAGAGAAGATGTAATTAGATTGAAATTGATGAGAGAGAGAGCGTGGGGGAGGCTGCCGTGGTGGCGGCCGGCCACGGTCCGACCAACGGCGGTCGGACCGCCTTCAATTTGGTCGGCGGCGGCCCAGGCCGCCGGCGCGATTCTCAGTTCCTCTATTTCTTTTGAAACAGAGGAGCTGGGTTAATAGAGGGTTAATGGGCTGTTGGGCCGTTCGATTTTTGGGCCTTGTTGGGCCGTCTCTGAGCCCAGTTTGAGCAGCATTTTGGGCCCTGTATCGGGCCGAGAATGGCAAAGTAAATATATGGCCCGAATTAGGATTGATTCTAGTTTCTGAGAATAATTTTATTTCCCTATTTGGGTGTATACATTGAGAGATATTCAAGCCCAAAGTTGGGCCCGTGAAGTGGTTTGGGTAGAGTTTAAGAATTATTTTATAATTCAGATTTAGAAATTTAATAATGAAAATGATTCTGTAGGTTCCCAGGTCCAATTAGCTGGGTTATCAAGTGAATTCGTGTACTGTGGTAAGTAAGTCAAGTATTATAATTTTATTAATTATTAATTTATGAACTGTGAAATTACAGTTAAATATAATTATGTTAATTTGGCAAAATCATGTTATTACTATGATAATATGTAATCATGATAATGACAGTAAAACTTTATGTGTCGCCGCGGTTCTCATATGACAGATTATCACATGACAGATTTCCACATGATAGATTATCACATGATAGATTCTCACATGACAGATTCTCACATGACAGATTCTCACATTATCACATGACAGATTATCACATGACAGATGACAGATACTGGTACCAGGACCCTTCCTCTTAGGGGATATTTAAGAGGGTTACACATGATGTGTATTGTAGGTCCGTGGGACACAAAAGAAAAATAATGACAGTATAAACAATGTAATTGTTATTGAATTAAGTTTCAAGCTAATGATCTGATGACATGAACCTAATGATAGCCTGATAAATGAAATTTTGAAATTATATTAGGCTTACTTATTGAGTGTGAGCTCATAAAATTCTCATTTTTTCAGAGCCTCAAGAATGAAGATGGATAATTGAGATAGAAGGAGTTTTTATTACGAAGACTTAGTTTTATTATATTGATTTAGTTCAGATTTGTTGGTGTGTAGGGCAGATAGCCCAAGACTGATAATTCTGGTTTGTAATAAATCATGGATATGAAATTTGATTTATTGATTTATGTGATAAGTGCAAGATGCCTTGCATGCCTGGCATGCGGCGGGTTGTCATCCTAGTTCAAATTTTAGGAGTGGGGCATGACAGATCCTATGGTCGTGGGGCAACGCCCTTAAGGGCTCCCCAATCGACACCCTTATCCGCTCATGCCTCCTCGAGGAGCGCTCCGCTGAGACCTCCTTCAGCTACGACACGCCCATGGGTGGCGCCGCCTTCACGCTCAAGTAGGCCTTCCACAACGACCTCGGTCTTGTCTTCGTCACCATCTACCAGTGGATTCTCCACCTCCTCTACGTCGACGATCTCCTCGCTGCCGTCCGCAAGGAGTTCTCGCAGATTTACGATCCCAAGCGCCCGCGGGCGTATAATGAATTTGATGACATATTCCGGCAGCTCCAGAAGGAGGCCGAGGCTCGTGCTGAGGAGATAAGGAAGTTGAAGTAGTCTAATCGGGCCCCTCTCGTGGCTGGAAAGAAACATGACCAGAAGGTTAGGTCGCAGGAGGGAAGCAGAAGGACGGTAAGGATGATGGTGAGTCGGGCAAAGGGCGTGGGTTATCGAACGGGAGTTCGAACGAGATTGGAGTTAAAAAGGAGAATTCTCGTGCCAAGCATTGCTAATATATTTAATATTAAATAAAAATAAATATTAGATAAGTGTATATTAAATATATAATAAAATTAAATATTATTAAATATTTATATAAAAATAAAAAACATAATATAAGATTATCATATTTTAATAATTTTATTTTTAAAAAAAAATTAAATTATCATAATTTATGATAATCTTACATTATCAAAAATTAAATATTGTCATTCAAATTCTATAACTAATAAGCCAAAGCTCAAGAGTTAAAACTGTATTTTTCCAAACTAAATTAAGGAACCCATGCACGAAATCACATATGCCTGATTGCTTTTAGGAGCATTACATTTTGATTAGAATATAAAAAAATTATCTAATTACTATAATCAAATTTTGATTTGGTTAAAGTTAATTGAAATCATGCCTAAGAAATGGCAAAGGAACTTATGTGTTCTAATTATGAAACTCGATTTCAAAGAACAATCGATGAAGTATAAATATTATAACAATGTGGCTATATCATTCATTTTATTGAGTTTGTCCATATGCCATACATTAATACATTACAAAGCATGTAACAAAATAAATTCTAAAAGACCTACACCGATAGGGATTGCAATCAAGTTAGGCTGAGTACAAGTTAGGCCAAATTTCTATCAAACCAGACCCAACATATTTATTAAATGGGTCAAAATTCTAGACCAAAACCTTACCGTTTTAATTATTCAACAAGTAACTTGACCCAACTAGTAATGCATTGAAACAAGTTAAATGCATTGAACGAGTCAAGCTATGCGATTTCAATCTTTCCCAAATAATGAGCAATGGCTAAGGCAAGGTTACACGCTTTCAAGAAATCATCGTTGGCATCCTTAATTGACGGTTCATTGCACAACCTTGCCGTGTCTCTGTACTTGTTGATTTCAGGTATGGCACTTCCGTATTCCTTTAATGCCATATAATTTCTCGTCGATGGCAAAATTCTATTATTTTGAGTAGATCGAAAGGCCACCTGCACCTCCTCATTTTCGCCTTCAAGTTTGGACTCGATGTTCGTGGTCTTGCTAATCAGTACTTCTACAGCAATGACGCCCAACCCTGCGAAGTCAGCAGAGCCACTGGTGGGATCCATATTGAGAGTGTTGATATAGTAGTTAGGAGAGATATTACTGGCTTTAAGAGAATTGCAAAGATCTTCGAGAGGAGCAGCTGCAATAAGGGAGGATCTTTGAGAGAAGAAGAGAAAAGCAAAGGCAGAGAGATATATAGAGGGCCTCATTTTTTAATGAAAATATAATGGTCTTTAGAGAACAAGAAAGAACCTTTTTTTTATAGGCTTAAGGATACCTAAAAATGGAAAAAAAAAGGATTACGATAAGTACAGGGCTCCAAAACGTTTTATGTGGAAAGAAAAAAGATATGATAACAAAGGAAGGATATGAGAAGGAAAAGAAAAAAAAAAAAAAAAAAACAAATAAGAAGAAAAAGTAAATAATTAAAAAAGAAAAAAAAAGGAAAGAATAAAGGAAGAAAAGAAAAAGAAATATAATAGGTGTAAAAGAAATTAAGTGAAAAAGGAAGAGAGACAGTGGATACTTACTAATCCTAATTGCCTTAAGATGGGCAATGACATGATTTGATAAGATCAATAGATAAATAAATCATCTAATAATGATACATGGAAAAGTGATTTGCTGAAATATAATATAAAATAATACATAGAATGAAATTCTATTGCTTAGGGAAGGAAAAAGGGGAAAAAGTCCTTGACAAAATTGAATGCATAAATGTTCCTCCAAAGCCAGTAATTCATTCCATTCAAAATCTAAAAACTCCAAATATGGCAAGATGATTTTAGAAACATATCTTAAGTTTACAAATAAAACATAACCACCTTAACTGGCATAAAAGATTGCATCCATACCCTCAATGGTACAACTTTGGCCAAATTTTATTTATTTAGAACTAAGTATAGCAATATATTCTTTTGTTTGGAATTTCTTTTCTGGGATCTACTCGCTAATAATTTAAAAAACTCAATTATAATTAATTTTCTACTAAAATATATGATTAAAATTTCATAGTTTCCTTATAACACTACAAGAAAATACTGAAATAGCGACGCAATTTTTAGCGACGCAATATTGCGTCGCTAAATTGCGACCACTTTGCGACGCTTCTGTGACAACAAATATTGCGACAAATTAGCGACTCATTAGCGACTCAAGTAACCAAAAAATTTAAAATAAATTAAATTTTTAATATGCGACGCAATATTTGCGTCGCAATATTTTTTAAGTTTTTTATGAAAATAAATATCTATCAAAAATATTGCGACGCAATATGTGCCGCAATATTTTTAACATAAATAAAAATTTTAAATAGCAACGCATTAGCAACGCAATTAAATAGATAATTAGAAAAATTATTTTTTATTTAGCGACGCACCAAATGCATCGCAATAATTTAAATGAAATTAGATTTTAATAAAAAAATATCGGAAAAANTAGGGAAGGAAAAAGGGGAAAAAGTCCTTGACAAAATTGAATGCATAAATGTTCCTCCAAATCCAGTAATTCATTCCATTCAAAATCTAAAAACTCCAAATATGGCAAGATGATTTTAGAAACATATCTTAAGTTTACAAATAAAACATAAACACCTTAACTGGCATAAAAGATTGCATCCATACCTCAATGGTACAACTTTGGCCAAATTTTATTTATTTAGAATTAAAGTATAGCAATATATTCTCTTGTTTGGAATTTCTTTTCTGGATCTACTGGCTAATAATTTAAAAAACTCAATTATAATTAATCTTCTACTAAAATATATGATTAAAATTTCATAGTTTCCTTATTTATAACTTTTCAAAATGCTAATAATTGATAGCATACTTCCATATCTAAAATTTTCAAGGCTGATTCAATATTTTGATTAATGTTCGTTCAAAATTCTTCACCTTTTATACTACTTGGCTAATGGATGAGAATAGTTGGCACGAAGGAACAACAGCATGCTAACTTTTCGAATAATTTGTTCCAAAAACCACCACTTTCCAATCTCACAAAATGGTGCAATATGTAAGGTCAATTATTCTTTAATCCAAATAAATGGTCATATTATAAATAATGATGATTTTATAATGTTTGATTGTGGCTATTATTTTGATTTTTACCATTATTAAATAGTGATAAAACGGGCGATATCCATTATCTGTTGCATTAACTAATATTTAAAACCTCATAATAACCTAAAACAATTTATTCAAAGCATCCATATCATGTTTGCGTAGTGTCTCCTAAAGTGACGTGAATGTGATTTGGTAATAGTAAACAATCCCTATCTTTCAAATTTAAATCAATGTTGAAAGCTAATAGAACTATTATAGAGAAAGGTGAACTTGCTTTGATTTATAGAGAATGAGAGAATATTTGGAGTTGTGGAAGAGAGTGTGAGATTGAAAGAAAGAGAGAGCTAGCTTTGTAGCCAAGCCCCACCCAAGCATTATCGCTCAATTCCAAACCTCCATCGCTCTTGAGGCATAGCGCCTCCATTTAGGAAGACAAGTGGGTCACGGTCCTTGTTGGGTGACCCAAAAGGTGGGGGTTTTACATCCTCATCAAGCAACATCCTATTGCGAACCCGATCACACTAATAGATAGAATAAAAAATTTAGGATAATTATGATTACTTTGAGGGTATCATGCCTTCAGATGACCGCTTTAAGAGGGGTTAACTTCACTTCAAAAAGGTTGAGCCTCCAAACAAAAGGAACCAATAATATTATTTACATATTTATAGGGTTGAAATGTTAATTATTTAAGAAAAAGTAAATACAATTATATAAATAAACCTTCTAATGAAACTAATGCATAATTGAGAAAATAAATCATTGTCTAAGGTCAAAAGTTTTTCATAATAACTAGATTCTTCAAATCAAAGGAATCTTATAGATTTAAAAAGATCTTTAAAATTAGGGAATCCTATCATTCCACTTCCCTTAAAATCAACCTTGTTCTCAAGGTTGAAAATCAAAGAAACTTCTTCTATTACTTGTCAAAGTACTCATACGGGGCCTCTTTCATTATCCTTATTTGTAACCCTATTAAAATAGAACCTTGTTCTATATGTATCCATTGAGGTCCAACCATGAACAACAAATATAAAGTTTGTGAGGTCATCATTAGATGATGCAGTAGCTTTTGCGGACTAGGATCAAAAGTAAACCAATCTGTTGCTTATATTATAAACAAGAAGTATCATCCAATTTTATAGTACCAGCACCATCATACATTCGAGAATCTTGCAATAACAGATAATTGTTTTGTAGCATATTAACTTGTCGTGCTTCTAATAGCTTTATTGTAATTTGTGAGGATTGATGAGGCTTAGATGCTGATGTCGAACTCCCTAAGATAGCTATTTGAGAAAAAGTTGCTGCATTAATAGATGCTTGTAGAGTAGCAAATTTTGTACGAAGAAAAGAATTAGAAGTTTTGTACATGCTGTTGAAGCACTATTGATTTTCTTTAAATGCATCATCATTTTCTTTAGTTTGCAGGCTTGAATAATTGAGATTTTGGCCATCTAGTGCAAGAATATTATAGTAGTTGTCCCATTCACTAGGTGGTTTAAATCCCATATGGTCCATACCATTAGAAGATGGAACAATTGTTGTATGAGGTTCCAGACCAATACCAAAAATTATGTGCATCATTTTAGATCTCGGTTTAGAGTTAACTTGCTTCTTATATTAAAATAGCTATCTTTTTGCTTGCATAAAGCAAGAAATTGCTCTTCCTTAAGCCCAGCGAACCCAATAGCTTTAGTCATATTGGTTGGTTGGAACATACGAACTGCATACTTGATTTTTTCTTTAAGTCCATCAACAAAGTATCTTACAGAAAATTCTTCAGTTAACCCTACAGTATTTTTAATGAATTGTTCAAATTGGTATTGATACTCATCACCATAAAGGTTTGGCACAACTTGACGGGTTCTCCATCAAAGCAAGAAACTTCATAGCATGAGGTTCAGGATTGGATTATTCTTTCATTTTTATATAGTGATCAAATCCTTATTGTTGGATTTGGTGGTTGCTAATTGAAGATTCACAAAAAAAATTTCTCATACCCATAATCATCCTTTTCAAATCAGCCAAAGTATCAATTAGCTACTTATTAGATTCTCTTAGCTCAAATACAAATGCTTTTATTATTTTTGTTAAACTTTTTATATCACTTTTCATACATTTTTTTCATTATTGTCGACAAGCTTTTTTTTGTTATATTTTTATAGATCTCGGTAACAAATCTCTTTGAAAATAAGAAGGAACTTTTCTCCCACTATTTCCTTTTTTTCTTTTTCTTTTTTCCAACATTCTCTTCCCCTTTTTTTCTCTCTCTTTCTTTTTTTCTTCTCTTCTTTGTTCTTCTTTCTCTCTCTCTCTCTCTCTCTCTCCCCTCTTTCATTTTTTTTCTTTGGTTTTCCCCCTCCTTTTCTCTTTGTTTTCAACTAGATTTTCTTTTGCAGGTGGGTTATGGGTGTTGGGAATTGTATTCTAAAGCCAATCATTTGATAATTGTGCTAATGTAAATAGTATATAAATTGATATATTAACAAGGAGGAAGAATTTCAAGAAAGCTATCTTCCAATAGGTCATGGAATTTATCTTTCTAAGAAGGATTGTTCGACAACTCCTAATGAAAGAGAATATATGAGTCGAATTTCATATGCTTTGGCAGTGGGATCGATTATGTACACCATGACATGTACAAGACCAGATATAGCATACTCACTAGGAGTAGTAAGTAGATACCAATCTGATCCAGAAGAAAAATACTGGCAAGTTGTTAAGACAATCCTTAAGTATTTGAAAATACTAAGGACCAGTGGTTAGTGTATGGAGAGTCTGATTTCAAACTTATTGGATATACTGATTCCAGTTTTCAATCAGATCATGATGATAGCAAAAGTGTGTCGGGTTTCGTGTTTATCCTAAATGGTGGAGCTGTTTGCTGAAAAAGTTTTAAGCAACATACAGTGGCAAATTTAGTGTGCGAGGCAGAGTACATCGCTGCATCAGATGCTGCGAAAGAAGCTGTGTAGCTACGAAAGTTCATCTTCGAGCTTGGAGTGGCACCTTCCATAGATGGACCAGTCCTATTGTACAGTGACAGCACTAGTGCAATAGCTCAAGCAAAGGAACCACGAGCACATCAACGCACCAAGCACATACTGCGTCGGTTTCATCTCATTCGAGAGATTGTAGAACGAGATAACATAAATCTTCAGAAGATTGACGGAAAGGAAAACCTAGGTGATCCATTTACTAAAGCACTCAGCATCAAGGAGTTTGACGACTTTAAATTGAAGATGGGTATTAGATATTGTAATGAGTGGCTTTAGGCTAAGTGGGAGTTTGTTGGGAATTGTATCCTAAAGCTAATCATTTGATGATTGTGCTAATGTAAATAGCATATAAATTAATATATTAATAAAAGTTATTTGATAATTTATTCATTACAAGAACATCTTCTTAAAACTCCTAATAGTAATGAAGCCCTTAGGATCTTCTTTTACAATAAAGAAGGATTTATCTTTGAAGATCCTCAAAAGAGTTCGCGACCAAATGATATACTATGACAGGGTCATAGTACCATCAATTATAGGACGTTGTATATCATATTTGTTGGTTGTCCTCTTAACCAAGGAGTGTAGAGACACTGGTATGACATACATGTGAGAGTGTAGGAGTACATTTCACCGCACGTGACTCATTTCTGGATACTTTGCTGTCAAGAGTTAATCCGAGAAGATATGGATATAAGTATCCTTAAGACCTGAGAATCACAACTGATGACTTGCAAGCAACTCATTGTACTTAGGTGCCGAACCACCTGGATTTCTAATCCAGCTACGAAAGGTTACTGGGTGCAGTCAAGTACTTGTGGTAGTCAGTTGTTGATCAAGATGGAATTTGACTTATCCCGTTAAAAGGAGAAATGCTTGTGTTTCAATTTAGTAAGACCTTGGTCAAGACACTTCATGTGAAGGTCACATGATCACTAAATTTGAAATCACTTTATGGATTTGCTATTTAGAGTTGATAGGCTCTTAAGTCATCTTTAGCATTTGTGGTCAAAAGGATGAATTATACGGTAACTATTTCTTAGGGTTCTTGGAGTTTGCTCGGCAACTCTTCGACCTATCCGGACGTCGGGTTCCATTGCTAGATGGGCACATCGATTAGTATAGAAAGTTGTTTCTATGCTATCGGCTTAGGTTCGAACCTAGAGAGTCACACGCATAGAAGTTTCTTAGGATGATCTATTTGCTGATCAATGATTGAGAATCGTATATGATTTAATTAATCAATTTGATTGATTGAATTATCTCAATTGGGTTAAGTACAAGTGAATTAGATTCAATTTGGTTTAAGTCTATTAGAAGGACTAATCAATTTCAAATATTGATTTGAAATTAGACTTGATTTGGATTTAAATAGATTTAGGACTAGACAAATTTGATTTGGGCTAGAACCATGATCTATGTAGGTTCAGTCCAATAAATTCAAATCAGCTTAAACCAAAACCCGAACCTAAACCCCTTGCATAAGGATCTCACATGATGAGATAACTTGATTAAATTCTCATGTAGAATTTAATATATTAATTTAATCTTTTCAAACTGTTTCCATTGGAATTCTAAGTGTTAAAATTCATATAGAATTAATGTACCTCTTTGAATTAACCAACGATGGAATTCTAAGTGTTAGAATTTACATCTCTTTGGTTTTCACCGAACGTCGAAATTAACCAAATGTTGCATCTCTTTGGTTTTCACCGAACGTCGGAATTAACCAAATGCTGCATCTCTTTGGTTTTCACCGAATGACAGAATTCTAAGTGTTAAAATTCAATGGGCTAAAGGCTACATTGAGCCTATAAATTAGAGGACATTCTTCACCAGATAACACAACACAACACACGATATGTCATGGATTGAAATTCTAAAGAGTTAGAACACAAATTCCTGGTGTGATTCTGGTGTTAGCAAAAGTTTGGTGGATCTTGGAGAAAGATTCAAGTGGAAGGATTCAAGATCAGTAAAGTTATTTTTCTATGAGCTAGCACTCTTGGGAATCCGATCATTCGGGGACTTCGCATGGATGATACTAGAGGCTAGACAATTGAACGGCTACATAGCACAAAGGATTTATCCTATTTTCTTAAGGTAAGTGATTTGATCCCTAGATCTTAAGGCAGGCTTCAAGATAAGTAGTATGACTTCTCATCTTGAAGATCAAGATATGATCTTGATTATTTAATTTATATGCATAATTTAGATCAAATGATCCTATATATAGGCAAAGATATGATCTTGATTCATGTTTGATAGATTAATATGTAATCTTTAAGTTTCTGCATTGATAATTGTTATCAAATCATTAAAATACGCATGCCTCAGAGATTGTTTTCCTAACAATTGGTATCAGAGCATGGTTTCATCTTGATCTAATTTATTGCATGTAAATTAATGCTCCTATTAATTTTGTAATTAAAGCTAAAATGGATCACCAGGCTATTATGGATTAAAAATCCAAATTACCCATTTAATGAGGTATTCTGTGACATATTGCCGTGACGTTATGGTTCTTGATGTTTAGTCAAAAGATAATTTAAATTGATCTTTTGCATCAAAACATAGATTACACACACTCTCAAAAGATGTTTTATAATTGATACATATTGATGTTGTATAAAAGCATGATATTTGCATGTTTAGTATAAAAACATAGATATGAGTATATGGCTTGTTGTCTATGTTATGAAACATACAAATATTTATGAGAGTTTTATTTGAATGTCAAATATTTATTCATAATCTTTTTAGATATGATCTAAATATAGAAATTATGAATAGTTAAATAATGCAACTGATGCATATTCATATGACATGAAATATATTTAACCTTATGGGTTAGCTAAATCAGGTCCATAAAGGGTTAGACCCTAAGGTTTAAATCAACTAGACTATAAGAGTATTTGATCAAATCTAAATTAATTAGATCAGGTTAAGGATGCTCTACATCAAACAATAGTTGTAGTTGATCATGTCCATGTCTTTGATTAAACCAAATGGAAGTAGATTAGGCTCCGTGGTTGAGCATGAATCTCTTAGATGGTCAAATCAAAATTGGTTAACCATATGATGTCAAGGTGAGTTGGCAAGTTGCTCTAGGATCAACGATCGAATGGTTTTTAATTGGGAGCTACTCGTATTGATGCATCTTTAACGAGTTAATGGCATATCCCTCCCATCGATCTTACTTACCTGGTCAATATGGTGAACCATTTATGATTCAGATCATTTACCTGATTCGGGTTGGCCCATGCCTGTAAGAAAATCAGTCTTACTGATTTAGGTGCCACTTAACCTGACTTAATCTTGTTTCATTCTACCAATTTTATAGATTTAGTGGGAGAACTTGATTAGTCAATTTATCTTCAGATTATTAAATCCTCTAAAATTATTAGGTCCTTAAAATGAAATAGTTATATGATAACTAGATCATAGCCTCCCATTAAGATGGGTGATAATGAGTCCGATGTCTTGATAATCATTGGAGGCACTCCATGCCTTGTGCTTGTCAACCATCGGAATTATCATTCATTATATGATAAGTCAGAGTAATTATTAAATAGACAGTCAGGTGGGCCGAGCTTCACTTGGGCTTGGTTATCTATTGATAGGTTACACTGATTATATCATTTAATGGTTGGATCTAACCAGAACTTTCAGTGGAGGCACTCCATGCCTGCTGAAGAGGAACATGGGGCATAACTAAACACTAAGAATTATTTGAAAAACAGTTGGGTTGGCCAAGCTTCACTTGGGCTTGTATGTAGTCTATGTAGATCTTAGTGCCCACTAAAAAATTAAGAATAAATCTTCGAATTGGGGTGTAGAGGTTACCAATTTGAACAAAATAGTTGGAGAATCTTTAGACTAAAGTCCAAGTCTTTAGATTGAATCAATTTATATGCTACTAAACTTTAGTTTTTCCTTATGCAGAAAATGATCACTAATTTAACATTAAGGTCCCTATTGGATAGTAACAAGTTGAATGGTTTTAATTTCAATAGCTGGTTTAAAAAACTTAAGATTGTCCTTGAGCATGAGAGGATTCTAATATTATGAATAATCCTGCACCTGAGATACTTAATGCAAACACCCAAAGTTCTAAGAGAGACACTTATCAGAAGTGGCTCAGTGATAGAACTAGGGTGCATTGCATCATGCTAGCAGCAATGAACGAAGAATTCAGTCGCCGATTCGAGAATGCTTAGCTAGAAGAAATCATTGAAGCATTGAATGAATCTTTCGGCACACCCGATGACGTTGAAAGGCACAAGACTAGTTGTGAAGTGGCTCAGTGATAGAACTAGGGTGCATTGCATCATGCTAGCAGCAATGAACGAAGAATTCGGTCGCCGATTCGAGAATGCTCAGCTAGAAGAAATCATTGAAGCATTGAATGAATCTTTTGGCTCACCCGACGACGTTGAAAGGCACAAGACTAGTTGTGCTATTTTTAATGCTCGAATGAGGGATGGATCTCATGTCACTGATCATGTATTGTACATGATCGAGAAGATAGAACTCCTAAGCAAGCTCGGCTTTTCCCTACATGAGGAGTTGGGAAAAGATGCGATCCTGAATTCCTTGCCTCCATCCTTTCAACATTTCCATACTCATTTTCGAATGACAAAGCCTGCAGTCAACTACTACGGTTTGTTGGGATTGTTACAGAACTTTGAGAAGGACAACCAGCTCTCTAAGGGTTTGATTAATGTGATTGAAGGATCTAAGGTGGGGCATCAACCTTTTGGGAAAGAGAAGAAGAAAAAGAATAAGAAAAAGGTGCAATATGCTAGGACATCTATAAGGGGTCAGATGCATAAGAAGAAAGTTGATAAAAGTCAAGCTGAATGCTTTCATCGCAAAATGCAAGGGCACTGGAAGAGGAACTGTCCTCTTTACATTGCCACACTTGATCCAAACAGGCCAAAGAAGAAAAAGGGGCAAGATGTTGCTCAACAAGGTATTTATATGATAACACCTTATAATTTTTCTATATATGATAATCAAACCTGGGTATTAGATACCAGGAGTCCTTTTAATATTTGTAATTCATTACAGGGACTACAGGTCACTAGAAGATTTGAAGACAATGAAAGATTCCTTAATATCAGTGATGGAAGATTAGTTCCAGTTCTGTCATTAGGAGTTCTTGAAATAGTTTTCAATAGAAATGTCATTATACTAAATTATTGTCATTTTTGCCCAATGTTCTTGTTGAACATAATTTTTGTAGGCCTTCTGGCTAAAAGTCATTATGAAATTTCAATAAAGGATGTTACTTTGAATATCATTATGAATGGAGTCACTGTAATGACTGGGCATTTATCTAATGGCATTTATATATTATCACAGCCTATGAATGTAGTGTACAAATCAAGTAAGCGCCCTAGAATAAAGATGTCACAGATATTTATCTTTGGCACCATCGGCTGGGTCATATCAACAAGAACAAATTGAACAGGTTAACCTAGGAGGGCATCCTTCGAGTTGATGATTATGAATCATTAACTACCTATGAATCTTGTCTTCTTGGTAAAATGACCAAGTCATCTTTTACTGAAAAAGGTGAAAGAGCCAAAGAGCTATTGGGTCTAGTACATACTGATCTATGTGGATCAATGAGCACTTGTGCTAAAGGTAGATATTACTACTTTACTTTTACAAATGACCTTTCTAGGTTCAGTTATGTCTATCTTATGAGACATAAATCTGAATCGTTTGAAATGTTCAAACTATATCATAAAGAAGTAGAAAAACAAACAGGAAAATGTATTAAGACCCTTCGATCAGATCGAGATGGCGAATACCTTTCAAATGACTTTGTGACATATTTAAGGGAGAATGAGATTCTCTCCCAATGAAAAGGCTATCTTCCGATAGGTCATGGAATTCATCTTTCTAAGAAAGATTATTCAACAACTCCTAATGAAAGAGAACGTATGAGTTGAATTCCATATGCTTCGGCAGTGGGATCGATTATGTACACCATGACATGTACAAGACCAGATGTAGCATACTCAGTAGGAGTAGTGAGTAGATACTAATCTGATCCAGAAGAAAATCACTGGCAAGTTGTTAAGACAATCCTTAAGTATTTGAGAAATACTAAGGACCAGTGGTTAGTCTATGGAGAGTCTGATTTGAAACTTATTGGATATACTGATTCCAGTTTTCAATCAGATCATGATGATAGCAAAAATGTATCGGGTTTCGTGTTTATCCTAAATGGTGGAGCTGTTTGCTGAAAAAATTTCAAGCAACATACAGTGGCAGATTCAGTGTGCGAGGCAGAGTACATCGATGCATCAGATGCTGCGAAAGAAGCTATGTGGCTATGAAAGTTCATCTTGAGCTTGGAGTGGCACCTTCCATAGATGGACTAGTCCTGTCATACAGTGACAGCACTGGTGTCATAGCTCAAGCAAAGGACCACGAGCACATCAGCGCACCAAGCACATACTACGTTGGTTTCATCTCATTCGAGAGATTGTAGAACGAGGTAACATAAATCTTCAGAAGATTGACGGAAAGGAAAACCTAGGTGATCCATTTACTAAAGCACTCGGCATCAAGGAGTTTGACAACTTTAAATTGAAGATGGGAATTAGATACTGTAATGAGTGGCTTTAAGCTAAGTGGGAGTTTGTTGGGAATTGTATCCTAAAGCTAATCATTTGATGATTATGCTAATGTAAATAGCACATAAATTGATTTATTAATAAAAGTTATTTGGCAGTTTATTCATTAGAAGAACATCTTCTTAAAACTCCTAATAGTAATGAAGCCCTTAGGATCTTCTTTTACAATAAAGGAGGATTTATCTTTGAAGATCCTCAAAAGAGTTCGCGACCAAATGATATACTATGACAGGGCCATAGTATTATCAATATGACATTGTATATCATATTTGTTGGTTATCCTCTTAACCAAGGAGTGTAGAGACACTGGTATGACATACATGTGAGAGTGTAGGAATACATTTCACCGAATGTGACTCATTTCCGAATACTTTGCTGTCAAGAGTTAATCCGAGAAGATATGGGTATAAGTATCCTTAAGACCTGAGAATCACAACCGGTGACTTGCAAGCAACTCATTGTACTTAGGTGCCGGACCACCTGGATTTCTAATCCAGCTACAAAAGGTTACTGGGTGCAATCAAGTACTTGTGGTAGTTAGTTGTTGATCAAGATGGAATTTAACCTATCCCGTTAAAAGGAGAAATGCTTGTGTTTCAATTTAGCAAGACCTTGGCCAAGGCACTTCATGTGAAGGTCACATGATCACTAAAGTTGAAATCACTTTATGGATTTGCTATTTAGAGTTGATAGGCTCTTAAGCCATCCTTAGCATTTGTGGTCAAAAGGTTGAATTATACGGTAACTATTTCTTAGGGTTCTTGGAGTTTGCTCGGCAACTCTTCGACCTATCCAGACGTCAGGTTCCACTGCTAGATGGGCACATCGATTAGTATAGAAAGTTGTTTTTATGCTACCGGCTTAGGTTCGAACCTAGAGAGTCACACGCATAGAAGTTTCATAGGATGATCTATTTGCTGATCAAGGATTGAGAATCGTATATGATTTAATTAATCAATTTGATTGATTGAATTATCTCAATTGGGTTAAGTACAAGTGAATTAGATTCAATTTGGTTTAAGTTTATTAGAAGGACTAATCAATTTCAAATATTGATTTGAAATTAGACTTGATTTGGATTTAAATAGATTCAGGACTAGACAAATTTGATTTGGGCTAGAACCATGATCTATGTAGGTTCAGTCCAATAAATTCAAATTAGCTTAAACCAAAATCCGAACCCAAACCCCTCGCATAAGGATCTCACATGATGAGACAACTTGATTAAATTCTCATGTAGAATTTAATATATTAATTTAATCTTCTCCAAACCATTTCCATTGGAATTCTAAGTATTAGAATTCCTATAGAATTAATGTACCTCTTTGAATTAACCAACGATGGAATTCTAAGTGTTAGAATTCATATCTCTTTGGTTTTCACCGAACGTCGGAATTAACCAAACGTTGCATCTCTTTGGTTTTCACCGAACGTCGGAATTAACCAAACGTTGCGTCTCTTTGGTTTTCACCGAACGACAGAATTCTAAGTGTTAGAATTTAATGGGCTAAAGGCTACATTGAGCCTATAAATTAGAGGACATTCTTCACCAGATAACATAACACAACACACGATATGTCATGGATTAAAATTTAAAGAGTTAGAACACAAAATTCTGGTGTGATTTTGATGTAAGCAAACGTTTGATGGATCTTGGAGGAAGATTCAAGTGGAAGGATTTAAGATCAGCAAAGTTATTTTTCCGCGAGCTAGCACTCTCGGGAATCCGATCATTCGGGGACTTCGCGTGGATGATACTAGAGGTCGGACGATTGAACGACTACATAGCACAAAGGATTTACCCTATTTTCTTAAGGTAAGTGATTTGATCCCTAGATCTTAAGGCAGGCTTCAAGATAAGTAGTATGACTTCTCATCTTGAAGATCAAGATATGATCTTGATTATTTAATTTATATGCATAATTTAGATCAAATGATCCTATATATAAGGCAAAGATATGATCTTGATGCATGTTAGATAGATTAATATGTAATATTTAAGTTTCCGCATTGATAATTATTATCAAATCATTAAAATATGCATGCCTCGAAGATTGTTTTCCTAACAATTGGTATCAGAGCATGGTTTCATCTTGATCTAATGTATTGCATGTAAATTAATGCTCCTATTAATTTTGTAATTAAAGCTAAAATGGAGCTATTCGGTCACAGATGGATTAAAAATCCAAATTACCCATTCAATAAGGTATTCTGTGACATATTACCGTGATGTTATGGTTCTTGATGTTTAGTCAAAAGATAATTTAAATTGATCTTTGGCATCAAAACACAGATTACACACACTCTCAAAAGATGTTTTATAATTGATACATATTGATGTTGTATAAAAGCATGATATTTGCATGTTTAGTATAAAAACATAGATATGAGATATGATGGCTTATTGTCTATGTTATGAAACATACAAATATTTATGAGAGTTTTATTTGAATGTCAAATATTTATTCGTAATCTTTTTAGATATGATCTAAATATAGGAATTATGAATAGTTAAATAATGCAACTGATGCTTGATTCATATGACATGAAATATATTTAACATTATGGGTTAGCTAAATCAGGTCCATAAAGGGTTAGACCCTAAGGTTTAAATCAACTGGACTATAGGAGTATTTGATCAAATCTAAATTAATTAGATTAGGTTAAGGATGCTCTACATCAAACAATAGTTATAGTTAATCATGTCCATGTCTTTGATTAAACCAAATGGAAGTAGATTAGGCTCCGTGAATGAGCATGAATCTCTTAGATGGTCAAATCAAAATTGGTTAACCATATGATGTCAAGGTGAGTTGGGAAGTTGCTCTAGGATCAATGATCGAATGGTTTTTAATTAGGAGCTGCTTGTATTGATGCGTCTTAAACGAGTTAATGGCTTATCCCTCCCATCAATCTTACTTACCTGATCAATATAGTGAACCATTTATGATTCAGATCATTTACCTGATTCGGGTTGACCCATGCCTGTAAGGAAATTAGTCTGACTGATTTAGGTGCCACTTAACCTGACTTAATCTTGTTTCATTCTATCAATTTCATAGATTTAGTGGGAGAACTTGATTAGTCAATTTATCTTCATATTATTAAATCCTCTAAAATTATTAGGTCCTTAAAATAAAATAGTTATATGATAACTAGATCATAGCCTCCCATTGATAATGAGTCCGATGTCTTGATAATCATTGGAGGCACTCCATGCCTGATGCTTGTCAACCATCAGAATTATCATTCATTATATGATAAGTTAGAGTAACTATTAAATAGACAATCAGGTGGGCCAAGCTTCACTCGGGCTTGGTTGTCTATTGATAGGTTACACTGATTATATCATTTAATGGTTGGATCTAACCAGAACTTTCAGTGGAGGCACTCCATGCATGTTGAAGAGGAACATGGGGAAAAACTAAACACTAAGAATTATTTGGAAAACAATTGGGTTGGCCAAGCTTCATTTGGGCCTGTATGTAGTCTATGTAGATCTTAGTGCCCACTAAAGAATTAAGAATAATTCTTCGAATTGGGGTATAGAGGCTGCCAATTTGAACAAAATAGTGGAAGAATCTTTAGACTAAAGTCCAAGTCTTTAGACTGAATCAATTTATATACTACTAAACTTTAGTTTTTCCTTATGCAGAAAATGACCACTAATTTATCATTAAGGTCCCTATTGGATAGTGACAAGTTGAATGGTTTTAATTTCAATAGCTGGTTTAAAAAACTTAAGATCGTCCTTGAGTATGAGAGGATTCTATATATTCTGAATAATCATGCACCTGAGATACCTAATGCAAACATCCAAAGTTCTGAGAGAGACACTTATCAGAAGTGGCTCAGTGATAGAACTAGGGTGCGTTGCATCATGCTAGCAGCAATGAACAATGAATTTGGTCGCCGATTCGAGAATGCTCAGCTAGAAGAAATCATTCAAGCGTTGAATGAATCTTTCGGCACACCCGATGACGTTGAAAGGCACAAGACTAGTTGTGCTATTTTTAATGCTCGAATGAGGGATGGATCTCCTGTCACTGATCATGATTGTACATGATCGAGAAGATAGAACTCCTAAGCAAGCTCGGCTTTTTCCTACATGGGGAGTTGGGAAAAGATGCGATCCTGAATTCCTTGCCTCCATCCTTCTGACCTTTCCATACTCATTTTGAATGATAAAGCCTGCAGTCAACTACCACGGTTTGTTGGGATTGTTACAGAACTTTGAGAAGGACAACCAGCTCTCTAAGGGATTGGTTAATATGGTTAAAGGATCTAAGGTGGGGCGTCAACCCTTTGGAAAAGGAAAGAAGAAAAAGAATAAGAAAAAGGTGCAATATGCTAGGACATCTATAAGGGGTCAGATGCAGAAGAAGAAAGTTGATAAAAGTCAAGCTGAATGCTTTCATTGCAAAATGCAAGGGCACTGGAAGAGGAACTGTCCTCTTTACATTGTCACACTTGATCCAAACAGGCCAAAGAAAAAAAGGGGTAAGATGTTGCTCAGCAAGGTATTTATAGGATAACACCTTGTAATTTTTTGTATATGATAATCAAACCTGGGTATTAGATGCCGGGAGTCCTTTTAATATTTGCAATTCATTGCAGGGACTACAGGTCACTAGAAGATTTGAAGACAATGAAAGATACCTTAATATCGGCGATGGAAGATTAGTTCCAGTTATGGCATTAGGAGTTCTTGAAATAGTTTTCAGTAGAAATGTCATTATACTAAATGATTATCATTTTTGCTCAATGTTCTTGTTGAACATAATTTTTATAGGCCTTCTGGCTAAAAGTCATTATGAAATTTTAATAAAGAATGTTACTTTGAATATTATTATGAATGGAGTCACTGTAATGACTGGGCATTTATCTAATGATTTTATATTATCATAGCCTGTGAATGTAGTGTACAAATCAAGTAAGCGCCCTAGAATAAATGATATCATAGATATTTATCTTTGGCACCATCGGCTGGGTCATATCAACAAGAATAGATTGAACAGGTTAATCCAGGAGGGCATCCTTTGAGTTGATGATTGTGAATCATTAACTACCTGTGAATCCTATCTTCTTGGTAAAATAACCAAGTCATCTTTTACTGGAAAAAGTGAAAGAGCCAAAGAGCTATTGAGTCTAGTACATACTGATCTATGTGGATCAATGAGCACTTGTGCTAAAGGTGGATATTACTACTTCATTACTTTTACAGACGACCTTTCTAGGTTAGGTTATGTCTATCTTATGAGACATAAATATGAATCGTTTGAAATGTTCAAACTATATCATAAAGAAGTAGAAAAACAAACAGGTAAATGTATTAAGACCCTTCGATCAGATCAAGGTGGCGAATACCTTTCAAATGACTTTATGACATATTTAAGGTAGAATGGGATTCTCTCCCAATGGAAAGGTTATCTTTGATAGGTCATGGAATTCATCTTTCTAAGAAGGATTGTTCAACAACTCCTAATAAAAGAGAACGTATGAGTCGAATTCCATATGCTTCGGCAGTGGGATCGACTATGTATACTATGACATATACAAGACCATATCTAGCATACTCAGTAGGAGTAGTGAGTAGATACTAATCTGATCCAGAAGAAAAACACTGGCAAGTTGTTAAGACAATTTTTAAGTATTTGAGAAATACTAAGGACCAGTGGTTAGTCTATGGAGAGTCTGATTTGACTTATAGGATATACTGATTTCAGTTTTTAATCAAATCATGATGATAGCAAAAGTGTGTCGGGTTTCGTGTTTATCCTAATGGTGGAGCTGTTTGCTGAAAAAGTTTCAAGCAACATACAATGGTAGATTCAGTGTGCGAGACAGAGTACATTGCTGCATCAGATGCTGCGAAAGAAGCTGTGTGGCTGTGAAAGTTTATCTCCGAGCTTGGAGTGGCACCTTCCATAGATGGACCAGTCTTATTGTATAGTGACAGCACTGGTGCCATAGCTCAAGCAAAGGAACTAAGAGCACATCAGTGCACCAAGCACATACTGCATCGGTTTCATCTCATTCGAGAGATTGTAGAACGAGGTAACATAAATCTTCCGTAGATTGACGGAAAGAAAAACCTAGGTGACCCATTTACTAAAGCACTCAGCATCAAGGAGTTTGACGACTTTAAATTGAAGATGGGTATTAGATACTGTAATGAGTGGCTTTAGGCTAAGTGGGAGTTTGTTGGGAATTGTATCCTAAAGCTAACCATTTGATGATTGTGCTAATGTAAATAGCATATAAATTGATATATTAATAAAAGTTATTTGGCAGTTTATTCATTAGAAGAACATCTTCTTAAAACTCCTAATAGTAATGAAGCCCTTAGGATCTTCTTTTACAATAAAGGAGGATTTATCTTTGAACATCCTCAAAAGAGTTCGTGACCAAATGATATACTATGACTGGGCTATAGTACTATCAATTATATGACATTGTATATCATATTTGTTGGTTGTCCTCTTAACCAAGGAGTGTAGAGACACTGGTATAACATACATGTGAGAGTGTAGGAGTATATTTCACCAAACGTGACTCATTTCCGGATACTTTACTGTCAAGAGTTAATCCGAGAAGATATGGGTATAAATATCCTTAAGACCTGAGAATCACAATCGGTGACTTGCAAGCAACTCATTGTACTTAGGTGCCGGACCACCTGGATTTCTAATACAGCTACGAAAGGTTACTGGGTGCAGTCAAGTACTTGTGGTAGTCAGTTGTTGATCAATATGGAATTTGATCTATCCCATTAAAAGGAAAATGCTTGTGTTTCAATTTAGCAAGACCTTGGCCAAGGCACTTCATGTGAAGGTCACATGATCACTAAAGTTGAAATCACTTTATGGATTTGCTATTTAGAGTTGATAGGCTCTTAAGCCATCCTTAGCATTTGTGGTCAAAAGGATGAATTATACGGTAACTATTTATTAGGGTTCTTGGAGTTTGCTTGGCAATTCTTCGACCTATCCGAACGTCGGGTTCCATTGCTAGATGGGCACATCGATTAGTATAGAAAGTTGTTTCTATGCTATTAGCTTAGGTTCGAACCTAGAGAGTCACACGCATAGAAGTTTTCTAGGATGATCTATTTGCTGATCAATGATTGAGAATCGTATATGATTTAATTAATCAATTTGATTGATTGAATTATCTCAATTGGGTTAAGTAGACGTGAATAAGATTTAATTTTGTTTAAGTCTATTAGAAGGACTAATCAATTTCAAATATTGATTTAAAATTAGACTTGATTTGAATTTAAATAGATTCAGGACTAGACAAATTTGATTTGGGCTAGAACCATGATCTATGAAGGTTCAGTCCAATAAATTAAAATCAGCTTAAACCAAAATCCAAACCCAAACCCCTCGCATAAGGATCTCACATGATGAGATAACTTGATTAAATTCTCATGTAGAATTTAATATATTAATTTAATCTTCTCCAAACCGTTTTCGTTGAAATTCTAAGTGTTAGAATTCATATGAAATTAATGTACCTCTTTGAATTAACCAACGATGAAATTCTAAGTGTTAGAATTCATATCTCTTTGGTTTTCACCGAACGTCAGAATTAACCAAATGTTGTGTCTCTTTGGTTTTTACCGAACGTTGGAATTAACCAAATGCTGCGTCTCTTTGGTTTTCATCGAACGACAGAATTCTAAATGTTAGAATTCAATGGGCTAAAGGCTACATTGAGCCTATAAATTATAGGACATTCTTCACCAGATAACACAACACAATACACGATATGTCGTGGATTGAAATTCTAAAGAGTTAGAACACAAAATCCTGGTATGATTCTGGTGTTAGCAAAAGTATGGTGGATCTTGGAGAAAGATTCAAGTGGAAGATTCAAAATCAGCAAAGTTATTTTTCTGTGAGCTAGCACTCTTAAAAATCCGATCATTCGGGGACTTCGCATGGACGATACTAGAGGCCAGACGATTGAACGGCTACAGAGCACAAAGGATTTACCNGGATTTACCTACTGTTCTTAAGATAAGTGATTTGATCCCTACTTAAGGCAGGCTTCAAGACGAGTAGTATGACTTCTCATCTTGAAGATCAAGATATGATCTTGATGTTTTTATTTATATGCATAATTTAGATCAAACGATCCTATAGTATAAGGCAAAGATATGATCTTGATGCATGTTAGATAGATTAATATGTAATATTTAAGTTTCCACATTATAATTGTTATCAAATTATTAAATATGCATGCCTCGAGATTGTCTCCCTACAAATGGTATCAGAGCCATGGTTTCATCTTGATCTAATTTATTGCATGTAAATTAATGCTTCTATTAATTTTGTAATCAAAGCTAAAATGGATCACTAGGCTATTCGGTCATAGATGGATTAAAAATTCAAATTACCCATTCAACGAGGTATCTGTGATATATTTCCGTGATGTTATGGTTCTTTTATTATTGATGCTTAGTCAAAAGATAATTTAAATTGATTTTTGGCATCAAAACACAGATTACATACACTCTCAAGAGATGTTTTATATTTGATACATATTGATGTTGTATAAAAGCATGATATTTGCATGTTTAGTATAAAAACATAGATATGAGATATGATGGCTTGATGTCTATGTTATGAAACATACAAATATTATGAGAGTTTTATTTGAATGTCAAATATTTATTCATAATCTTTTTAGATATGATCTAAATATAGGAATTATGAGTAGTTAAATGCAACTGATGCATGATTCAAATATATGACATGAAATATATTTAACCTTTTGGGTTAGCTAAATCAGGTCCATAAAGGGTTAGACCCTAAGGTTTAAATCAAATGGACTATAAGAGTATTTGATCAAATCTAAATTAATTAGATTAGTTAAGGATGCTCTAAATCAAACAATAGTTGTAGTTGATCATGTCCTTATCTTTGATTAAACCAAATGGAGGTAGATTAGGCTCCGTGGTTGAGCATGAATCTCTTAGATGGTCAAATCAAAATTGGTTAACCATATGATGTCAAGGTGAGTTGGCAAGTTGCTCTAGGATCAATGATCGAATGGTTTTTAATTGGGAGCTACTCGTATTGATGCATCTTTAACGAGTTAATGGCATATCCCACCCATCGATCTCACTTACCTGGTCAATATGGTGAACCATTTATGATTCAGATCATTTACCTGATTCGGATTGACCCATGCCTGTAAGAAAATCAGTCTGACTGATTTAGGTGCCACTTAACCTGACTTAATCTTGTTTCATTCTACCGATTTCATAGATTCAGTGGAAGAACTTGATTAGTCAATTTATCTTTAGATTATTAAATCCTCTAAAATTATTAGGTCCTTAAAATGAAATAGTTATATGATAACTAGATCATAGCCTCCCATTAAGGTGGGTGATAATGAGTCCGATGTCTTGATAATCATTGGAGGCACTCCATGCCTGGTGCTTGTCAACCATCGGAATTATCATTCATTATATGATAAATCAGCGTAACTATTAAATAGACAGTCAGGTGGGTTGAGCTTTACTCGGGCTTGGTTGTCTATAGATAGATTACACTGATTATATCATTTAATGGTTGGACCTAACCAGAACTTTCAGTGGAGGCACTCCATGCCTGCTGAAAAGGAACATGGGGCAAAACTGAACACTAAGAATTGTTTGAGAAAAATTGGTTTTGAACATACTCTCAGATGCATATGGGTTGGCCAAGCTTCACTTGGGCCTGTATGTAGTCTATGTAGATCTTAGTGCCCTCTAAAGAATTAAGAATAATTCTTCGAATTGAGGTGTAGAGGCTGCCAATTTGAACAAAATAGTGGAAGAATCTTTAGACTAAAGTCCAAGTTTTTAGACTGAATCAATTTATATACTACTAAACTTTAGTTTTTCCTTATGTAGAACATGGCCACTAATTTATCATTAAGGTCCCTATTGGATAGTGACAAGTTGAATGGTTTAAATTTCAATAGCTGGTTTAGAAAACTTAAGATCGTCCTTGAGTATGAGAGGATTCTATATATTCTGAATAATCCTGCACCAGAGATACCTAATGCAAACACTCAAAGTTCTGAGAGAGACACTTATCAGAAGTGGCTCAGTGACAGAACTAGCGTGCATTGCATTATGCTAGCAGCAATGAACGATGAATTCGGTTGCCGGTTTGAGAATGCTAAGCCAGAAGAAATTATTTAAGCGTTGAATGAATCTTTCGGCACACCCGACAATGTTGAAAGGAACAAGACTAGTTGTGCTATTTTTAATGCTCGAATGAGGGATGGATCTCCTGTCACTGATCATATATTGTACATGATCGAGAAGATAGAACTCCTAAGCAAGCTCGGCTTTTCCCTACATGAGCAGTTGGGAAAAGATGTGATCCTGAATTTCTTGCCTCCATCCTTCCTACCTTTCCTTACTCATTTTCGAATGACAAAGCATGCAGTCAACTACCACGGTTTGTTGGGGTTGTTACAGAACTTTGAGGATAACAACTCTCTAAGGGTTTGGTTAATGTGGTTGAAGGATCTAAGGTAGGGCATCAACCCTTTGGGAAAGAGAAGAAGAAAAAGAATAAGAAAAAGATGCAACATGCTAGGATATCTATAAGGGGTCAGATGCAGAAGAAGAAAGTTGATAAAAGTCAAGCTGAATGCTTTCACTGCAAGATGCAAGGGCACTAGAAGAGGAACTGTCCTCTTTACATTGCCACACTTGATCCAAACAGGTCAAAGAAGAAAAAGGGGCAAGATGTTGCTCAACAAGGTATTTATATGATAACGCCTTGTAATTTTTTTGTATATGATAATCAGACCTGGGTATTGGATACCGGGAGTTCTTTTAATATTTGCAATTCATTGCAGGGACTACAGGTCACTAGAAGAAGAAAGTTGATAAAAGTCAAGCTGAATGCTTTCACTGCAAGATGCAAGGGCATTAAAGAGAAACTGTCCTCTTTACATTGCCACACTTGATCCAAATAGGTCAAAGAAGAAAAAGAGGCAAGATGTTGCTCAACAAGATATTTATATGATAACACATTGTAATTTTTTGTATATGATAATCAGACCTGGGTGTTGGATATCGGGAGTTCTTTTAACATTTGCAATTCATTGCAGGGACTACAGGTCACTAGAAGATTTGAGGATAATGAAAGATTCCTTAATGTCGGCGATGAAAGATTAGTTCCAGTTATGGCATTAGGAGTTCTTGAAATAGTTTTCAATAGAAATATCATTGTACTAAATGATTGTCATTTTTGCCCAATGTTCTTGTTGAACGTAATTTTGTAGGCCTTCTGGCCAAAGTCATTATGAAATTTCAATAAAGGATGTTACTTTGAATATCATCATGAATGGAGTCGCTGTAATGATTGGGCATTTATCAATGGCATTTATATATTATCACAACATGTAAATATAGTGTACAAATCAAGTAAGCACCCTAGAATAACTGATGTCACAAATATTTATCTTTGGCACCATCGGCTGGGTCATATCAAAAAGAACAGATTAAACAGGTTAACCCAAGATGGCATCCTTCGAGTTGATAATTGTGAATCATTAACTACCGTGAATCTGTCTTCTTGGTAAAATGACTAAGTCATCTTTTACTGAAAAAGGTGAAAGAGCCAAAGAGCTATTGGGTCTAGTACATACTGATGTATGTGGACCAATGAGCACTTATGCCAAAGGTGGATATTACTACTTCATTACTTTTACAGACGAACTTTCTATGTTCGGTTATGTCTATCTTATGCGACATAAATCTGAGTAGTTTGAAATGTTCAAACTATATCATAAAGAAGTAGAAAACAAACAGGAAAATGTATTAAGACTCTTCGATCAGATCGAGATGGAGAATACCTTTCAAATGACTTTGTGACATATCTAAGGGAGAATGAGATTCTCTCCCAATGGACTCCTCAGGAACACCGCAGCATAACGGTGTGTCGGAAAGAAGGAATCGAACTCTGTTAGACATGGTTCGGTCCATGATGGGTTTTGCAAGCTTGCCAATATCATTTTGGGGATATGCATTAGAATCAGCTTGTCATATTCTCAATAAGGTTCCAAGAAAGTCTGTTTCTAAAACTCCACATGAGATGTGGTATGGACATAAATTGGTTATCACCTATCTGAGAGTTTGGGGGTGTCCGGCTTATGTGAAACGTGCAAAATCAGATAAACTTGAAACTAAATCTGACAAATATTTTTTTTATCGGCTATCCGAAAGAAACCAAAGGATATTACTTCTACAATACTGAAAACAAAAGTTGTTCATTAGTAATAGAGCAGTTTTTCTGAAAAGGAATTCCTTAGTGAAGGAATAAATAGCTCTAATATTAAACTTGAGGAAGTTCATCAAGTAGAAGGAACAATACAACCCATTGAACCCTTAGAATCTGAGTTGATTAGATCAAACTCAAAACCCATTTTAGATGCACCATTAAGGCGATCTGGTAGAGTACCATATCAACCAGATAGATGCTTAGGTTTCTTGGTCCAGATCCTATTGAGCTTGATGAGAACAACGAGGATCCGATCACCTATATGGATGCTATGCAAAGGATTGACTCTGATAAATGGCTTGATGCCATAAAATCCGAACTTGATTTCATGAAGAAAAATAATGTATGGACATTAGTTGACCCATCCGAAGGGATAAAACCCATAGGGTATAAGTGGGTTTTCAAGAGGAAAAGAGGCGCAGACGGAAAGGTAGAGACCTACAAAGCACGTCTGGTTGTCAAGGGGTATCATCAACGTTATGGTATTGACTATGACGAGACGTTTTCTCCTATGGCAATGCTAAAATCCATTCGGATTATGCTAGCTATAGCAGCACACTTAGATTATGAGATTTGGCAGATGGATGTTAAAACTGCTTTTCTAAATGGTAATTTAGAAGAACAGGTATATATGATACAGCCTAAAGGTTTTATATCTGAAGACGAGTCTAAAGTGTGCAGGCTACATAAGTTCATTTATGGACTTAACTAAGCATCTAGGAGTTGGAACATAAGATTTGATAATGTGATCAAATCTTATGGCTTCATTAAGAACAAAGAAGAACCTTGCATTTATAAATGGGCTAACGGTTCCATTATTGTATTTCTTGTATTATATGTGGATGATATTCTCTTAATCGAGAATGATATCCCTGCATTACAAGGAATAAAGACATGGTTATCATCACAACTCTCCATGAAAGATCTAGGAGAAGCATCCTACATCCTAGGGATGAATATCTATAGAGATAGATCTAAGAGGATGCTTGTCTATCCCAATCTATATACATTGACACAGTGCTAAAGAGGTTTAGCATGGAGAATTCCAAGAAAGGCTATCTTTCGATAGGCCATGGAATTCATCTTTCTAAAAAGGATTGTCCGACAGCTCCTAATGAAAGAGAACGTATGAGTCGAATTCCATATGCTTCGGCAGTGGGATCGATTATGTACACCATGACATGTACAAGACCAGACGTGGCATGCTCACTAGGAGTAGCGAGTAGATACCAATCTGATCCAGGAGAAAAATACTGGCAAGTTGTTAAGACAATCCTTAAGTATTTGAGAAATACTAAGGACCAGTGGTTAGTCTATGGAGAGTCTGATTTAAAACTTGTTGGATATACTGATTCCAGTTTCCAATCAGATCATGATGATAGCAAAAGTATGTCAAGTTTCGTGTTTATCCTGAATGGTAGAGCTGTTTGTTGGAAAAGTTCCAACAACATACAGTGGCAGATTTAGTGTGCAAGGAAGAGTACATCGCTGCATCAGATGCTGCAAAGAAGCTGTGTGGCTGCGAAAGTTTCTCTCCGAGCTTCAAGTGGCACCTTCCATAGATGGACCAGTCCTGTTGTACAGTGACAGCACTGTGCCATAGCTCAAGCAAAGGAACCACGAGCACATCAGCGCACCAAGCACATACTGCGTCGGTTTCATCTTATTCGAGAGATTGTAGAACGAGGTGACATAAATCTTCAGAAGATTGATGGAAAAAAACCTAGGTAACCCATTTACTAAAGCACTTAGCATCAAGGAGTTTGACTACAAGTTGAAGATGGGTATTAGATACTATAATGAGTGGCTTTAGGCTAAGTGGGAGTTTGTTGGAATTGTATCCTAAAGCCAATCATTTGATGATTGTGCTAATGTAAATAGCATATAAATTGATATATTAATAAAAGTTATTTGACAGTTTATTCATTACAAGAACATCTTCTTAAAACTCCTAATAGTAATGAAGCCCTCAGGATCTTCTTTCATGATAAAGGAGGATTTATCTTTGAAGGTCCTTAAAAGAGTTCGCGACCAAATGATATACTATGACAGGCCATAGTACTATCAATTATAGGACGTTGTATATCATATTTGTTGGTTGTCCTCTTAACCAGGAAGTGTAGAGACACTGGTATGACATACAGGTGAAAGTGTAGGAGTACATTTCACCGAACATGACTCATTTCCGGATACTCTGCTGTCAAGAGTTAATTCGAGAAGATATGGGTATAAGTATCCTTAAGACCTGAGATCACAACCGGTGACTTGCAAGCAACTCATTGTACTTAGGTGCCGGACCATCTGGATTTCTAATCCAGCTACGAAAGGTTACTGGGTGCAGTCAAGTACTTATGGTAGTCAGTTATGGATCAAGATGGAATTTGACCTATCCCGTTAAAAGGAGAAATGCTTGTGTTTCAATTTAGCAAGACCTTGGCCAAGGCACTTCATGTGAAGGTCACATGATCACTAAAGTTGAAATCACTATATGGATTTGCTGTTTAGAGTTGACATGCTCTTAAGCCATCCTTAGCATTTGTGGTCAAAAGGATGAATTATACGGTAACTATTTTTTAGGGTTCTTGGAGTTTGCTCGGCAACTCTTCGACCTATCCGGACGTCGGTTTCCATTGCTAGATGGGCACATCGATTAGTATAGAAAGTTGTTCCTATGCTTACCAGCTTAGGTTCGAACCTAGAGAGTCACACGCATAGAAGTTTCCTAGGATGATCTATTTGTTGATCAACGATTGAGAATCGTATATGATTTAATTAATCAATTTGATTGATTGAATTATCTTAATTGGGTTAAGTACAAGTGAATAAGATTCAATTTGGTTTAAGTCTATTAGAAGGACTAATCAATTTCAAATATTGATTTGAAATTAGACTTGATTTGGATTTAAATAGATTCAGGACTAGACAAATTTAATTTGGGCTAGGACCATGATCTATGTAGGTTCAGTCCAATAAATTCAAATCAGCTTAAACCAAAACCCAACCCAAACCCCTCGAAAAAGGATCTGAGATAACTTGATTAAATTCTCATGTAGAATTTAATATATTAATTTAATCTTCTCCAAACTATTTTCATTGGAATTCTAAGTGTTAGAATTCATATGGAATTAACGTACCTCTTTGAATTAATCAATGATAAATTCTAAGTGTTAGAATTCACATCTCTTTGATTTTCACCGAATGTCGGAATTAACCAAACGCTGCATCTCTTTGGTTTTCACTGAACGTCGAATTAACCAAACGCTGCATCTCTTTGGTTTTCACCGAATGCCAGAATTTTAAGTGATAGAATTCAATGGGCTAAAGGCTACATTGAGCCTATAAATTAGAGAGCATTCTTTACCAGATCATAGAACACAATACACAATATGTCATGGATTGAAATTCTAAAGAGTTAGAACACAAAATCCTGGTGTGATTCTGGTGTTAAAAAAAAAGTTTGGTGGATCTTGGAGGAAGATTCAAGTGGAAGGATTTAAGATCAGCAAAATTATTTTTTCGCGAGCTAGCACTCCCAAGAATCCGATCATTCGGGACTTCACGTGGATGATACTAGAGGCCGAATGATTGAACGGCTGCAGAGCACAAAGGATTTACCTACTGTTCTTAAGGTAAGTGATTTGATCCCTAGATCTTAAGGCAGGCTTCAAGACGAGTAGTATGACTTCTCATCTTGAAGATCAAGATATGATCTTGATGTTTTTATTTATATGCATAATTTAGATCAAACAATCCTATAGTATAAGGCAAAGATATGATCTTGATGCATATTAAATAGATTAATATGTAATCTTTAAGTTTCCGCATTGATAATTGTTATCAAATTAATAAAATATGCATGCCTCGGAGATTGTTTCTCCTTACAAATTATTTGCTAGTAAAACCTAATTATGTAAAAAAATTAATATTTATTAATGACTAATTTGATATATCTCAAATATTTTATTCATGCATAAAGATATTTTTATTTAATAATTAAATAATATTTTATGAATAACTATTGTTATATATATTGCACGTGCATGAATAGTAATAACATCATTAATATAAAAAATGAAGGGTTTAAAATGTTATAATTATAAATTATAGAGTTTGTTTAAATTTTATTAAGCATAGGGTTTAAATTGTAATAAACCTAAAATTATGAGATTTAAGTTATAATTATTTAAAAATTATATCTATACTCATGGACTTTATTACCCAGCAATAATATATAAAATAAAGATGTATTTCATTCGATTGACCTAAAACATGTGGTTGAAGTTGTTTCATCCGCGTATTTTTTTTATCGCCATTTTAGTTTCATCCATATATTTGTTATCTCCATTCTGAGTCTACTCCAACTCAACTCAACTCAAATGTTGTAGAATTTTTCCCAACTACATCGGCCCTCCTTCTCCATCATTGTTAATGGTACCCAAACGGACTATTTCCATTCTGTGGTGATCTTAGGCAGGGATGCCCGCTATCTCCTTTCTTATTTATCCTCATCGCTGATGCTTTATCTAGGGCTCTTCATTAGGCACAACAGACTTCTTATTTAGCACCTTACAGTGCGGGCCCCCAAGGGCCCTTGATATTTCATCTTTTATTTGCTGATGATTGTATATTGTTGGGGAGGGCTACTACTAGTAATGCTACTGCTTTTGCTTCAGTGCTCCAATCTTATTGCAGGGCCTCTGGTCAGAAGGTTAATACAGATAAATCCATGATCAGTTTCAGTCCGAGGATCAATTCTTCTACGAGGGATTCTATCATGCACATAATGGGTATATTTGCTTAGGCTGATCGCTTATCTTACTTGGGTATTCCTATAACGGGGAGGCGGCCACGGATCTCTGACTTTTGTGATCTAGAGCGCCGTGTTCGTGATCAGTTGGATGGGTGGCAAGTCACCGGGTTATCTATGATGGCTAGGCTTACCCTTATCCGATCAGTGCTCACTGCTCTTCCTCTCTACATCCTTTCTAACACAGCCATTCCGGTGACTTGCTTGAGGAGGATGGAGAGGTAGTTTAGATATTTCCTCTGGGGCTCTAAGCAGGATAGCCATGGGCTCCACTTGGTGGCTTGGGACTCTGTGTGTATGCCGATCTCGGAGGGAGGGGCTTGGGATTCAGTCCCTTATAGCGAGAAGGAAGGCACTGATTGCTAGGCATGCTACGAGATTCTTGCTGAATCCTGAGTGTCTATGGAGTTTGTTCATGTGTGCTAAATATGATGACTGGACCACCCACACTCCCTCACAGTCTGTCCGTGGCTACTCTTTCTTCTGGAAGGAGGTTTGTCATCATGCGTCGGCTGTGCTACCACGCACTTCTTGGATGATCAGTGATGGAGCGTCAGTTGATGTCCTTCGGGATACGTGGTTGGCTGATCTTCCATTGTCTCGATGGCCCACCTTTGTTAGTGCAGACATCCCTAGTGGCTTAAGAGTCTCTGACCTTATTGTTCAGGATCACAGTGCTTGGCATTCTTCTCTTATAGCCACTTTGTTTGGTGTTGAACTGCATCGGTGCATTCTCTCCATCCCCCTCCTTTCGGATCACATTTCGGACACTAGATTATAGAGGAGATCTTGTTTGACTCGTGCTCCGATCAGGGATCTCATGCCGGATTACAGGCCGTAGGCCAGTCGTACCTTGGATGTGTCTTGGATTTGGAGGCTCCCCATCCACCCTTAAGTACGGCTATTCATTTGGAAGGTGGCTTGGGAATGCCTTCCTACTTGCTCCCTCCTCTCTACGAGGGGCATAGAGATCCAGCCTACTTGCCTGTTATGTGGTACTGAGGAGAGACTATTGATCATGCCATTTTTACTTGTACTAGAGCGAGATTGGCTTGATAGATCGCGGGTTATTGTTCACGGAATGCGAATAGTGCCCTGTCTTGTACCTCCTTTCTGACTTTGCTACGATAGGATTGGAGGGATATCGATAGGATTAGTTCTACAGCTGCCTACTTGGCTTATCAGTTTGGTTGTCTCGAAACCGACATATCTTTACTGTTGTGATTGACCCTCCCCATCAGATTATTAGGACAGCCATGTCCCTTTCTGCTGAGTACACTATCCATCAGTCAACCATGGACTTTGATAGCCCTAGCTTCTGGGATTCTCCTGTGGCCTCCGCAGCATACCAGGGTACGGTCTTCATCTCCTGGGAACCCCCTCCACTAGGGATTGTCAAAGTAAAATTTGATGGTAGTGTTCAAGGTTGCTTGGCGGGATCGGCTTTTGTCATCTGTGGATCTGAAGGCTTAATGTTGGCAGCTAGTGGGTTTGGTTTTCTTGATCTATCAGTGCCGTCTGCTGAGCTGTACGCTGCGTGGGCTGGGATCTCTTATGCTATACGCAGCTTGGGCATTCGTAGGCTCATCATCGAGGAGGACTCCACTACAGTTGTTCGGTGGCTCCAACAAGATCTGGGCGACCCTCTTTCTACCAACCCTCTGGTTAGCCACATTTGGTCTATGCTTCGTCAGGTTGATACTGCTCAGATTCGGCATATTTACCAGGAAGCTAACGCTGCAGCTGACTGGGTAGCTGCCCGGGTCGCCCATCATTCCGATCCTTGGTACTGGTTACCAGATGACTCCTACCCGATGGTGCTCTCTTAAATTTTGTACTCCGATATATTGGGCTTGACTCATCCTATATAATGGTGTGATTGCCCGTTTGTACCAAAAAAAAAAAAACCTTTTCCCAACTGCATTATTTGCATTATGAGTGCCATGTTTTAATTTGGAAGTCTAGCCTTGTACTCAATCCAAACAAGAAAAAGTCTTGCTGTGACTGCTAGTTTGTATCATAAAAACAAAAAAAAAATCTTGCTGCACCTGAGAACTTGCACCATGCTCAATGATTTATGCATAATATATATGCTAAAGTAAAAAAATAATTTTATTTTTAACACATGCATGAATGCCGCGCATGAATCATCAAAGCCATTGCAAGCATATTGCACAATCTAGTGCAGCAAGACTTTTCCTCCAAACAAAATCCGATTTCCACCTGGGCCATGCATGTAGTTGTAGGCTAAGTTGATGCAAACACCAACGGATCTAGATCCAATGGGAGGTAGCCGGGTTCGATCCAACCCAATAGCGTCGCTAAGGAAAAGTCTTTGTACACCGCCCCCGGTGCAGCAAGTCCTACGTGGGCTGCACCGCCTCTCCTGATTGGTCCACATGGATCCTACATGGCTGACAATGCGGAACAGTATGGCTCTGCTACGATGTTACGTTCTGATCGTGACGGCCATTAAAAGCGCTTCACCTTTATTTTAAAATTATTGTGCAGATGAAAATGCCTTTTCCCTCTAGCCTACTTCTACCGCCATTTTTTCTTGGATTTCATCTGTGCAAGAAAAACGCTTTCTTCCCCCTCGCTCTAGCTTTAGGATGCTAAGCAATCAGTCCAAGGTTTGAGCAAGATCCTGAGCCCTCGCTCTGAGGAGTCCGTCGAAAGAAAATATTTCAGCTTCGAGGCTGGAATACCTGGCTACTGAAGTCTTTGTACAAAAACTTCTGGAGGAAATGTCATCCGCAGCATGAAGTAAAAAGTTCTTGTTCCCACTTCTTTGTAAAGCTCCTTTATTACACCAACTATTTTTTCTCGTTAGAGGAAGTTAATGTGTGACCAAACTGTTTAATGCGCATGTAACTTCCTTAGACCAAAACAGTTATGACATTTGGGAGTCATAAATGTTTAGAGTTTACTGTTTTGTAGCACGAATATCATACTGTATAACTTATGAACTGGAGTGTCATCAGAGTATTTTGGCGGCCTATATTCCCCGTTATTTTCTATCCATATAGCTCTAGTTACAAACCTACGACACCCATGCTCCGGGGTGTCATCATAAAAGCTACGACACCCCAGATTTACTGTTAAGAGACCGTAGTTACAAGCCTACGACACCCGTGCTTATAACTGACCATGGAGAGACAATGAGAATGGATATAAAAAAGAGGAGAAGAGGGGGGAGGGGCATTCTACGGAGGGCCAAGAGGAGAAGAGGGGGGAGCGACTCCCCAGTTTAAACCTTAAGAGTCCCGGAACGGGTGTTGTCGCCTTAAAGCTAGGGTGTCGTCAGATGAAAGCTGGGGTGTCATCGCCTTAAAGGTAGGGTGTCATCGCGCTAAAGCTGGAGTGTCGTAAGAGCCTAAGTCGGGAATGTCGTCGGTCCCCGCCTTAACAGTCCCTGCATGGGTGTCATCGCGCTAAAGCTAGGGTATCGTCGGATGAGAGCTGCGGTGTCGTAATAGCCTAATTCGGGATGTCATCGATCCCCACCTTAACAGTCCCGACACGGGTATCATCGCCTTAAAGCTAGGGTGTCATCACGCTAAAGCTGGGGTGTCGTAAGAGCCTAAGTCGTCGGTCCCCGCCATAACAGTCCTGGCACGGGTGTCGTCGCCTTAAAGCTAGGGTGTCATCGCTCTAAAGCTGGGGTGTCGTAAGAGCCTAAGTCATCGGTCCCCGCCTTAACAGTCCCCGCAGGGTGTCGTCGTGCTAAAGCCGAGGTGTCGTAAGAGCCTAAGTCGTCGGTCCCCGCCTTAACAGTCCCCGCATGGGTGTCGTCGCTTTAAAGCTAGGGTGTCGTCGTGCTAAGCTGGGGTGTCGTAAGAGCCTAAGTCGGAGATGTCGTCGCCTTAATGCTAGGGTATCGTCCGATAAGAGCTGGGGTCGTAACAACCTAATTGTATTGTCGTATTTCTTCAAGTGAGGTGTCGTATTTTTTTAACCTTGGTATCCTAATGCTTTGTCAGGATATATTAATAGCTAAATCTATGGATATCATTGTTCATGACTGTGTGCCTATATTTCCACAGATGATGATAAAATTATAGATCGGAAAGAAATCGAGCATACTCCCGGCCGTGCTCCTTCACCCATCGCTCCAAAAGCAGGGGTGGATACTGTAGTTCCTCAAACTGGAATGGAATTCAATTCAGCAGATGAAGTATATACTTTCTACAATGGATACACAAAAAGAGTTGGTTTTGGAATCACAACAGTGCGTAGCAGGGCCAACAACAACAAACAACTTTGCTTCAAGCACCTGGCGTGTTGGAGGCAAGGAAAATCTAGAAAAACAGAGAAGAGCATGAATCATAGGGATACTGGGAAAGTTGATTGCATGGCATCCATAAAAGCAAGACTGAATGCTACAAGTGGTAAGTGGATATTGGTTGAGGTTTCTCTAGAATATAACCATAGGATGCCCATAACATCAACTGGTTATCTACGGTCGCATAGGAGGATCAGCACACCAGAGAAGGCAGTGATCAGCAATTTACATGCCATGAATGTTTCGATAACTCAGATATACTCTGCCATAGCAAGGAGAAAAGGGGGCAGAAGATAATTGGATTTCACCGAGAAGGATCCTCGTAATTTCATTTGTCGTAAATGTCAGTCTAAGCTGAAAGAAGGAGATGCTCAGTCGATGGTAATCCATTTCACCGAAATGCAACTCAGAAATCCCAATTTCTTCTATACCTTAGACCTCAATGATAATGGTCATCTCAGGTCTATCTTCTGGATTCATCCAAGGTCAAGATTGGCATGCACATACTTCGGTGATGTTCTAAGCTTTGACTCGACCTACTTGACAAATAGATATCAAATGCCTTTTTGTCCATTCGTCGGGGTCAACCATCATGGACAGTCCACCTTGCTTGGTTGCGCATTGTTGTCTGATGAGAGTACTGAGACATATAAATAGATTTTTCAGTCATGGCTTGATGCAAATGGTGGCCAAGCACCTATTGCCATAATAATTGACCAAGATAAGGCAATCGAGGCTGCTGTTAAAGAAGTTTTTCCTAACACACGACATCGATTTTATCTTTGGCATATATTGAAGAAGATACCTGAAAAGATTGGCCATATTTGCACAGCAAATCCAAATTTATGGTTGATTTCGATGAGGCGATATATGATTCATTGACCATACAGTCATTCGAGGAAAGTTGGGCACATGTTATGAAGAAATATAAAGAATGCAAGGCTATAGATTGGTTCAATGTCCTTTACGAATGTCGGGATAAATGGGTCCCAGTTTACCTAAAGGATACATTCTTCGCAGGTTTGTATGTCATTGTCTTTGGTTCATGTTCGCGTTCAACGCTTCTTTTTTGACAAAATTATGTACAGGGATGTCATCTTCACAAAGGAGCGAGGGCATAAATCACTTCTTCGATGGATTTATAAATTCGAAGACTACACTAACGGAGTTCATAGGTAAGTACGAAGATGCCTTGGAGAAAAGGTACGAGGCCAAAAATGAGGAAGATAATAGGACATTGCAAACGATTACTTTCCTAAAGACATCATCACCTTTTGAGAGACAAGCTGCAGGAAGGTATACAAGGCACATTTTCAAAAAATTTCAGAATGAGATCCTTAAAATGGCTGCATCAAATACTAAATTGATCAAGGAAGCTGATGATTGTTGTGTATATTCTGTAAAGTCGTATGAAAGGATTGAAGTCGATGGAATCGGCAAGGAGATGATCAAAGAATATATCGTATCATACGATAGAAATAGTGAGGATGTCCAATGCCAGTGTCGATCCTTTCAGTTTAAGGGTTACCTGTGTAGGCATGCCTTGTTGGTTCTTCATCAAAACGACGTATTTCGTTTACTAGATAAATACTTCTTGAAGAGATGGTGCAAGGACATGAAATACCAATTCGACAATTTCGACTATAATACTGAAGGTTGTGATAAAAGCACACGAAAATCACGGTAAGTGATAATTTTTTATTTGAAATGTCTTAATATATGTTTTCGATAACATTATGTTATTGATTGTAGATATAGTTTGCTGAGTCATCGGATGATGAAGCTCGCAGAGATAGTCTTCATGTCTGAAGATGCATTTAATTTAGTGATGGATGGTCTAACACCTATAT
This sequence comes from Calamus simplicifolius, assembly GCA_900491605.1. Taxonomy (NCBI): domain Eukaryota; kingdom Viridiplantae; phylum Streptophyta; class Magnoliopsida; order Arecales; family Arecaceae; genus Calamus; species Calamus simplicifolius. The sequence continues at coordinate 435,113 of UESW01004670.1, read as the reverse complement.
TCAAAATTGCCGTGGATGCTAACTGCGCAGCTAAGCCAAGTACAGAGCTTGTAATTCAAGATCCTCAGCAAATTAGGACGAAAGGTCGCCCAAGAGAGAACAGATTAAAGAGTGGAGACGAGAAGAAGTCAAAAAGATCAAGGAAAAATCTGGTCAAGGTAACCGTTGACGCTCCACCAATGCAAAATGAAGTAAGAGCTACTTCAAGCAACAGGCAGACTTGTATGCATCAATTAACATCGGAGAGGACATGGAAAGAATTGTACCACCTTTCGAAACTTTGATGGACGAGTTTGATGCTTATGTATTGAGTCAACTAACACATTAGCACATATAAAACACGGGTGTCGTAACTTTGTAACTAGGGTGTCTTGTCGCAAATGAAGTGCTTTGTAACTAGGGTGTCTTTTTCAGCCAAATGAAGTGCTCATCTCGTCTGCCAAGAGGATTTGATATTTTACGAATATACTTGCACTGTTACGACACCCCAGCTCTCGCCTAACGACACCCTCGCTTTAAAGCGACGACACCTCTGTTCTCACGAAAGGACACCAATGCTTTTAGCACGACGACATCCCAGCTCTGGGCTAACGATACCCTAGCTTTAGCTCGACGACACCCGAAAGGCAAAAATCTATGACACCCCTATTCTCACGAAAGAACACCAATGCTTTTAGCGCAACGACACCCAGCTCTGGGCTAACGACACCCTAGCTTTAGCTCGACGACACCCGAAAGGCAAAAATCCTATGACACCCCTATTCTCACGAAAGGGCACCAATGCTTTTAGCGCGACGACCCCCCAACTTTGGGCTAACGACACCCTAGCTTTAGCTCGATGACACCCGAAAGGCAAAAATCCTACGACACCCCTGTTCTCACGAAAGGACACCAATGCTTTTAGCGTGACGACACCCCAACTCTGGGCTAACGACACCCTAGCCTTAGCTCGATGACACCCGAAAGGCAAAAATCCTACAACACCCCTGTTCTCACGAAAGGACACCAATGCTTTTAGCTCGACGACACCCTAGCTCTGGGCTAACAATACCCTAGCTTTAGCTCGATGACACCCGAAAGGCAAAAATCCTATAACACCCCTGTTCTCACGAAAGGACACCAATGCTTTTAGCGCGACGACCCCCAGCTCTGGGCTAACGACACCCTAGCTTTAGCTCGACGACACCCGAAAGGCAAAAATCCTACGACACCCTTGTTCTTACGAAAGGATACCAATGCTTTTAGCGCGATGACACCCCAGCTCTGGGCTAATGACACCCTAGCTTTAGCTCGACGACACCCAAAAGGCAAAAATCCTACGACACCCCTGTTCTCACGAAAGGAACCAATGCTTTTAGCGCGACGACCCCCAGCTCTGGGCTAACGATACCCTAGCTTTAGCTCGACGACACCCGAAAGGCAAAAATCCTACGACACCCCTATTCTCACGAAAGGATACCAATGCTTTTAGCACGACGACACCCCAGCTCTGGGCTAACGACACCCTAGCTTTAGCTCGACGACATCCGAAAGGCAAAAATCCTATGACACCCCTATTCTCACAAAAGGACACCAATGCTTTTAGCTCGACGACACCCCAGCTCTGGGCTAACGACACTAGCTTTATCTAGACGACACCCGAAAGGCAAAAATCCTACGATACCCCTGTTCTCACGAAAGGACACCAATGCTTTTAGTGCGACGACACCCCAGCTCTGGGCTAACGACACCCTAGCTTTAGCTCGACGACACCCGAAAGGAAAAAATCCTACGACACCCCTGTTCTCACGAAAGGACACCAATGCTTTTAGCGCGACGACCCTCCAGCTCTGGGCTAACGACACCCTAGCTTTAGCTTGACAACACGAAAGACAAAAATCCTACGACACCCCTGTTCTCACGAAAGGACACCAATGCTTTTAGCGCGACGACACCCCAGCTCTGGGCTAACGACACCCTAGCTTTAGCTCGACGACACCCGAAAGGCAAAAATCCTACGATACCCTGTTCTCAATTTACGATATTCTAGTTTTCAATTTACGATATCATATATGAAAACTCAAGAAATTGTGAAGTAGAAAAGGCATAAATATGAATAAATCGAGGACAACCATGTTCTCAATATAAAATATTTGCATTTGCATTCAATATGAAACAGTGTTAATATGAATAAATTATATTAAATTTTAATGAAAGAAGAATGAAAAAATTAAGAACAGTTTGCGACAAGGTCGTTGATCTTTTGGTTGAGGCCCTCTCTAATATCGTCGTAGCTAATTGTCGCCGGTATTCTCTTACTTCCTCCACCATGAAATCCATCTTCATATCAGGATTGTCCAGTCGAGCAAGACATTCCATGTATCTCAGACAGTATAGGCCGCAATCCAGCGATCCGGCCGATTGACTTGGGCAATCTGAAATATCTTTAATCGGCCAAGTCATCACCTCCTCCTTATCGCAGTAGATATGGAATACGTGGCCAAAAATTGTATGCCATTTCTTCGCATTGGCCTTGTACCTGGCGTTGTGTTTTAATGAATTTAGGTGCATGAACACCTTTCTTTCCATGTCGACAGTAAGAAGATGCCAGTGCGAGTTATCGGAGTTTATTATAGTGAATAGAAACCGGAATTGGGCCTTATCTTCATCGGATACATCATCAAATATCGAAGCCCCTGATGATGCAGCGAGTTCATGAGGAGTTAATGGAGAATTCAGACACATAGTGGCTACGAAAACAGATGCAAAGATGCACTTATGGTATCGGTCCGGATGCTTTGTCCAGTTGCTCATCAAAAACTCCTAGCCGGCATCAATTATCTGCCAATGGAATGTAAACCGATTAATATAATTCTAAAATCAACAACTAGAAAAGGTTTCTTGAGATACTTACATCATCTATTATCATATTATTGTTAATGAGATCCCGAAGACCTTTCCTTGTTACGATGCCACCTAACTTATTGGTGTATACGGTCTCGTCGGTTAGTCATTCGCTCAAAATTTTTTTTATAATAATTTGGTCATCTTCGACCGTTGTGCTGGGCTTTGATGTGCCCACTGTCTTCGACGACTTTTTAGGATGGGCTGTCTCATAAGAATCTCCTCTGACCTTGGATGCCTTTCGCTTCCTCGGCTCTTTTTTAACCCTCATAACAAGAGAAGGCATTCCAATGATTTCTATGTCAACATCATCACCCTTTGGAGCAGGGGTGCCAAGTTTCTTATCGGATTTGGACTCCTCTTGGCCCTCTGTAGAATGCCCCTCCCTGCTCTTCTCCTCCTCTTTATTTTCAATCTCATGCTCTGTTTTATCGTCCAGGGATTCCCCCTCCAATCTCTTCTCCTCTTAGTCCTCATCCATCTTATTCTCCTCCTCCATCTTATTCTCCTCAATATTTCTTTTAATAGGCTCGAGAAGACAGTCCAGAGAAAGCCCCTCCTCTGTCTTCCCGTCTCCTTTGTCCTCCTCATTTATTGCATTGCTTTCCTTTCTGAGCATGAAACTGAGGAGGTTCTCAGCAATGGACAGCCTGTACCTGAGCTCATTGAGTTGATCCTTAACGCAGGCCAATTCAATCCTCAACTCGGCACAGCTTTCGCCGCGCTCTGTTGGTTCAGGCGATGCTACTGTCTGTTGACTGAGAAGCCAACGCTCCTCTGACAGTGGTACAGTAGCTCTTTCCAACTACAAAGCAAGATGATAAACAAATTAATATTAAGTGAAAATATTAACACATTAAGTGGAAAAATATGGTCAGAGCAATGAAGCAATGTATTAGCTTACCAAGTCGTGAGGCTGCATGTTGGCAACCCGAATCGACTGGATCTTCATTTGGTTATCATACCACTTCAACAGCCAGGGTAGTTTATCGGGATATGCTGGTGCTCTCATTGATGTATGCTCGAGGAACCACGCCTGAACATGATAATTTTTGGATATAAAAAAATATAATATTAATAAAAAAATTATATTAAAGATACTATTTCTGCATCTCAATAATCCTTACCACCAGCGCTGTCGAGCATCCGAACAGGGTAGGCTGCCTCCTAACCTTTTGTGCTCTCTTTGAGTGGACCGGCTCCTCGGAATGCAAGCAAGCAGCTACTTCTGGGAGAGCCAGAACAATCAGCTCCTTGAATGCCGAAGCCCAGTCGATCCTATCCAGTTGACTTAAGTCATCCAAGTGCTGGATGAGATACCGTGGACATCTCTGATTAGACTTTGGAGCCAAAAACATGGCAAACATGTAGGCGATCCAAAGTCTGACGGTGTCCTCGACATCTTCTGTACCTTAGATGATCGGAGTTGAAAAATTAACTTCTCCAAACCTTCTTGACGAAGATCTAAACCCTGGCCAAATCGTCTGAACAACCTTCCGTTGAACAACTGGCTGGAGGTGTCGATCTTCTTCCCATGAGCTGGAAGGCCAAGAATAAGTGCGACTTCATCGGCACTGAATAGAACCGGCTTGCCACATAAAATGAACTCGTCGCCTCCATTGTGACATCTTATGATGTCTGCTAGCAGTCGCCCATCGACTGTGAAAGTCTGCATGTCGACGAAGGCACCAAATGGGGTCATTCGAATAAGTTTTGTATGCTGTCTGGTAAACCCCATCTTCCAAACCTTCTGAACGTATACAGTGGGCCTGCAACTATTCTTAAACAGCTAGAAAGCCTTCACTCGGGGGACTGGAATAATTTTCATGTCATTTGAAACAGGGGGTAAAACATACTAGTCAGCTGGGTGCCATTATGTATGAACTAGGGTGTCATGACATTTTAAGAGAGGATGTCATAATATCTTAACAAAGGGATAAACATACCTGAAGGAGACGCATCCTCATTCGAATAAAGAATGATGTCCTTGCTCTGTTCCGCCATTTTCTCCTTCTGGTTTTTCTTTGTTCGCGATCTTCGTCCATAAACAAAAGCACTCATCTCCATGAATGAAGTAGATGGAAGAAAAAACTATGGAAAAAATTTAGAACACCGACGGCTTCTCGAGCAACAATGAAGGACCTCTAGGGTTCAGAAATTTTTTTATGCCGACCTCAGAGAAATATGAAAGGACACCAGGAGCGTCACGATCATATCGCTGATACGCAAACCCGTAGGAACCGGCCATGTTATGCAACTTTTCTTGAAAAGATGGCATAGCTGAGTTACTAGGGTGATGTCGAATTACAATTAGGGTGATGTCAAAATTCCTACCAAGTTCAAATTTATCGTAGTGGTGTCATAAGTTTTTACCAAGGGTGTCGTAACGTTTCAACTGGGGTATCGCAAAGGATTTCGGCCGAAATCCTCCTAGGGTGTCGCGGGGATTCTCTCCGTGGTCAGTTATAAGCACGGGTGTCGTAAGAGTGGTGCTAGGGTGTCATGAGGTTTCAACTGGGTTGTCGCGAAGGATTTTCGGCCAAAATCCTCCTTGGGTGTCGTGGGGATTCTCTCTGTGGTCATTTATAAGCACGGGTGTCGTAGCATTGGTGCTAGGGTGTCGTGAGGTTTCAACTGGGGTGTCGCGAAGGATTTTCGGCCAAATTCCTTCTGGGGTGTCGCGGGGATTCTCTCCATGGTCAGTTATAAGCATGGGTGTCGTAGCATTGGTGCTAGGGTGTCGTGAGGTTTCAACTGGGGTGTCGCGAAGGATTTTCGGCCGAATTCCTCCTAGGGTGTCGCGGGGATTCTCTCCGTGGTCAGTTATAAGCACGGGTGTTATAGCATTGGTGCTAGGGTGTCGCGAAGGATTTTTGGTCGAAATCCTCCTGGGGTGTCATGGGGATTCTCTCCATGGTCAGTTATAAGCACGGGTGTCGTAGCATTGGTGCTAGGGTGTCGTGAGGTTTCAATTGGGGTGTCGCAAAGGATTTTTGGCCGAAAATCCTGGGGTGTCGTGGGGATTCTCTCTGTGGTCAGTTATAAGCATGGGTGTTGTAGCATTGGTGCTAGGATGTCGTGAGGTTTCAACTGGGGTGTCGCAAAGGATTTTCGGCCGAAATCCCCTGGGGTGTTGTGGGAATTCTCTCTGTGGTCAGTTATAAGCACGGGTGTCGTAGCATTGGTGCTAGGGTGTCGTGAGGTTTCAACTAGGGTGTCGCGAAGGATTTTCGGCCGAAATCCTCCTGGGGTGTCACGAGATTCTCTCCGTGGTCTGTTATAAGCATGGGTGTCGTAGCATTGTGCTAGAGTGTCGTGAGGTTTCAACTGGAGTGTTGCGAAGGATTTTCGACCGAAATCCTCCTAGGGTGTCGCGGGGATTCTCTCTGTGGTCAGTTATAAGCATGGGTGTCGTAGCATTGGTGTTAGGGTGTCATGAGATTTCAACTGGGGTGTGCAAAGGATTTTTGGCCGAAAATCCTGGGGTGTCACGGGGATTCTCTCCGTGGTCAGTTATAAGCATGGGTATCATAGCATTGATGCTAGGGTGTCGTGAGGTTTCAACTAGGGTGTCGCAAAGGATTTTCGATCGAAAATCCTGGGGTGTCGCGGGGATTCTCTCCGTGGTCAGTTATAAGCACAGGTATCGTAGCATTGGTGTTAGGGTGTCATGAGGTTTCAACTAGGGTGTTGCGAAGGATTTTCTGTTGAATTCCTCCTGGGTTGTCATGGGGATTCTCTCTGTGGTCGGTTATAAGCACGAGTGTCATAGCATTGGTGCTAGGGTGTCATGAGGTTTCAACTAGGGTGTCGCGAAGGATTTTCGGCCAAAATCCTCCTGGGGTGTCATGGGGATTCTCTCCGTGGTCAGTTATGAGCACGGGTGTCGTAGCATTGGTACTAGGGTGTCGTGAGGTTTCAATTGGGGTGTCGCGAAGGATTTTCGGCCGAAAATCTTGGGGTGTCGCAAGGATTTTCTCCGTGGTCAGTTATAAGCACGGGTGTCGTAGCATTGGTGCTAGGGTGTCGTGAGATTTTAAATGGGGTGTCGCGAAGGATTTTCGATTGAAAATCCTGGGGTATCACGGGGATTCTCTCCGTGGTCAGTTATAAGCACGGGTGTCATAGCATTGGTGCTAGGGTGTTGTGAGGTTTTAATTGGGGTGTCGCGAAGGATTTTCTGCTGAATTCCTTCTGGGGTGTCGTGAGGTTTCCTCTTGGGACATCGTAAAGCTTACTACGGTAACCGTGTATTTGGTTTCCCGACACTCTCTTCAATAATGGTTTCTGTTCCCCATCTCCTGAAGCTCAGCGAGGGGAGCGCAACCCTTTGTTTCCTGTGAGCGCTCACTGAGATGGTGGCACGTGGCGAGTTTCCACGATAGGGGCGCCGGAGTTGATAGCTCGGGCAATCGAAATATCCGCCAGAAGTAGCTTAAATATGGATGGGGGAATGCCATCGTTAATCACTTTTTTAGCTGATCTTCCAAAATTTTTGGATATGAGATGGCTTCTGGAGGCGAGGGGCGATCAACTGAAGCGCCAAGCAGTGGCGTCAGTGGCTGTGGGGGGCCCCATCAGAGCCGCACTACGGTAACCGTCGATGGGAAGGTCTTTGCGTCGTCGCTCGCAAACCGCGAGCGACTCCACAGGGCGGCCGAACAATACCTGATCGTTTCAATGAGAGAGATCGAGCTCCTGCTCGGGCCAACAGCCGGCTGGAGGGGCAAGTAGTGTCCCCCAGTGCTAGATCGCTGAGTTAGCCCCGCAGCATGGGGAGAGCTCGGTAGCGCTCGGAGAAAATGACAAGCCCCAGTGAGGGCTCCTGTACTTTTTTCTTTTCTTTTCTTCTTGTCTTTCTGTGTGATGAATAAAAAGAAATTTTAGTAACTTTTGTGTTTGCTGCCATACCGAAGGAGCACGGCCGGGAGTGTGCTCGATATCTTTCCGATCTATAATTTCAGCATCGTCTGTGGAAATATAGGCATACAGTCATGAACAATGATATCCATAGATTTAGCTGTTAATATATCCTGACAAAGCATTAGGACACTAAGGTTAAAAAAATACGATACATCACTTGAAGAAATACGACAACACAATTAGGTTGTTACGACACCCTAGCTCTCATCGGACGATACCCTAGCTTTAAGGCGACGACATCTCCGACTTAGGCTCTTACGACACCCCAGCTTTAGCACGACGACACCCGTTCAGGGACTGTTAAGGCGGGGACCGACAACTTAGGCTCTTACGACACCCCAGCTTTAGCGCGATGACACCCTAGTTTTAGGCGACGATACCCGTGCAGGGACTGTTAAGGCGGGGACCAACGACTTAGGCTCTTACGACACCCCAGCTTTAGAGCGACGACACCCTAGCTTTAAGGCGACGACACCCGTGCCGGGACTGTTAAGGCGGGGACCGATGACTTAGGCTCTTACGATACCCCAGCTTTAGCGCGACGACACCCTAGCTTTAAGGCGACGACACCTGTGCCGGGACTGTTAAGGCGGGGACCGATGACATCCCCGAATTAGGCTGTTACGACACCGCAGCTCTCATTCGATGATACCCTAGCTTTAGCGCGACGACACCCATGCAGGGACTGTAAAGGTGGGGACCGACGACATCCCCGACTTAGGCTCTTACGGCACCCCAGCTTTAGCGCGACGACACCTTACCTTTAAGGCGATGACACCCCAGCTCTCATCTGATGACACCCTAGCTTTAAGGCGACTGATGGGGCACGAAAAAATATTGGTGGAATGAGGAGATGGTTATGTGTTCTAAGTGATTACCACCCTTAATGAACATTTGAGGCCAAGCTATGGCTGAATTCATGCATGGGAGAAATGAAGAACATCAAACCGGAAGCAGAAATCTAAACACCCTTGTGCAAGCTTCTTTCAAAGAAATAAAAAGATTAGGATCTAAAGGTATGGAAACCTTCAAACTAAGTTAAACCACCTTTAAAACTTCAGATCTAAAGGACCAAGAGGTTTTTTTTTTCAACAATGAAGTAAGATCTTAAAGTAGAAGGGATGCACTCAACACTCAAAGAATTGAGGGTTGGTTGACAAGATCTACACTCCTTACTTAAGAACTCACCTTGGCATTTGATCCTTGACGTGGAGCCATCATCCTCAACTCTAACATTCTTAAGAGAACCTGCAAGTGATCAGAAGTAAGACCGTGGAGGCAAAGGAATTGAAGGAAATAAAAAAAATCAAACATGGAAAGGAAAGATTTGAAAAATGTTGCTGAGACTTGGGTAGCACTTGTCCTTATGGAACCTTGGTAGAATGGTTTAGAGTAGCAAATTGGGCCTCGCACCCTCTCCCTCAAGGAGTGACCTAGATCTAAGACTAGGGAAACACGAGCCTCAACTCAAACTAAGAGCATCTCACCCTCTTCATACTCAAAGGTGAACAAGGCACTTGGTAAAAGAAATCAAATAAACTTGATTTTATTTCTCAAACTTCATATCTACAAGAGGGAAAGCTTGGCCTATTTATAGGCCAAAGGACTTCCATAAATTTCAGCCAAAAAAACTAAAAGATCATAACAATCTAAGGACTAGTTATAATATAGCTAACTAATTACAATCAATCCCTAACAAATTTGGTTGCACTAGCTTCCATGTAGCACTTCCTTAGTTTGCCATGTGTCATCATCAGATACCTCCATGTGTCCTCCAAGATTTGACTTCCAAAGAGAAGACTTGATGTCTTGATAGCAGTGTTGACTCAAGGCAGGAAGTGTCGATACTTTGAGACTTGGCATAAGTTGAAATTTTACAGCATGAGTTGCCACTTGAGAAATTGAAACTCTTGGCTCGAGTAAGTGGAACATGGGGAAAGTAGATTAACTACAAAACCAAAGAGTGTCAGTCTGCAACCTTTTCTTCTTGCTGATGTCCCCATCAGCGACGACACCCGTTCTGGGACTTTTAAGGTTTAAACTGGGGAGTCGCTCCCCCCTCTTCTCCTATTAGCCCTTTGTAGAATGCCCCTCCCCCTCTTCTCCTCTTCTTTATATCCATTCTCATTGTCTCTCCATGGTCAATTATAAGCACGGGTGTTGTAGGCTTGTAACTACGGTCTCTTAACAGTAAATCTAGGGTATCATAGCTTTTATGACGACACCCCGGAGCACGGGTGTCGTAGGTTTGTAACTAGAGCTATATGGATAGAAAATAACGGGGAATATAGGCCGCCGAAATACTCCGACGACGCCCCAATTCATAAGTTATACAGTATGATATTGGTGCTACAAAATAGTAAACTCTAAACAGTTATGACTCCCGGAATATCATAACTATTTTGGTCTAAGGAAGTTACCTGCGCATTAAACGGTTTGGTCACATATTAACTTCCTCTAACGAGGTTGGTGTAATAAAGGAGCTTTACAAAGAAGTGGAACAAGGATTTTTTACTTCGTGCTGCGGATAACATCTTCTTCAGAAGTTTTTGTACAAAGACTTCAGTAGCCAGGTATTCCAGCCTCGAAGCTGAAATATTTTCTTTCGACTGGACTCCTCATAGTGAGGCTTTAGATCTTGCTCAAATCTTGGACTGATTCTTAGCATCCGAAAGCCAAAGTGAACAGGAAGAGAGTTTTTCTTGCACACAATCAAATCCAAGAAAAAATGACGATAGAATAGACTGAAGGGAAAGTACATTTTTGTTTGCATAATAATTTTAAAATAAAGATGAACTACTTTTAATGATCATCACGATCAGAACGTAATATCGTGCCATATAGGATCCATCAATTAGAAGAGATGATGTGGCCATATAAGACTTGCTGCACCGACGTCAGGTGTACAAAGACTTTTCCCGTCGCTAAACGCAAGCAGGAATCTACTACCCCTGGCAGGTAATGGTGTATACTCCGGTGTGTTGTGTGTAAAAGAGAAGCGAAAGCGCGAGGAGGAAACCCTCCGAGTAGCCATGGCGACCGCGAGGGACGCCAATACCCGCCCCATCCGAACGAGTAGCTTCTCTCGCAATCCCTCCTCCCCCTCCTCTGCAGCGCCTTCGCCTTCCGTTCCCGGCGTCAAGCCCGGCCCCAGTGGCGCCGCCTTCGTCTCCTCCGGCATCCCGGACCTCGACAGTATTCTCTCTGCTCTTCCCTTCTCTTCTTCTCTTCGATCTCGCAACAGAGTTCGGGTTTTCTTGAACATATATTACTCTTGTAGAGATTCTGGGCGGAGGGTTTCTTCTGGGCTCGGTCGTGATGGTGATTGAGGACGCCGACGCGCCCCATCACCTCCTGCTCCTGAGAAATTTCATGTCCCAGGGCATCGTCCACCGCCAGCCCCTCCTCTTTGCCAGCCCTGTGAAAGACCCGAGGGCGTTCCTTGGCACGCTGCCGTCACCCATCTCTTCATCCAAGGAGGAGAGAAAACGAGCCACTGGTCTCGATCCTGATGCGAAGGAAAAAGTTGTGATCTTTCTTTTATTATTATTACTATTATTTTTATTTGGCGGCTGGTTGATTGGCCCCATAGAGTGGTTTTGTTGTGGTGCAGGAGGAGGCGTTAAGAATTGCTTGGCAGTACAAGAAGTATATTGGGGAGCAGCAAGTTCGCAATCATGGTAAGAAATGAAAGTAAACAATAGATCCTTTGTTTTTTTTTTTTTCATCGGTCATTGTTGATTTGCCTGTTAGAATGTACACCATTCTTTGTATTATTTGTTTATATTTACCATTGGTGTTGGTGTTTGGGGTGTGTGGGGGCTATCACGTGGCAACTTTGCTGGAAGATCTAATCGAGGGCCAGCTGTAGATTGCAAGCTATATTGCAGTATTGATTGATTTTGTTACTTTGGTGGGAGGGTGTTGGGTGGAGGGGGAGAGAGGGTTCAAATACTAGAGCTTGTAGTGGCACAATGATAGCTAGAAATTCAATTTGAGGAGCAATATGTGACAATAGAGCATATGTGATTGAATTCTAAAACTAACTGGAAAGTTAGAAGTTTGGAGAAGTCTAAAACGTGGAGTTCACTGATGCAACCAATTAAGTGATTGAGGGCTTAGCCTGCTGGAAGCTATGGCTTGCCATCACAATAACCATCTTTACTGATCAACTCAAAAAACTATCTAATGAAATGAGTTTGATGATTTAGAAATGTCTTTATTGTCGTAATTTTCTAGAAACACATTGTAAAATCTCTATAGTTGTCAATAAGTCTATGGTTGTCAATAAAGTTGGAAATGAATTTCCATGAGTGCTGATTGTACTTGTCCTCAAAATGATAAAATAAGAGACTTTCTCAAGATAACGAGCGACATAGTGAAGTCTCCATAATCCCTGAGTCTTTGAATGTATTGGGACAATTGATGGGACCATTATCCATGCTCATTGACTAATTACAAACCAAAAATTCCTCTTGCTTCCAGTTCTTAACTGTGCACAAACCAAGATTTTTTAACTTATCTAGACTGGATAGAGTCGTAACAGCAATGAGTGGATCTAACATTTTAAAAAACTTTTCTGGAGGTCTTACTTCTGCAGTTTCATACGACATTTATTATTTTTGAGGAGTTCCCATGTGAGAAGTTTAACCTTTTTTCCTTTTGAAATATGAGTATTTACATCTAGAACTCTGGCCATTTGGTTTGATATTGGAGTATCACTGGAATAATTATTCACTGGATCATGATTCATTCTATTTTGTCAACCTATGGGGGTTAGGATAAGGCTTATTAATCAAGGTTAAAGTTATGTGAGTTTAATGACTTATTTAACTCTCTGGCCACAATTATTTAGGTGGTATTCTGAGAGTGAAGATATTGAATTCCTCTGGAGAACACACAAAACAAATATATGAAAAATTTGCCCTAAAATCATACAATCGTGAAACAACATACTCATAATGATGGTGAGAGGTTTCTTCAGTTGTATTAATTGAAGATTAGTTATGGATTATTGTATGCCCCATGCATAGATTGGCAAAAGAGGGAGCAACACCTGGTGACTTTGTGAAAATTGCTTGAAGCTGATTTACCCTCATCCATTTTAATAGGAGGTCAAGGGTTTGAACCCTATGCAGTGTTATCCAAGTATTTGATTCATGTAATTCCATCTGGTGGTGCTCCCTCCAGGATTCTTAACAAGAAAAAGGGAAATGACTATAGAAAAATGCTAGAAGGCAAGGCTTAGATCTGATTATTTAGTTATGCTTTGGTGATAGGCTGGAATTCAATGAAAACTTGAAGACCAATAGAAGTACTAAAGATATGTTCTTTGTGAATCCAGTGAATTTTGTAGCCAGAAGCAGGCAATGGTCATTAAAATTAATCAATGTTCTGTTTGTTGGATCTGGCTAATTTTGAACGAGGATGGATGCACGGTAGTCTGATGTGATTTTGGAGTTCATGGTGATAGGCAAGCTTACACATTAAACCTCCTGAGTTTTTGAGAAAGTTGTGAAGGGAGATCCATGCTTCATGTTATGAACTTGAGCAAATATTTAGGTGGACAGGAATAAAAGGTATAACCTTATGCCTGGGAGCGATAAACTAATTGATATTTTATACAACTATGTAAGAAGATTCATTACCAAAACCAAACCCATGAGGTTCAATTTATATTGTAAAAGTAATTGCATCTTCACTTGGTTCTCTGTGACTCCATGTATAAGCTTTATCATAAACATGACTATATGATGGATGTAATAATCTATACACCTATATATACTCCAATATACTCCAATATGTAATAATCTATATACACCAATATGTTCATATCCATCTTGCATGGAAGTCTTTGCTTGCTGTTCACGTGACCAGATATGGTGCAAATATTGTTTGCTGAATGATCACTTGCATTACACAGCCATGATCTAGTGTATACAATCTATTTTGATTTGCTTGGGCTTGCATGAATTGCCATATAAACAGTGTCCATGTCCTATAAGATATAGCTAACTTCTCCCTTTTGATTTCATAGCAATGATTCATCAATTTAGAAGTATAATGATTGAAAGACCTTGCCTTGCTTGGTAGCTTTCTGTAAGCTTAAATAGTCAACTAATGGTGCTGCAGATATAAAACAGGAATTTTGCAATGATTTTGACTTGCGGAAGCCACTGGAAAGGCAAATGTTTAGCGCACAACATATTGACTGTGTAAGCATTCAAGATACTGCAAATCTTGCACTTCTCCATGAGCGTTGTTCCACTTTTCTGTCTCACCTTACTAGGTACAACCAAATGCTTTTGCTGTCTATATTTCTTAGAAAAAAAAGGTCTTGTTTATATTTGTCGGAAATTACTACATTTTGTATGTCGTCATTGACCTGTCTTGTACTTATATGCATAATCTGTAAGTAATAATTGGACACCTTTGTCTTATACATGATCTCTTTTAGTTTAATAAACTAAATGTACTGCTTAGTATATGCACTTACTGCTGTTCACAGGAATGTCCTAACCTGCATATATGTTATATATCGAACAGCAGTCTTTGATTGTTTGATGGCATTCACCTGACTCATTTAGATTCCTTTTGAACCAAAAATAATTTTCCTATAGTTGTTCCTGATTTATGCCTTATAAGGTGAGCTTCTTGGATCTGATTTCCTCATATAAATTAATGTTGAATTGTAATGTTAATATGCATTTTTTGCTTTAAATATTTAGGATGCTAATGGAATTTAAAGATGAGCAAATTTTAACATCTGTGAGTAGACTCACCAACTGTTGCTGGCTTGTCTTGTATGAGACAGTTTAGTTTTCTTTCTTGAAAATCAATTTTGGTGGGCCAGATTAATCTAAATGATGCCATAAAGGTCATCTTTGTCACTGGACCATGTAAAGGGAAACTGCTCAATTTGGTTTACTGTGCCAAAAGAACTCAGTTCATTGGAATTAACTAGTTTCAAATTTAAAAAAATCTGAAATGTTTTAGATATTCCTTTAAAAAGGTATGAAGCAAACTACAATGCAAGCTTTGGAAAATGATCAATGGATTGAAAAATAAATCTATCCCTTTTCGTTGCAGTTACTAAATACCTGGCAGTGGAAACCTTATTTTAGGATAGTGCCAATGGCCCTATGCAGATTTGACCAGACTAATTTAGGAGTTACTGATTATATTTATATGTTAAGGTAAGGTTTGGCATCAAAATTTAGGAATCCTGAAAGTCCATGTAAACCTATCAACATTGATCTCATATCTAAATGTAGCGATGTGTGGAATCTTGATCTTCTTTCAAGATGTTATGTGGGTAAGATGACTCACTAAAGGGACCCTAGATATTTTTGACCAGCCAAGAAATCAGAGAACTGGAGAATAATGCCTGATTTCTAATGACGTAGGAAGTATAATCATTAGGGTTGGAGTGATTTATTTTGTGTTGGTGAGAGTGATGTTGGAAAGAGCCATTTTACTGTAGTGCTTGAAGGATATGAAATGGGATATTCTATAATAAGTCTAACTACCTGACTATATTCTCTGAACTATTGAAGTTTGAAAATATCTGTGATTATTCTTGACATATTCACTGGTCAAGCAATTCTCCTAATTATTTCCTAGGAGTCATATTAATAAAAAATATTCAATTGTTCATGAAATTTACGATTAATTCTCAGATTATTCATATCTTCATTAAGGAATATTAAAGTTTTACAGATAAAGATGCTATATGCTACTCTTTTTGGTGTGGTGTGGTAGTTTATTGTTATGCCTTTCTTGTCCTTTTCTTTTCATGGATAACAAGTTCATGTTGCACATTTTTCCTTTTTTCTTTGATCTCATTTTTCAAACTGTTTCCAAACTTTTGGCACAACTGCAGGCTGCAAGAACTGATCTGCAGGTTTGGCATAAAAACTAATGTATCATGCACTCTATTAGAGAGGACCTTGTGTAGGGAAATTAAGAGACATGACATAGGGAGAGGCAATTTTTATAGATAAAAAGAAGAATCTTGGTGACCAAATTGTTGCTACTATTTGCTTGTGAGGACGTTAATTGCAATGGAGGGGAAAAAATGCAAAGATTGGGAGTAAATAAAATAAACTTGCGTGTGTAGGATTTCCTGGAAAGATGAGAAGTAAATCAAAGGTGTTACCAGAGAGAGGGACGACATGGGCTAATCAACTTGTTCTTTAGCAAGTGGCATTCTGCAGTACAAAAGGAATTGAAAGACTTCTAGCATGTTGTAGGTGAGCTGCCGTGTCTCCTATCTTTCTTCCCTAGGAATAGTGTCGAGTATTGTTTGGTGGAGGTGGTGGAGACTGAACCATGCAACCAATTCTGGTTCCCACCTGACATTACTTGCAACATCTACACTAACATTTTGCATCTTGACATGTCATTGATGACATTAAAAGTTGTTGAAATGAAATAACTTAAAGTTGTGTTCCTTAGAATTAAGTGGGGATTGGCATCCCGCTTTTCATGCTTTTATGGATAGGTTAAAAAAAGGGGCAGTGAAGACCAAAAAAAGGGGCAGTGAAAACAAAAGCTCCTGCAAGGACCCTGGCTTTATGTAACAGACCATATTATTAGTATATTGCTTCTTGACATGTCATGGAACAACATCGAAAGCTGCTGTGCTGTGCCCCCACCTGTCACCCCCACCCAACCCACAAACCGAATAAAGGGTAGGTTCTGAAGCCAGGAATAATATTAGATGGGGAATATTTGAAATTGGTTACAGGTATTGGTTTCTGTTCTCTGAATACTTATACCCTATACACCACATTTGTGCAAAATATTTTGGAAAGAAGTTTGTAATCTAGTGGCTAACGATGGAGTTTGCTTCAAAATCCAACAATTTGTTAGATCAAAATTAAGTGTCCGTTATGAAAGGAGTGACCAATAGAAGCAAGCTTTCAAGTTCTTCCCTACTTCCCTTCTTTATGAAATTATGTCATAACATTCTTGATAGAAATATACCTAACAATATGCTCATCTTAGCCAAAAGAGTTGATAGATGAGGAAGGGTGTGCATGTTGTCATACTCTTGACAAGGTAAGCTGTGCAGAAGTCCTAGCCACCAAGGCAGCCGAAGTGGCCAGCATCCAAAAGAGAGTCAAAAAAAGATAGACAGATTTATAATGGAAGAGATTATATACTCAACTGAACTCATCTAAGCCTTTTCCTAAGTACATGGGTCGGCTATATGAATCTGTTTCCTGCTCTATTTAGGACCAAGTCGATATTTAAATTACAAATAGTTATATCTTTTTTAATTATTTCTATCCATGTTAGTTTAAGTCTATCTCTATCTCTATCCTTACTATAGATTATAAAAGATCACTCTTTCTAACTGGAGCATCTAAAGGTCTACGTTGTATATGTCCAAACCATCGTAATCGATTTTCTCTCATTTTATCTTCAATTAGGGCTACTCCTATCATTTCTCTTATATATTATTTCTAATTCTATCTTTTAAAGTTTACTACATATCCATCTTAACATACGCATTTTGTTACACTTAATTTATTTATATTATTTCAATATTGCCTAACACTCTGTTCCATATAGCATAGCTGGCCTAATAGCGATTTTATAGAATTTTTCTTTCAATTTTAATGATGCGCTGATCATACGATACTCCTAAGCACTTCTCTACTTAATCCATCCTGCTTTAACTTTATGATTCACATCTTCACTATTTCACCTTCTTACTAGATAATTGATCCCAAATACCTAAAATTTTCACTTCTTGATATCTCTTGGCTTGCAATCTTCACTGTTTTTTCATTTATATTTCTACTTCTACTAAAATTACATTTCATGTATTCAGTATTAGTTCTACTAATCTTAAAACCTTTAGATTTTAAAGCTTCTCTCCAAATCTAGCTTAGCATTTACTCAGATTTAGTTTCATCAATCAATACTATATCATCTGCAAATAACATACACCATGGAATATCATTTTGAATATGTTTGGTTAATTCATCCATAATTAATACAAAAAAATAAGACTTAACGTAGATCTTGATGTAAACCTACAGTAATTAGAAACTCACTAGTTTTTCTATTGTTGTTTTAATAATAGTTATTGCTCTATCATAAATATCTTTTATCAATTCTATGTACTTTTTGGTAACTCCTTTTTTTTTTCTAAAACCACCATATTATTTCTCTATCAAGTGTATATGGGTGTAGATTTTTCCATAGCTGATTTAATTGACCATGACTTACTTATTTAAGCCTTGTTTCACATGCATACCTTGCATCCAATTTCACCTTGTATGTCTAGCTTGCTCACCAGCAGAAACATGACTAGTTATTGTTTGATGGTATGCTGTTATTAGAGTGTGCACTCTTTAGTGCCTTTATCTAGCGGTGTGTCTCATTCTTAATCACAAGTGTATAATATGAAATAGTGCTGAGTCCTCTGATTTTTAAAATTAGGCTGAGCATAATTACTTATTGATCATGTATATGTTTCGCATAAAAAAGTTGTTATGGCAGTTTTGGTTCGTTGTATGTTTTATTTATAATGATGAGTTTCGGTATACTTCTATACTGTTGCTTGTGGCCATACAAATAGATAAAATAGGGCCTGTTGGTTATGGATGGTTTCTTATGTTTTGCGTCCAGAAATGATGGCAGCAATGCTAATGCTGGTCGTATTGCAATACAATCACTCTGTTCTCCACAGTGTGGATTCTCAGAACAGGTAAGAGTTCAGTCCATTGATAAATGGTAAGCTGATATTGAGTGGCTTGGTTGTTCAGAAGCAATTCCACTTACATCAATTGATCCAAATTGATGGTACAGAATTACAATTATAATACATAACATACTAGACACTTATTTATGCAATTATGCTATTGTAGGACTGGCATATGGTTTCCTTTATCAGATCTTTGAGAGCAATGATACGATCTTCTAATGCAGTTGCTGTGATAACTTTTCCAACTTCGGTTCTTTCCCCTCCTTCTCCAAGAGATGGCAACACTTGGCAGATACATTGCTCTGTTAGAGCTATTCCAGGCATGTTAGCATGCTTAATTTCAGTTCTTTATAGCCTTGCTGATTCTCAACTTAATTTGAAATTAATTCGTTGTGAAATACTTATCATTCCAGATGAAGATAAGGATTTGGCAAATCTCCTTGCTGGTATCAAGACATGGTTGGCCTTTTGCATGTGCATAAAGTGGCTCAGATTAATACTCAGGTAGGGGATTTTTTTTTTTTTTAAATCTATGCTTCTAGAGTTCTATATATTACCACTGGGGAGGTGGTGATGCATGTGATGCTTTGATTTTTGAGTCAGATTTTTATGATTGGATGACAACATTGTCATGGAGTTTGTAATCAGACCACCTTATTTCTGGAAATAAACATTCACTCTGATTCTCTAGATGGTTTATGAGATAGGAATTGATGGGGCCAATTGACCCCATGGACTATAATGATCGCATTTGGACTCGGTCCCAGCTTCCTAGGTGGCCCAGCTCCTCGACGGCCTCCCTAAGGCGGCCTTCTCTACTCGGCCTTCCCAAAGCGGCCTTCCCAAGTCGGCCTCCGACTCTCAAGTCGGCTGCGACCTTTTTCTATTCGGCCCTCTCGGTTCATCGGCCCGTCCTCGTCAGGCCTCAGCTCTTACCTTTTGGCTCCTCTTGACTCCGTCTATGGGCTCGTCAACTGTGACGAAGGTCTTTGGAAGTAGCGGGCCAGAGGACAAGAGAATAATGATTGCCAGCTGAGCATGCACCACTACCTCACGAAGCCCAAGACAGGTCTCAGGGCCATCTCATCCCTACCATACCAAAGGGTTAGGATCCTTAGAATAAAAGGGGTTAGGTGCTTAGGTACCCTTAACTAGGCCCTTGTGAGCTGATGATGTGAGTGTGGGATGGCATAAGTGCACGGCTCCCAACCTCTTATCCCATGTTCTCCGATCCAAGGGCCAGCAGCATCCCCGCTTCCGGCCACGATCATCCCGGACATGCTCGAACACAACAGAGCGTCGGATGACCTAGGCTGCCACCAACATCTTCCCTCAGCCTCGGCTCCGCAGCACACGGAGCTGGAGTCAATCTCTACTCTCGGTCCTCCGTGGCTCCGTCCCGACTTTCTAACCTGCTTTTGGTCTTTGGATCCTGGCTCTGCCACAGATAGCTCCCAACTTCGAGAGCACCGTCCCAGCCCTAGGAACATCGTTCGAGCCCGGCTCCCCCGTCCTCTGTCTCAGCTTCTTCCTCGACGGCCATCCCGAGTCTAGCCAAAAGTTCCGGCTTCGGCCCGACTTCATGCAGTTAGCATCCGACTCAACGGCCTCGGCTCCATCATCCAAGCGTCTTCAACCTTTCACGGCACCTGTCCCGACTCCATGCCCGTCTCGGCCGACTCCACGGATGTCCCGGGCTCCTTGCTTCCGGGTCTATCTCAGTGTCGGCCCGACTGCTTCCCGAGCTCCTGACACCGACTTCTTGCTCTCGGGTTGAATGGCCTCGGCTTCGGATGCTCCTGGCCTCTCCTGGACTCGACTTGGATATTGCTGACTCCGGCCCTCAGCCTCGCTTCTGGCTTTCAACACCCGTTTGCTCCCGGCTTTCCGTTGCCTCGGCCTCAACTGGAATGAGTCTTATGTACACGATGCTTACATGCACGTGATAAGGAGTCCTTAATGTACATATAAAATAAGAAGAAAGATGGGAGGCGGCTTACATGCACGAATGGAAGCTCATACTATGACTGCCACTTCTTGACGTGGCTAATGAAGTCACATACAATGGTCGCACTATAGGGCCCACATGCTTGGCCCTACCACTCATAACTGTCCACATAGAACCACAGATGGGTGGCGTGGGGGACACATCTGGCAAATACCGTAATGGTCACCTGCGTCCTGCAGCAGCCTGCAACAGCTGTTTAAGTCAAGCAGCACCTACCAACCAACTGCGGGGACATGGTCTGCAGCTCTGACATGCCATTAAGAAGCAAGCTTCACTATTGCTGCCATCAGTATAAATGCTCTGACAAGTGGCAGCACTTCAAGTCTCACAGATATCAACCCTAACATTCTATCTACAAAAGTCATCATCCATCATGAAACTTCATGTGACTCATTTTGATATTCCATCCACAAAGTCATGGCTCATCATGAGATTCCAAGCTTTCCAGGCAAGCCTTAGAAACTCCAAGCATCAATAAAATGGATAAGAGGGGCCCTCGACCAGGTGAACAACACAAAACACTCCTAAACGCTCATATTGCTCACAGAAAGGATTTTCTCTAAGCCTCTCTCCCTCTTTCGAGCTTTTTTAAGCTTATGGCTATTGCCCAGAGCACTGACTCGAGCGTCGAAGGGTTCCCGCCGGAATCTTCGGTCCTTGGGACTTTTTGCAAGCTTTCGACCGCAAGAAGCTTGCCGAAAGATATCGGGCTCGTCGGAGAAGGTGACCGGATGCTTGCGGATGTTTGAGGAGGGTGATTTGGCCACAACAGATTAGCGCGCCAGGTAGGGGGATCGTCAGCGATGCTAGTTTGCAGATCCTCGTCCTCCTTTAGTTCAAAATAGTGGATAAAAAGATGGTGATGATAAGAGCTCAAGGAGCTTCCGCCAGTCATGCTAGGGGGTACCCTCAATGAGCTGAGCTACAGGAGGCCAGCTCTCTGCTCCATCACCACTATCTTAGGCCATTCAAGTAAAACAACATGCCACCCTTACCCTACAAACCCAAGCATTAATGGTAGCTGTCTAAAAGCTCCAGGAGCAATATTCCATGGCCACACAGCAATAAGAAAGAGCCTTCGCTCCTCCTTTAGTTGCTGTTTAGGCCAGTCATCATTCATCTTGCAGGAGAGCTCTTTAGCAAGAGCAAAAGCAAGCTCAATCTCTCCAGCAAGAGCATCATCAAGCTCGCCAACATCATGAAGCCCCACGATCGAAGGCGCTAGCGCCTCCCACCTCCAAGAGACATGATTCCCTGGGGGGTAGATCGTTAGCATGCTGAAGCATTCAAGTCAGCTCACAGTTGGGAGAAACCAACTTCACAGCTCACAGTTGGGAGAAACCAAATCCACAGCTCACAGTGCTGGCCACTCTTAGCCAGCCCAAGAAGACAAAGTCAGCTCACAGTTGGGAGAAACGAACTCCACAGCTGATAGTGTTGGCCACTCTTAGCTAACCAAGAAGATAAAGTCAGCTCGCAGTTGGGAGAGATCAACTCTCCAGCTCACAGTTGACGAGACTGGCCGCTCCCAGCTGACCAAGAAAATCTAGCCAGCTTTTCGGGTAGGACTTCGACCCGTTCAGCCACCAGGCTACGCTCCATCTCTACCCCTGTGGCTCAACTCTACCCCAGCGGGCTCATCTCGGCTTCGGCCTCAACCTTGCCTTAGCGGTCAATAGCCAACTGGGTAAGACTTTTACTCAAATTATGCACCTGCAACAGGTTGACGGTGCTGGCCACCTCGGCCAGCCAATTAGAAGACCTAAGTCAACTCACAGCGGGAGAGATCAACTCCCCAGCTCACAATTTACGGGTGTCCACTTTCAGACTTCGTGTCGGGAGAGGATTACTGGCTGCCTCCAGCCAGTCAAAGGTAATCCACTTACCTTCAACATTGCCTAAAGTTTCTTGAGCAGGCAAATGCACAGCTTCAAAAAGCATGCAGATGAGGCCGCCTGGCTTATAGTCGGTGGACACCCTCGGGTCAGACTCATAGCCTTCGAGTCGATCTCAGTAGCCCTCGGATTGGTCTCAGCAACCCTCGGGCTGGCCGAAGAAACCCCCGAGCCGGTCTCAGTAGCCCCTGAGCCAGTCTTAGCAGCCCTCGAGTCGGTTTTAATAGCCCTCGAATTGGTCTCAGCCGTCCCGAGTCGGTCTCAGCAGCCTCCGAGCTAGCCTCAATGGACCAAAGCCTGCCTTGGCAACTCCAAGTTGGCAAATGGCAACAAAAAGACTTTCAGACTTCATGTCAAAAGATGAAGACCAAGTCAGCTCACAGCGGAAGAGATCAACTCCCCAGCTTACAGTTGATGGGCATCACTTTCGGACCTTGCATCGGGAGAGGATTGCTGACTGCCCTCAGCCAGTCAAAGGTAACTAACATACCTTTAACATTGCTTAAAGTTTTTGAGCAGGTAAATGCACGGCTTCAGAGAGCATGGGACGAGGTCACAAGTCCGCACAAAGACAGACCAAATTGTTAACATCAAAAGCTGTGCAAAAAGATCCCTCCACTCGAAAGGGGTTAGAGCCCAAAGCAAGCAAAGACAAGTGCAAAGATAAAGAATTCTACACTCCTTTCGCTTGGTGGATGCAAGACACATGGTCGCACAAGCTCAGGAGTGTGGGGGGCATCTGATGGGGCCAATTGACCCCATGGACTATAATGATTGCATCTGGACTCGGCTCCAGCTTCCTAAGAGGCCCAGCTCCTAGGTGGCCTCCCAACTCGGCCTCCCCAAGGCGACCTTCGACTCTCAAGTCAGCCGCGACCTTTTTCTACTCAACCTCCACCTTTTTCTACTCGGCCCCCTTGGTTCGTCGGCTCGTTCTCGTCAGGCCTCAGCTCTTACCTTTCGGCTCCTTTGGACTCGGTCTACGAGCTTGTCAACTGTGATGAAGGTCTTTGGAAGTAGCGGGCCAAAGGACAAGAGAATAATGGCTGCCAGCTGAGCATGCACCACTACCTCACGAAGCCCAAGATAGGTCCTAGGGCCATCTCATCCCCATCATACCAAAGGGTTCAGGGTCCTTAGAATAAAAGGGGTTAGGTACTTAGGTACCCTTAACCAGACCCCTATGAGCTGGTGATGTGAGTGTGGGATGGCATAAGTGCACGGCTCCCAACCTCTTCTCCCATGTTCTCCGATCCAGGGGCCAGCCACATCCCTGCTTTCGGTCACGATCGTCCTGGACACGCTCGGCCACAACAGAGCATCGGATGACCCGAGCTGCCACCGACTTCTTCCCTCAAACCCGGCTTCGCAGCACACGGAGCTGGAGTCGATCTCTGCTCTCGGTTCTCCCCGGCTCCATCCTGGCTTCCCAGCTTGCTTTTGGTCTTTGGATCCCGGCTCCACCACGGATAGCTCCCAACTCCGAGAGCACCGTCCTAGCTCTGGGAACATCGTCCGAGCCCGGCTCTCGTCCCCTGTCTCAGCTTCTTCCCCGACGGCCGTCCCCAAGTCTAGCCGAAAGTTCCTGGCTCCGGCCCGACTTCACGCATCCGACTCAATGGCCTCGGCTCCATCATCCAGGCATCTTCGACCTTTCGCGGCACCAGTCTCGACACTCCACGTTCGTCTCGATCGACTTCATGGATGTCCTGGGCTCCCTGCTTCCAGGTCTGTCCCAGTGTCGGCCCGACTGCTTCCCGAGCTCCCGACACTGACTTCCTGCTCCCGGGCTGAAGGGCCTCAGCTCCGAACGCTCCTAGCCTCTCCTGGACTCGACTCCGGATATTGCCGACTTTGGCCCTCGGCCTCGCTTTCGGCTTTCAACACTCATTTGCTCTCGGCTTTCCGTTGCCTCGGCCGCGACTGGAATGAGTCTTACGTGCATGATGTTTACATGCACGTGATAAGGAGTCCTTAATGTACATATAAAACAATAAGAAAGATGGGAGGAGGCTTACATGCATGAATGGAAACTCATACTATGGCTGCCACTTCTTGACATAGCTAATGAAGTCGCATACGATGGTTGCACTATGGGGTCCACGTGCCTGGCCCCACAACTCAACTGTCCACACAGAACAATAGAAGGGTGGCATGGGGGACACATCTGGCAAACGCCGTAACGGCCGCCTGCGCCTTGCAGCAACCTGCAATAGCCGTTTAAGTCAAGCAGCACCCACCAACCAACTGCAGCCACCCACTTTGACGGGACATGGCCTGCAGCTTTGACATGCCACTAAGAAGCAAGCCTCACCATTGCTGCCATCAGTATAAATGCTCTGACAAGTGGTAGCACTTCAAGTCTCACAGACATCAACCCTGACATTTCATCTACAAAAGTCATCATCCATCATGAGACTCCACGTGACTCATTCTAACATTCCATCCATAAAGTCATGGCCCATCATGAGATTCCAAGCTTCCCAGGCAAGCCTTACAGACTTCAAGCATCAATAAAATAGGTAAGAGGGATCCTCGACTAGGTGAACGACACACAACACTCCTAAACACTCATACTTGCTCACAGAGAGGATTTTCTCTAAGCTTCTCTCTTCCTCTTTCGAGCTTTCTCAAGCTCACGGCTGTTGCTCAGAGCACTGACTTGAGCATCGGAGGGTTCCTGCTGGAATCTTCAGTCTTTGGGACTTTTTGCAGGTTCTCGACCGCAAGAAGCTCGCCGGAAGATCCCGGGCTCATTGGAGAAGGTGACCGGACGCTCGCGAATATTCGAGGAGGGTGATTTGGCCACAACAGAAATAAATAAAGTGCATTACATCTTATAGTATAGGATTATTGGTCATTACTTCCCTCTAAAATCTCTGAGGTAAAATTATAAAAAGAGTGCTGCTAATGATGCTCTTATGGTCATGGCAATTGGCAATAGGAAATCATCTGAGTTTGAGCTAATTAATTGTGCAGAAATGGGTACATGGAGTTAAAATTGGACGTGCTTGTGCTTTCATCTATTGTTCATTGCATGTTGCAGGTGTTCATGGTTGTAGAACTGAAAGCTTGAAATTTTTGCTTGATTAAGCACTCTTGGGCTCATCATCATCATTGTTATTAAATTGGCATGCAGGTTCCAGTGATACTAGAGGCAACCACCTTCTCACTAAAGCTGCGAAAACGAAGGTCCTTGATCTTGGAACGTTTGAATCAGGCTCCAGTGGATGGTTCAAGCGGCACTTCATATGCATCATCTGGCAGCTGTTCTGTGTCAGTGAAAGGTTCACCCCTTGATTTTTAGACTGTCACCTTTAATTGACAGTGAATTTCTATCGGAATTTTCCAAGCTTGCTGTCAAGCCTTTCGAAGTTCATGTGTTGTAAGACCGGAAAGGAAGAGCACGTGTAAATTTTTGGTTTTCGCTGTTGGTTGGTTTTCTGATTTTTTTTGTATCTTTATGACTGTAACCTTTTTATAGTTGGCTTCAACTTGTTGAATGCTATTTAAAATTCTTCGGAATGATGTATGATTTGCAATAACATTTTGGGGCTGGACATGCCTTGCAAAGTGGTTTGTAGATGAATCAGATCTACAAATGGGAAATGACAGGAAACAATGATGGAGCAATTGCCGAAATATTGACATAGGGGTGCCTCCAAGGAGACCCATGAGGAAAATACATCATCAGTAAAATATTTATTATTGTTATTATTGTGTAAAACTCTCAGGGATTGACGAGTTAATTTGCCTTGTGTGGTTTTTTATCATAATAATGTATGTTAAGGGACCGTCAAGCAGCAAGCAAGGATACTCGGATAGACCATGTAGCTTGCCTGGTTTGTTTAAAGGCTGTCCGTGGTGAAATTTTGAACGACAAGGTTTTAAATCTTGCCGAATAGAAATGTTTCAGCTTTCTTTTTTGGAATGAAATGTTTCATATTTTATTTTATTTTTTTATGTAATGAAATGTTTTGCATTTTAATCAACTAGGTCAGGTGTTTCGATTGAAAGGCTTTTTCTTTACGAACTTGTAATATTTTATTTAATATTTTAATATATTTAAATCTTAAAAATTAAATTTTTAATAAATTATATTTAAAATTATCGTTACAATGCAATGGATCAGGCAACGCCGATTTTAGAATTCTTTGGAAGGAAAACACTTTGTACACCGCTCCCGGTGCAGCAAGACCTACGTGGGTTGCACCGCCTTTTTCGATTGGTCCACGTGGCTCCCATGTGGCCTGATACGATGGGACAGAATAGCAGGAGGATAATGTTACTTTTGATCGTACATTCATTAAAAGTCGTTCAGCCTTTGTGAAGACGAAAATGCTCTTTCCCTCCAGCCTACTTCAACCCGTCATCTTATTTGGATTTTGCTGATAAAAAATTGTAAGGTTCTGGGGTGTTGTGGGTCTTGAGCTAGGGTGTCGTGGGTCTTGAACTGGGGGTATCATAGGTTTTGAACTGGGGGTGTCGTGGGTCTTAAACTAGGGTGTCGTGGGTCTTGAACTAGGGGTGTTGTGGGTTTTGAACTAGGGTGTCGTGGGTCATAAATTAGCGGTGTCGTGGGTCTTGAACTAGGGGTGTCGTGGGTCTTGAACTAGGGGTGTCATGTATCTTGAACTGGGGGTGTCGTGGGTCTTGAACTGGGGTGTCGTGGGTCTTGAACTAGGGGTGTCATGGGTCTTGAACTGGGGGTGTCGTGGGTCTTGAACTGGGGTGTCGTGGGTATTGAACTAGGGTGTCGTGGGTCTTGAACTATGGGTGTCATGGGTCTTGAACTTGGGGTGTCGTGGGTCTTGAACTGGGGGTGTCATGGGTCTTGAACTGGGGGTGTCGTGGGTCTTAAACTAGGGTGTCGTGGGTCTTGAACTGGGGTGTCGTGGGTCTTGAACTGGGGTGTCGTGGGTCTTAAACTGGGGTGTCGTGGGTCTTGAACTAGGGGTGTCATGTGTCTTGAACTGGGGGTGTCGTGGGTGTTGTGGGTCTTGAACTAGGGGTGTCATGTGTCTTGAACTGGGGGTGTCGTGGGTCTTGAACTGGGGTGTCGTGGGTCTTGAACTGGGGGTGTCGTGGGTCTTGAACTGGGGTGTCGTGGGTCTTGAACTGGGGGTGTCGTGGGTCTTAAACTAGGGTGTCGTGGGTCTTGAACTATGGGTGTCATGGGTCTTGAACTGGGGGTATCGTGGGTCTTGAACTGGGGGTGTCGTGGGTCTTGAATTGGGGGTGTCATGGGTCTTGAACGGGGGATATCGTAGGTCTTGAACTAGGGTATCGTGGGTCTTAAACTAGCGATGTCGTGGTTTAAGATTTTACCTTCTCCGTCCTGCGAATCTCTGAATGATCTCCTCTCCACTCCTCGGTCCCTCGCTGAGTCCATCACCCTCCCACCACCTTTTTTTCTAAACTCGTTATAAGTATTTGCTGAGAGAGTGAGTGGGGGTGAGAGAAAGAGAGATGGATGTGAGCAAGATAACGCTGGAGATCTTCTCCAGGCTAGAGAAGAATTGGCTGATGGAGTGCGAGAATGGAAACCTTTGGTCCTCTCCCAAGGCCAAGAGCAAGAAGGCCCGCATTTTGAGCATTGACCGCGGAGGCGGCATCAAAGGCCTCGTTGCTGGAGAGGCGCTGATCCATCTCGAGGATTGTATCAAATCTGCGAGCTCAAACCCTCAAGCATCCATTCCCGACTACTTCGATCTCATCGCTGGCACCGGCATTGGTGGTGTCCTGGCCGCCATGCTCACCGCCGCCGACGCCTCCGGTCGACCTCTCTTTTCCGCCCGCGCTGCCGTGGAGTATCTTTGCTCCAAGCGCCGCCAACTCTTCCGCCCCGCCGGCCTCCTCCGCCGCTGGAGGTGGCGCTTCTCTGGCCGCAGCTTCGAGGCCGTCCTCCGCGACGCTCTCCGCAGACCCGACGGCGGAATTCTCACTCTAAAGAACGCACGCAAGCCTCTCCTTATCCCCTGCTACGATCTCAATACCAGTGCTCCCTTTGTCTTCTCCCGCGCCGACGCCGTCGAGTCGCCGAGCTTTGATTTCGAGCTATGGAGTGTTTGCCGGGCGACGGCCGCCACCCCGGGGCTGTTCTCGCCGTGCAAGCTCGCGTCGGTAGATGGAAGACGGCTTGCGTCGCCGTCGATGGGGGGCTCGTGATGAACAACCCCGCCGCCGCCGCCGTCACCCACGTGCTCCACAACAAGCGGGACTTCCCCGCCGTCACCGCTGTCGAGGACCTCCTCCTCCTCTCTCTCGGCAGCGGCCGGCCGCCGGCTACCGGAAAGTGCTCGGAGCAAGCGGTCTTGGAGATCGTGCTCGACGGAGTGTTCAAGACCCACGACATCCCAGTTCAAGACCCACGACACCTCCAGTTCAAGACCTATGACACTCCTAGTTCAAGACCCACGACACCCCAGTTCAAGACCCACGATACCCCCAGTTCAAGACACATGACACCTCTAGTTCAAGACCCACGACACCCTAGTTTAAGACCCACGACACCCCAGTTCAAGACCCACGACACCCCCAGTTCAAGACACATGACACCCCTAGTTCAAGACCCACGACAACCCAGTTCAAGACCCACAACACCCCAGTTCAATACCCATGACACCCCCCGTTCAAGACCCATGATACCCCCAGTTCAAGACCCACGACACCCCAGTTCAAGACCCACGACACCCCAGTTCAAGACCCATGACACCCATAGTTCAAGACCCACGACACCCTAGTTCAAGACCCACGACACTCCAGTTCAAGACCCACGACACCCCCAGTTCAAGACCCATGACACCCCTAGTTCAAGACCCACGACACCCCAATTCAAGACACATGACACCCCTAGTTCAAGACCCACGACACCCTAGTTTAAGACCCGACACCCCAGTTCAAGACCCACGACACCCCCAGTTCAATACCCATGACACCCCTAGTTCAAGACCCACGATACCCCAGTTCAAGACCCACGACACCCCAGTTCAAGACCCACAACACCGCTAGTTTAAGACCCACAACACTCCTAGTTCAAGACCCACAACACCCCTAGTTCAAGACCCACGACACCCTAGTTTAAGACCCACGACACCCCCAGTTCAAGACCTATGATACCCCCAGTTCAAGACCCACGACACCCTAGCTCAAGACCCACAACACTTCAGAACCTTACGATTTTTTATCAGCAAAATCCAAATAAGATGCGGGTTGAAGTAGGCTGGAGGGAAAGGGCATTTTCGTTTTCACAAAGGCTGAACGCTTTTAATGGATGTACGATTAAAAAGTAACATTATCCTCCTGCTATTCTGTCCCATCGTGTCAGGCCATATGGGAGCCATGTGGACCAATCGAAAAAAGCGGTGTAGCCCACGTAGGCCTTGCTGCACCGGGAAGACGTACAAAGTGTTTTCCTTCTTTGGAATGAGACGGACGGCTAAATGGTCTCGGGTTTGTCGAGAAGTTGAATGGGCTTCTAAACCTTTACGTTCGTGGCAATAAATCTGAAGGATTTCCTATTTAGCGGTCTGATGTTTCTAAGAGTGTTTATTTCTTCGCTCTTGGATTTTTAGCTTCCCCGTGTGCTTACTGTCTACCGTAATACATAAGTGCAAAAGGTTTGAACTCGGTAGTCATATGGTTCGTTGGACGCTATGACAATTTTCAACGATAGTGTACGCACACTGGAGCAAGAGGCTCGGAAATTGGATCCCATTGACTTGGATTTAGGAACTCCAAAGTGTTGGATTCCTTCAAATAGAATTCTGGAGTCACGAGAATAAAGTTGTGCATGAATCTGTTTTTAATGGTTATATTGCTCGAATAAAGTTGTGCATAAATCTGTTTTTAATGGTTATATTGCTCTCACTCCGACCAACCAATTTCTTCTCACCAAAAAGAAACAACCTTCGTATTTACGATCAGTCGCGATTTTTTTTTTTTTAATACACGGTCCGACCCATTCCTGATCCTAGGGGCACGCAAGTATCGCTTTGACCCGAGGCGGCCCTCCCACAGTCGATGGCCGCGAAGCTCTTCGCTCCGAAACCCCAAGAAATGCCGCCGGCGGCGGTCGAGGACGAGGCGATACAGATGAACGATGAAATGCCCGAGAATGGAGCTCCGGAGCCCCAAGAATCGAACCCAGGTATGTTGCTATCTTTCTTGTCGGTCTCGTGACTTGCAACAATTGGCCAAAAGAAGGTTCCTGAGGTAATTACCTAAACCCTAAAGGGAGAAATAAGCCCAGGTGGAAGAGAAGATGAAGGATTTCTAGGGGTCGTGAGGAATTGAAGAGTGGTGGTGCATTCTTGATTCTTGGTCTTGTCTAGAACGGATGCGGATGGGACATTGAAGAACCCAGAAGAAAACGAGGTTTCCAAAATTTTTGCAAGGAAAAACGCGGTTTTTCATGGTTGTAGTTCTTGCAATCATTATTATTCATATTTTCTGCTGCTTAGAGGGTCGGATGATCCAAAGAAAGAGGTGGGATGTTTGGTCATGTTCTGTTCTTCAAATATTTTTCTTTCTTCTTCTTCTTGGAGAGAAAGGAGGGACACCCACCTCCATTGTAATGGTTGGTCATGTTCTGTTCTTCAAATATTTCTTCTTTCTTCTTCTTCTTGGAGAGAAAGGAGGGACACCCACCTCCATTGTAATTATCCAAGTCAAGGATGCACCACCCAAGAATCGAACCTAGAACCTTTGGTTTCTAAGCAGAGGGGTGTGACCATAGGGTCGAGCCTTAATTCACTGTTCTTCAAACATTCTGTGAAGTTGTTTTTCTGGGTTTGTGTTTGACAATGAGCACAGTTTATGTAGCTGCTATAATAAAAGAAAAGAGAAACATTTTGAACTAGATTAGATTACCCTTATCAATGTCCCTTTTTTTCCCTTCAACTCTGTCCTGAGGTTTTCCATGGTTAACCATTTGATATATCCATTCTGTTGAAGAAGAAGGAAGCATTTTGGGAAGTTGTTACCAAAGACTAGCTGAATGTAAATTTCATCATCTTTAGAAGCCCAGAATAATCTTGGCATTGCAATTTGCATCAAAACAGGCTACGGATGTACATTTGCAAATGATTCAAGCATTTTTCACTGATTTAAAAAGTTTGCAACTTGATATAGGTATTTTGCATTCCATATAGTGTATTTCATGTGATAATATAATCCCTTCCTTTTCTATTCTTTTTTTGTTTTTGTAGTTGATTCTGTTAAGGGAAAGGTTCAAACTTTGCTGGAAAACACCCCGACTGACTTTGGAGCGTGGACATTACTTCTATCAGAAGTTGAGAATACTTCACCTGTATGTGGCAACTTTTCTGGCTGTATCTGCTTCTCTAAGATTTTTACATCGTAAATGCTTTTGATTGCTATTCTTTTGAATGAAAAACTAGATGATTTGAATTATTTTCCTTGATCTTATGGAAAAATCAGGAACATGGTACTCTATTTATTTTAATTAAATATGATCTGATCTTGGCTTGAATATGCCTTGGGCTTTGCAATTGCTCATCACATTCTTTTGTTTGATGCTACTCAACTCCAGAAGAAAATCAAGATTACCAGGGCAATGTTTTTAGTTGTTAATTTATCAAATTTTACATGTTTTCATGCAATATTTCTGAAAACTTGCTGCGACCTCCCAAAGAAAACATTTATTTATACTGAGTGATTGATACATTAATAGTTAAATTATCTTTCTCTATAGATACCTTGATGTGTGCATGTATAAATCATTATGATGATATGTTTATGCTACTAGTGGGAATTTTGTTGCTAGTTGCATATCTTTATATGCTGGGGAGGCTACTTCTCTGAACTTTGTTGATAGGTATTAGTCTGAAATTTTTTGTATGACAAAGCTTTCACTTAGGTAGCATGGTGTCATCAGGGAATATAGCGATAAGAGCATATGATGACATGCGGTTTCATAAGGGGATAGAGGTAGAGGGAACAAACATTTATGGTTTGGACCTCCTTTGAGAATGCTGATAGGCTTCTTCTGTAAATAACTTGCTCATCATCTCAAGACTACATGAACTTTATGATTTTCTTTACTTTGGGTTGGGTTGTTGGTATCCTGTGCTCAAGATTTTCTTGAATGGAGCTTGCATGACCAAGTTATCTTCCTTGAAAGGCGTCAACAAATAACTCCAAGGGCTGTTTATTTCTGTGATTGCAAGTTCACATTCCAATTGGCATGGGCATTACAACCCGCCGAGACAACAAATGTAAACTAAAAAGTCATGAAGAGGGGTATATTATTGGAGTGTATAGGAGTCCATAGAAAGTAAAGATAAGGATTAAGAGCTTGTATGTGCTAGCTGGACACAAGGAAAATAAAAGGGGGCCTTTATGACTGTATCTCATATGTTGGTCTATGCTAATCTGTGCTGGACCATGTTAGTTGACATGGAGCTTGACTTTTTAAAATGAGCCCCAGCATGTGACTGATATAACACAATATATTGTGTTGTGCTGGTCCATGACTGGCATGTTTAATAGCAAGGTAAAGAGTATCGTTAGGGTAATAGATACATTTTTGCTGTAGTCTTAGTTATTATTGTAGGTAAAACAGGCATATACAACTTTTGAGCTCTAACTGCTTAACCTTTGAAGGCCTGTTGATAAATGTTTTTATCTAGAGTTCCCCAAATTCTTTTAGGCAGTATTGAGCTTAAAAAGATATAGGATTTTATTTGGTTTTAAATACATTGTTTGTTTCTAAATACAATTTTGTAGTTTGAAGTTTGAACCGTATTTTATTTTTCTATGGTGTTTGTTTTCATCACCACCTTTTGTCTGTGTTCTCAGCACAGTTAATATTTTGCTTTTTACCCTTTTTTTATAGAATTTTTTTTAAAATTCCTTTGACTTTTTCCTTATATTTTTTAGAATTCAATGTCTTTAACTGTCAAAAAAAATTGTAATGCTTCTATAGACCAACTATTTTGGTTATAATTATTTCATAGTATTTAATGTTTACTTCTTTAGTATTCTGTTGCCTTTTATAGACAATATTAGCTACAATTGTTTTAGGATCATATCATGTGTTTGTCTTATATTATAATTTGTAATTATAATTGTAGTTTTGCTAGTTTTGTATTGGGTTTTATCCCTCTTAAGGTTAAGCATTGTTATAAGAATGGATTTTTTTTTCAATTAATTTGGTTTAGATTGCAATTTGGAGTTTTGCCATCCAGAATATTAGTTTGACAACTTGGGAGACACAAGGATTTGTAGTTCTTCTAAATCAAAAATAGGTTGGATTTATGACATGTCACCTAAAATTTGGTATTTATGTGTTCATTTTCTTTTCTTTAGACAATATTTGTAGGCTATTAGTTCAGGTTGTCCTTCCCTTGTTTCTTTCTTTTTTGAGTTTGGAAGTTGTTGGTTCACTTAAACAAATGCATTTTAAAAGTTGTTTTAAAGGATGAATGTAAATTTTGATATTTAAATAGTTTCTAAATTCCTTGTAAAAATTTTATAATCTTTATTGAAGTGTACTTTTAAGGTCTTATTTCTGTTGATATGTTTTGATAGTGGTAACTTTTCCCATTGATTCTCTCTTTCTCTAACTAATTAGAGGCCTCAATGTTACTTGGTTTAAATCCTTTGTTCATCATATTTTAATTTTTTTTATTCCTTATTTGGAAAGAAAGCATCTTAGCTTCCTTTTTTTTATTCAGTTGTATATTTTTCATTTGACTTGGATATGAATTAGTCTTTTAATATTTCTTTATTCAGTTAAACGTATATTTCTTTAGTTCTTGTCTTTCTGGGTTGAAGGCAATATGATTTAGCCTTACCTCTTTTATTTTGTTTAACTTTAGAGGTTTTTTTATTTGGATTTAGGACTATGCGGCATTTTACTTGCTGATATCTTAAATTCTAAATTTTATACTGTTAAAGTTTCACATTTTCTAAATGTGATTGTGTTTTGGCTTCTGTAGATGATAAAAGGTTCTAAGTTGGTCATTGAATTGGATCTGTTTAGACCTGGCCTTTGCTCTTTTATTTGCCTTGGCTTGACATATTTATAAGTATGCTTCTTAGGTGGACCATTTAAGTGTTGACTCTTATTTTGAAACAATATTCATTAGTAAACATAACCTTAAAATTGAGAGTGAGAGATGAATAGTTTCAGCAAATTATCCTTAGAAATTACTTGGATGTTGTTAAGCTCCAAGCTCTTATTTGAGATTTATTAATCAATTTAATGGGAATCAATTTATGCTTAAGGCTTAGCCATTACTTTACCAGTTTTTCTTATATAATTGTTTTCTCTTCTGTATATTATATCTAGATCTTCCTTTCACTTATTATTTGTTATGCACTTAAATTTATTTAATGATTTTATTTTTCAATGCTACTCATTATTGTTAAAACATATAAGCATATTTTTATTTGCATTGTGTTCTTCTCATTGTCAGGCTTTAATTTACAAAGCATGGTTAAAGATATTGTTTAAGTTTTCTCACTAGTAATTTGATATTTAATTGAGAAGTAAGTTTGGAATATTAAATTCTATAGTCATATTGAATATTGAATTACGAAGATAATAAAACTCAATTAAGACTCTTGGTAACTAATAATTTATTTTAGTGATATTTATTAAAATATGCATTACATCTTTAGCACGATAGTAATTACTTGTCGAGGAAAATACTAAGAGATTCGAAATCAATTAAAATTGAAGCTTTAATCCTAAATCCTTCACCAAGAGTGGGGCACTGATAATGTGAATAGTTTCTGCATTGATGCATATAGGTACTGTGATTAATTTCATGGTGATCTCATGAAGGGATCTCCATGCTTGCTCCAAAATTATCTTCTTGATGTACGTTCAACTTTTTAATTTTATACCCTAAAAAGAATATGACTTTATCATTAAGTGCTTGAAAAAGCACATTTTGTGATGGAATTTCACAGTGAAATTTCCTTTGCTGTATCATTAGTCTCCATTTAAAATAGTTCTTTGAGAGTACGACACTTTTGTGTTAGAATCTCTTGCATGCTTCGACCCAACTTGAAGAGCTCCTCAATTTAGCAATATTCAAAGATGCATGCTGCCAACAACCAAAAAAGTAATTCATTACTGGGTTTTACCTTAAGAGTGCAATGTAATATGTATAGTTTGGGAAGCCTTGATTCCAGATGACAAGTCAGTTCTCTATTGATTCCATCTTTTCAATTCCCTACTGTTCTTCGTTTATGTCTATTTTATGCTAATTCATGGTCTCTTGAAGTGATAAATGGGGGCTGGATTGTCATTTATTGTGTATGTACTGCAGAATGATATAAAAAAGATTTGCTTGGTTTATGATGCATTCCTGTCAGAATTTCCTCTATGTTATGGTTATTGGAAGAAATATGCAAGCCACAAGGCTCGACTATGCACTTTATATGAAGTAGAAGAATCATATGAACGGGCACTCCAAATAGCATCCCATTCTGTTGATCTCTGGGTCAGTTACTGTAGCTTTGCTATGTTATCATATGAAGACCCTGCTGACATTCGAAGGTAAAATCCTTAAAAAAGTTTCAATTTAGAATTTAAAAGTTAAGTTAAAAAATTATTTTTAATGGAAAATCATAGTATTGCTATATCTTATTTTAATAAATTTCACAGAGAACTTAACAAAAGTCCATGTTCTTTATACAATATCAAATAATAAAAGGAATTTAACAAAAACGTGGTTAAATATTGTTAGATAAAATGCTCATGTTCCTTTTATGATGCTTAGTCGAAAATGACATGGGGTAATACATTTGCTAGAGAGATGGATAAGTCAGTTGAATATATATATATATATATATTTTAATTTTTTGCCATAATACTCCCTCTGTTTTGCCTTTTGTACCCATAAAGATCCCCCTTATGTTTTTGCATATCAAGCCACAAGTGCATCCATTTTGCAGATAAAACTTTTAGTTTATGTTCCATTGTAGAATTTAACGTCGTTTATTCTTTTTTTTTTTCATTGCAAATAGAACAAAAATCAAGTATTCATATTCATAAAAATAATTTAAAATACCATTCTTCAACTCAATTGTTTATAAGACTATGTCTACATTTATACCTTGTGGTAGGGCTAGAGAACTGCACTTATATGTTACGGAGTGAATTAGCATACTAAAACTATACAATGTGGGTCGGGAATCAAACTCATGCTCTATAGAGTAGATTGAAATACTACACTTGTACCATATGGAATGGACCAAAATACGATATATATATATATATATATATATATATATATATATATATATATATATGTATATATGTATTGTGTGACAGGGCTAGAATAACAGAGATTTTGTACAAGTATTGGTGTATAACCTTCATGTTTTGGGGTCCAAAACAAAGTGAGGCTAAGAGTTGAGAATTTAGAATATTCCAAAGCTATTCATTTACGCACAGAGAGAGCATTTGATTTAGCTATATTTGAGAGAATTTTCATTCAAGCGTTAACGAATTCAGATTTGGATGATGGGAGCCTCACATGGTGATCCAAGTTGGATGTGATTAATTAGCTCTAAAATGCTTGAACATATTTGTTTGATGCATCGCTAGCAATCCTGAATGGTAATATGAATTACCTATAAGATAGATTATAATTTAAAAGATTATTAGTAATGTTGATTATAAATAGATTATCAGTCATATAACATCAAATTATTAAAATGCTTCTAAATTAAATTTATTAAAAATATATATATATATATATATATATATATTATATTTAATTTAAAAAAATTTGTATTTATAAATGATAATGTTTAAAAAAATTTATATTTATAAATGATATTCGAAGCGGCTGATAAGAATATCAAAGACATGTGTCAAAGACATCGATCAGAAGAAGTTCGTGGAGTCTGAAGATAGCCGTAGGGTTGCTGGGCAGACGGAAAGGATGTGGCTTAGGACCTTCGATACGGAATTTATAGCGAGATCGGTAGAGGAGGCAGCGATCAAAGGAAGCAGGGCAATTTTGTCAATAAAAATTTATCAGAGATATACTGGTGGTAATATGGATAATCATCTTTTATAGGTAATCTGGATTATCTCTAAGATAGATTGCTATTCAAAATATGTACTAAACATAGTTATCTGGTGGATTTCATTTAAATTATCGTACCAAACTCAACATAAGAATCATATGATTTAGAGGATCATAACTTATGCATCAAGGTTGATAAAATATGAATCATTTCATAATATCTAAATAATTTAATTTTTAGATTATGTTATGTATAGTTTAAAGGTTTTCAAATCATATGATTTTTGATGTTTAGATATTTTAAAGATAGTAGGTCATATTTAATAACTTAGATTATCGATGTAGAACTCTCATATAATGAAATAGAGAAGAGGATGCATATTGATATTTTTGCAATGGAATGGGTAGTTGTGTAGGACACTTTGGCAGCCAAGTCCAAAAAGACAAAAAAAAAAAAAAAAAAAAAAAAAGAGAAGAAAGGAAAAAACAAAAGGATAAGCCTCCTTGTTTGCAGGAATGCATGCTTATTTTTTATAGTCCAATAGCTGGTTGTCTCCTCTCTTAATATCTACAGTAAGTCAAATCTAATACAATCTATGCTTTAGAGTTCGTGCATGCTTTAGAGTTCGTGCGTCTGGCGACTGCGTGCTCTGTTTCTGTTGCTGCTTTTAGATTCGTGCTTCCGGACTTTTGGCATCCGATCTCCGGCGATCGTCGTTGCCAGACTGATTGCTTCCTGTGGATGATGGGTTCCATCCCGAATGTCAACCCAGTGGCTTCGGATGGAGGTAGGACGGGGGCGGGGGCTTGGAATCGGAGGCCCGACAGTCGTTTTGAATGGGTGGCGTCTTCACCCTCTCCGGCAGAAGTCAAGGATCTGGAACGGAGGTTTTCGGAGGTGATCCAGGTCCCAGCCCAGATTTTGGAGGATGAATCTTCGGAATGGAGATTGAAGGCGGTGATTGTGCGGAGTCTCTCGCGCTGGATCCCGTCGGAGGCCATTCTGAGGGAGTTCCGACGAGCTGGGATTTCTGGCAATGTGGAAGTCGTCAGCTTGGCCCACCGCCATTACCTCTTCCGATTTGATGATTCTTCAGCGAAGGAGACTGCTCTTGCTAGACCTTGGATGGCCAATGGACAGTTGCTTGCAATGGAGGAATGACGTCCTCAATTTGTGCCGTCGGAAGGTGCTTTGGTCTTTGCTTTATTATGGATACGGCTGCCTTCCCTTCCAATAGAATACTGGTCAGAGGAGATTATCAGCTCATCATCTCGGTTGCAGGCGTCTTCCAATACATAGACGATGCTACCAGGGAAAGAAAGAGAGGGGGGTTTGCTCGCGCCTGTGTTCGGTGGACCTGAGCAAACCCCTCAGGCCGGGAGCAAGGATTCGTGGTTCTGCGTTGCCGTTCTAGCAACAGTTCGTCTACGAGCATTTGGAGGGTATATGCGCCTCTTGTGGATCGGTGCACACGGCGGGTCAATGCTCTTCTTCTCCGTCTGATGCTTCTTCCTCCGACTGTCTGCAATTCGGGCCTTGGATGGCGGCCCTCCGGCGGCGGCGTTCCTCTCTGGCTTCAGTCCCTGGTCCTACTCCAAAGGTCCAGCAAGCGGGGCGGGAGGCTGGTTATTCGGAAGCTTGGCAAACTCCGAAGAAGATTGCTCGGAGACCTCGTAGGGCTTTGGTGCTGGAGGACGAGGGCCTTTGCTCTGGTGCGCAGAATGGTACTGGAGGCAGGAAGGTTAATTTAGGGGAGTCCCCTGATTTGGGTGTTGATGGGCAAAATGCCTAGGGGGGGGGGTTCTGAAGCTGTGCCGGTCTCCTTGTTTCCTGTGTCATCTGAGAGGGGGCGTGCCGTGCCGGTTTCAACTGAAGCCTCAGCTGGGATTCTTTCTTCTCTGAAACAGTCTTCAGTGATATCAATCAACCCCTTTGCTTTGCTGGGCTCCGACAAATTGACTGGTAGGCCGAAGAGCCGCAAAGAAGCCAATCCGGGACCACTCAAGCGGGCTCGACCTATTGAACCTGTTGAATCTCTGGCCCCATGGGTTGTTCCCATTAATCGGAAAGGAAAAGGGAAAGTTTCGGGGAAAAGACAGTGCAATCCTCCCTCACTTTATCGGTGCCCATGGCTGAGGTTAATGGACCTGTGACTTTTCGGGTTCCGGGTCTATGACTAATCAAACTATGGAGGCTCGGGGCTTAGATGAACACTCGGACGCCAAAGGAGGGTCTGTCCCATGATACTGTAGTTTCTCTACTTAAACAAGCCATTCAACCGAAAGTCATAGCAGATGTTATGGATACTCCGGATCAGTGTCCCTTGGAAGCAGTGATCCTACAACCTGCTCATTGGCTACTGAGTTGTTAGGGGATGTGGTGGGCCCTCCACCTTCTGAATGAAGATCCTCATATGGAATGTTAGAGGAGCCCTGAAACCTTTGTTTCGCTCCTCTT
The DNA here is from genome assembly GCA_900491605.1 of Calamus simplicifolius. Lineage (NCBI taxonomy): Eukaryota > Viridiplantae > Streptophyta > Magnoliopsida > Arecales > Arecaceae > Calamus > Calamus simplicifolius. Next base: position 395,212 of record UESW01004670.1, on the reverse strand, counting down.
TTGGGAGACTGATGCAGCTTCATACTTGTGATATTTGCGTCTTGCTGGAGACTCGATTGTCTGGTGATAGTCTGGCTTCTGTTAGAAGACAGATATCTAGATCCTGGTCTTCTTATGCTATTGAGTCCGACGGACTATCTGGCGGTATTTTGGTGTTGTGGAGGTCTGCTGATATCAGAGTTGATGCTTTTCATATCTGCGGCCAGTAGGTGGCTCTTGTTATTTCCGAGGGATCGCTGCCCCCGTGGCTTCTGTCTGGGGTTTATGCCAGCACTGACTTCCGGACCCGCCGGGTTCTTTGGGATGAGCTCCTCTCTCTGCTTTCTCAGGCATTCCTGCCCTGTGTGCTGGAGACTTCAATTGTATTACGGAGGCTAATGAGAAGAGAGGGGGAAGGCAGTTCGTTGAACTGCTGCTATCTTGGAGTTTCGAACTTTCATAGCCTCTGCTAATCTGTTGGATTTGGGGTTTCAGGGTCCTATTTACCTGGTGCAATAATCGTCATGGAGCTGCTAGAGTGTCAGAGCGGTTAGACAGGGTCTTGGCCACGGCCAATTGGATTCGGTCCTTTCCTTCTACCACTGTCACTCATCTTTCTCGGATTGCCTTGATCATTGTCCTATCCTAATTTCTACTGATGTGTCGTTCAGAGCAGAGGCCAGTTTAAATTTGAGAAATTTTGGACCTCTTACATCTAGTTCTACACTTGCTTTTTTTTTTTTTTTAATTTCAAAGAGTTCTTGATATGGATTGGTTTAATTAGATTTTATTGTTTGGACTCAACAATGTAAACTCTGGATGGCAATGACTTGATGATCCATGAATCTTTTTCATGTTCTTTCACATAATGGGTTAGCTAGTCTGTTTTGGCATATTGATGTATACTTTGCAGTTTTACAAGGCATCATGCCATATTCCACCTTTTTTTCTAGTTTGTTTTTGGATGGTTGTTATTTGGTTTATGCAAGTTATAGGTTAAGTACTGGGTAAAACCATGTAAAACAGATTGTTTGCAATACAAAGGTGGTTTCAATTACTGAATGATGATTGTTCTTCTAAAAGAGTTGATACCAGTCCATAGAAGTCTTGTTATCCTATATTTAATTAAAATAGAATCGTTTTGAGTGGAGATATGTGGTTAGGAGACAGAATACTTCGACCTCCATACTTTATGGCACTCTTGTTATGTCCCTAAATCTGAACAAAATTTTCTAATATCTGAGCTAAATTTGCTGATCGCTCTTCTTGCTGTAATTTTTACTCTTAAACTATTATGACAGATTATATGAAAGAGCTTTATCTTTTGTCGGGAAGGATTACTTGTGCCATCTTCTGTGGGATAAATATATGGAATTCGAATATTCTCAGAAGCAGTGGAGTTGCCTAGCTCATATTTATATCAACACTCTGAGATTTCCAATAAAGAAGCTACATAGCTATTATGCGAGGTACATTATCAGGCTTTTCCTTTGAAATTTTATGTGAAAATGTAACCTCCAAGCTGGAGAAATAATTTGCTGGAGATAGCTCACAACACTATGGTTACTGGTATTCTTGCTTGTCAGAAGATATATAATTTTCATATTTTCATCACTGAATTTGGTCCTCTTTTAGTATTTTAACTGGCTGGATCCATCAATTGGTCACTCCTGATTATGTACACAGTGTAAACTGCAAATATACTACTAAGGTTGATGAAATTAAATACAATTTCATTCCTTTTTCTCACCCAGTTGGGGCATAGTCACAGTATTTTACCAAAATACAATTCATGATGAGTGTAATGGACTGATACTCTTGCCTCAAATCTTTCAGTTTTAAAAAGTTGGTTGCTACATTGGAGGAAGATATTGAATGCCAGAAAGACACTGAAGTGTCATCAGAATTTGTATCTAACTGTGGAACAGAAAAGGTAAAAGATTGTGGATATACAGAAATCTCAAATGTGATCAGGGATCTTTTGGGTCAACAAGATGGCCTTCCTAAGCCTAATGCTGTAAAGGAATACTTGACCATCGGGGAACTATTTTATCAAAGATCAAATGAATTGGACAGGAAGATTAGTTACTTTGAGGCTCGAATACGGAGGCCTTATTTTCATGTGAAGCCACTTGATGACTGTCAGCTTGAAAATTGGCATCAGTATCTTGATTTTGTTGAGACGCAGGGAAATTTTGACTGGGTATGAATTTTTCTACATTTGTGCCATTTAACTGCAATTTTGCTTGGTTTCCTTTTTATCATCTGAAAAAACTTCATTTTCAATGTCAGACAGTGAAACTTTATGAGAGATGCTTAATTCCTTGTGCTAACTACTCCGAGTTCTGGATCCGTTATGTGGAATTTGTGGATGCTAGGGGTGGCCGAGAGATAGCCAAATATGCTCTTGATCGAGCATTAACAGTTTTTCTCAAGGTAGGGGTAAGCATGACCAATATTACCAACCTTGACCATCAAGTCTTTCTTAAGAGAGAACTTTTATGCAGGAATCTAGCTTCCTTGTTAATTGGAGTACGTGAGTAGTATCTAATCAAAATGGTTGTAGTAATGTTGGAATGAAGTGCACTAGCATCCTGTCTTTGTATGACAATGTTTTTCATTTTGATTACTGGTTTTGTTGTTGAATGCTTTACACAAGCAGCGTGTTCCAGCTTTCCATGCATATTGTGCAATGTTCAAAGAGCAAATTGGTGATGTTGTGGTGCACGTACTCTGTTTCTTCAAAGCGTTACAGATTCAGCCCCCGGTTCATTGAGAATGTTAACAGAGAAGCAAACATGGAAAAACGCATGGTACAAACTGACTCCACACACACACACACATTCTAGTAACAAAGCCGTGGAAATCAAACATTTTTTGCTTTTTTGCAGGGAAACATTGATGCAGCTTGCATGATATATGAGAAAGCAATTGAAAGGGCTAAAGAGAACCATGTCGTGGAAATTCTTCCAGTTCTGTACACCAATTTTGCTCAATTCACATTTTGGTAGGCATGTGGAACTTATTTTCTGCCTAAGTACTTTAATTTATCAGTTTTAGCTATTCACATTTTCATGTCTTCTCCCTCCTCATCACTTGAATTGCTATATTACTTCTAGGAGATATCCCTAAACTTTAACTATTCTTCTTAATTTCTCACCACAACAAGTTTATATTGATGTGCATCAGGTGATGGCCTAACCAAGGCATGCATATTTGGTTAGATTGTGATGTGTTCCCTGGTATAAGGAATGCCCTTATAAGGTCTGTTGTACCTACCTATATTGGCCATACTGCATCGTACTTATTAGGTACCAATATTGGTACTAAGGTTTGATTTTGTATGAACCGAACCGATCCAAACTGAGTAGAACCATCCTATACTGCCCAATACCAATCCATACTGTTCAGTTTCAAGTTGAAAGTAAGAAAAGGTAATGATATCTTATTTCAGTACGGTGCCTGGTACTAGTTTTGTGGATCTTATTTTATAATTTATGTTATTTATGATGGATTGTCAACCTAACTTCAACCCTCAACCTTTCATCCAAGCTGGGGATCAGCATTGGTTGTGTTTTAGATGTAAAAAAGCAAAATCTATAGACTATTTCAATGGCTATGTGCTCATTGCTGGGATAGGTTTCTCTATAATATATCATTTCATCAATTATTGATTTTAATATCACTTTATCTTTTTATAGGCACGTGGTAGCATAGATGCTGCTAGAGAAGTCTTTGTCAAGGGAATTCAACAAACGCCAAGCAGATCAATTTTAGAGGTTTATAAGTCATAACAATCCTCCTCTATCAGCCCAATTACAGTTGCTGCACCTTGGAGTTTCTATTATGGTGGTTTGATTATATCATACATCCTGTTGTGCATAATTATCAATGGTCTAATTTATTAGTTACCTCCATTAGCTTAAGGAATTCAGAAGAATAATTAGCATGGCATTATATTTGCAAATCAAAACTTAATTTATGATTTAAGATATCAATTTATGATTTAAGATATCATCTGTTTCTTGATAGTGTTCATGTATATTATTTTTGGGTATGCATTATTTATTTGGCACAGTAGGTTTTCTGACCTTTCCTTCTGTGAGAAGTGTAGACTAGCTATGTAGATTTGAGACACATTTTCTCCTCCATTGCGCTAACTAAAAGCTGGAGATGTGTAGACTGGATCGATATGCATGTCTACACAAATGTAACATTTGAAACTATATTTACATTTTATTTGGTGATTTACTCTTACACATTGAATCTTAGTTGTTTAGATATTATGTTCCTAAGTCATGGCCTGTCATTCCCCAATTAATTTAGTGACCTGTTCTGTTGTTTTATCTTTTAGAATGCTTACATTAATATTTATCTTTATCGACATCGTTAGCGATGCGCAACTTAACCATCTGCTATTGTAAGCTTAAAGATGTTCCTTGTGTGTGTCGTAGTGAGAATACATATTGCAAAAGACTAGCAAGTATTGGAAGCTCATTATTTGTAAAATTAATTCTGTGTTATTATTGCTCCCTCCATTGTTTCTCCAAATTCTGTAAGTTTATTGACAGTGATGATGTGTTTTTTTTTTTTTAGCTGGAAATCATGTTTCTTCTTTAATTCCTGCTGACTGTTCTCGTTTGGTAATGTCTTAGTGATATCCATTGTCCTGTTAAAATAATTTGACTCCATCATCATTGTACTCATCATATTCAACCAAGGCTTTTCCCATCAAAACAGAGTCAGCTACCTAGCAAAAATTCTCTGCCATGGAGTTTCAACATGAGAATTCAGCATATCAAAACAATCTGTAGACACCTTTTCTTTAATATAATAAAAAATACCATTTTATATGTTAACCATGGGTAACAAGAGGCATTAACACAACCATTTGACCTTTTTTTGAATCCTTTTGTGCCATTTTTTTTAATCCTTTATTAATGTTGCCCATCTCATTCCTTAAAAAGTCCTTACATCTGTATTCTGAAATTCAAAATGTGGTAGGCTATCTATCTTCTCCTTTCCTGAACTATAAACGTAAGCCTATCCTCTAGGTGGAGCATCTGAAGGTTGTTGTTATACACATAATATCAAGTCTGATTTTTCATCACTTTGACTAGCTTGAGTCCTCCTCTCCTAGTGGACTTTTGGCATTTTGCCAATGCTTTATACTGTATTTTACTATATCTGAAGTTGGTACGAATAATGCAATATGAAGATCAATTTTGTTTTCAATATTAATGTACTAGTTTTGCCTGTGTGTTTTGTCTCTATTCCTATTTAAAATTATGAGGCTGCTTTCTATGCAAACTAGTTTCATTGAATGAGCTAATGAGGAAAAAGAAAGTGTTTTCTGCTCTTTCTATGATCTTTTATATATCTTCTCATTTAAATTTCAAGGGTAACTAGTTTCTAAACATGCTTTATCATGCTTAAGAAGGTACCTGCGGAGATATTAAACATACTGCTAAAGTTCAATTTCTAAGTGGTTTCATTCTGAACTCTTTATTTCCTGTTGGCATTCTGTATGACTTAATGCGGAAGTAGCATTTGACAGAATGGACAGAAGATTCGGATTATTACACAGCTATCCTTATTCACCATACCTAAAGCTGCATAATTCTTTTTGATAGTGATGGAATACACCATAAGCATGGCATTAGATAATGCTTTCTATGCTCACTCCTGTTTTCCATATAGATGTGAAATCCTTAATATCTTCTGTTGACTCAGAAATCAGGAAGTTAAATGTTGTATTAAATTCTCTGTTTCTTAAACCACAGGACATGTTTTTTATGCCTTTTTCCTGATCACAACTTTTGCAGAGATTGATACACTTTATAACCATGCATGGAGGGGCAGGACAGATACCAAACTTAGACTCAATTGTGGTTAATGCTATAGCTTCTGAGTCAAATGTATCTAAAGCCTTAAGCTCTCAAGATCGTGAAGACATCTCAAAGTTATTCTTAGAGGTGAGCTGCCATTTCTTAGCTCTTTCCAATTCATTTTTATGGACAGTATTCGCTAAAGGACTGCTAAAGCAAGTTACACTGTTATTAGTTTACATATGTTTACTGTTCTTTTTTCCTGAGTCACCCAGTGTGTTTTGTTTCAATTTGATTAAAGGTTTGGTTCAACATGAAGTCACCAAAAGAACATACAAATTGACAGCCAGATCTGGCCATTGGACTTTTGATGGTAGGAAATCCTCTATTTGAATGCTGAAGCTAGCTGTGTCTGTATTCATCAGTCTTCTAGTCTGCTTCAATGTCAATGCCCAAGGGAATGCAATCACACTTGATAACCTGGAGCTTATTTACATGAAGTGGGAGGATATAATGGATAGTTGCTCATTGATTTTTGTGCAATCACTGCATGCATTTAATGCTTCAAGCAGAGTTTCTAGGACAACAAATAGATTGCTAGCATTATATGAATTCAACTACCGTGTGATAAATATATCTTGATAAATAAACAAAGGAATTAGTATGTTAGATCATGTACCAGTTGCACGAAAAGAATAAAATGTTATGTAAAATTAATTGAATGATGTTGCAATGTGGAACAAAGATCAAAGGATGCCTTGAAATGACTTTCTTAGATATAAACCACTGAGGAGAAAACTAAATAAATGTAATTGAACTTTGTGCATAAGGATTTAGAGAAGGATTTTGTTAGCAGAAGATAGAGGCATAACAGTCCCTACTAGATCCTTAATATTAGGTGGAATTAATAAAGCTAGTTCCATGTAGTTGGAGAAGCTAAAAAAGCAGTAAGTAATGCCAAACTTAAAGCCTATGATGATTTATATAATAGACTAGATACGAAAGAAGATGAAAGACTATATATAAACTAGCAAAACTAAGAGAAAAGAAAACAAAAAATCTTGACTATATTAAATGTATTAAAGATGAAAATGAAAGAGTCTTAGTAAAAGAAGAGATAAAAGAATGATGAAAAAGTTATTTTAAAAAATTATTAAATAAAAATAATTTAGTAAATTTAAGGGTAAAATAATGTGATAACCTAGGAGAAACAAATGAACGTACATTTTTTCATAGATTTAGTATGCTTGAGGTTAAAAAGGCTTTGAGTAAAATGAAAAATGCAAAGGCATTAGGACCGGATGTAATCCCTATTAAGGTTTGGAAAGGCTTAGGAGAAATTGGAATCATATGGTTTACTAATTTATTTAACAGGATTGTAGCAACTAAAAGAATGCCGAATGATTGAAGAAAAAGTATATTAATATCCATATACAAAAATAAAGAAAATATTCAAAATTATGCAAATTATAGAGGGATTAAGCTAATGAGCCATACAATGAAATTATATAATAGAAAATCGAATAAGAACTAAAACCTTGGTGTTAAATAATCAATTTGGATTTATGCCTGGGAGATCGACCATGGAAGCTATTTATTTATTAAGAAGATTAATGGAGAAGTATAGGAAAAAGAAAAAAGACTTCATATGGTCTTTATTGATTTAGAGAAAGCATATGATAAAATACCTAGAGAAATAATATGGTGGGTTTTAGAGAAAAAAGGAGTTACCAAAAGGTACATAGAATTGATAAAAGATATGTATGATAGAGTAATAACTATTGTTAAAATAATAATAGGAGAAACTAGTGAGTTTTCAATTACTGTAGGTTTGCATCAAGGATCTGCTTTAAGTCTGTATCTTTTTGTATTAGTTATGGATAAATTAACCAAATATATTCAAAATGATCTCATAATATATGTTATTTGCAGATGATATAGTGTTGATTGATGAAACTAAATATGAAGTAAATGCTAAGCTAGAGATTTCGAGAGAAGCTTTAGAATCTAGAGGTTTTAAGATTAGTAGAACTAAAACTGAATACATAAAATGTAATTTTAGTGAGAGTAGAAATACAAATAAAAAACAGTGAAGATTGCAAATCAAGAGATACCAAGGAGTGAAAAATTTAGGTATTTGGGATCAATTATCCAGTAAGAAGGTGAAATAGATGAAGATGTGAATCATAGAGTTAAAGCAGGATGGATTAAGTGGAGGAGTGCTTTGGGAGTATTGTATGATCGGCACATTCCATTAAAATTGAAAGAAAAATTCTATAAAACTGCTATTAGGTCAGCTATGCTATATGGAACACTTGGGCAATATGAAACAATATGTGAATAAATTAAGTGTAACAGAAATGATATGTTAAGATGGATATGTGATAAAACTTTAAAAGATAAAATTGAAAATAAACATATAAGAGAAATGATAGGAGTAGCCCTAATTGAAGATAAAATGAGAGAATCGATTACGATGGTTTGGACATATACAACATAGACCTTTATATGTTTCAGTTAAAAAAGTAATCTTTTAACAATTATGGTAAGGATAGAGGTAAAGGTAGACCTAAACTAATATAGATAGAAATAATTAAAAAAATATAACCATTTGTAATTTGAATGCCGACTTGGTCCTAAATAGAGTAGAGTGAAGGAAGCAGATTCATGTAGCCGACCCGATATAGTTGAAAAAAGGCTTAGATAAGTTGAGTTGAGTTGAGTTGAGCTCCATGTAGTTGGGTGGAATGATCTATTATCCAACTCCAAAGAGGTCATGTTGGATATTTTGTGAGGATATTGAGATATGTTTAGACATTCTCTCCATCTGCTTGTTGACATCCTCGATCCCTTTTGACCAAGTCTAATATTGCTGCAGCTAACTTGGGCTGCAGACCGACTTGAGTCAGGCCAGTCAGAATGGGCCATGGTTTTGGGCTTGCACCTTAAATTTTAGATCCATGCTCATTTTGGGATGATTTGGGCAGCCCCTAGGCCCAATGCAGAACCCATCGATTAGATCACGCTCTAATCTATCTTGCACCTTTCCCTTCCGCTCCTCTTGCCTTGTCTCTTCACATGTCATGTACATTCTCCACTGCCATTGTTGCTGCCACTGCCACTGTCGTTGTGATATGTGGCTACTGGTAGAGTGGAGGATGTGGTGATGGTGAGTAGGTGGGGCAATGCATGCAGCGGCAGTAAGACAGAAGGGAGGATGCATTGGTAGTGAGTGGTGGAGGGGCATCTTGTGGTAGCGAGCAACCAAGGGAAGCATGTTGTGGTAGAGAGCAGCAGAGCAAAGCACATGGCAATAGAAAGAGGCAAAGGAGCATGTGGTGATGGCAACTAGAGGAGCAATGCATGTGGTGGCAACAAGTGGTAGAGGGAAGCAGACGACAATAAAGAGTAGCACAGTGGAGCACATGATATCAACAAGTGGCAAAGTGGTGCATGTAGTGGCAGCGACTGTCATAGTGTGGGATCTCAATTCTTTTATTGATCTTAATACTGTTGCATGCAAATGCTTCCTAGGTGCTTTCACATCTTTTTTTTCTTTATATTTTTCCTTTTCTAATACTAGTATTTGGGACGTGTGGTGCACATGTGCTATCCAAGGGAGCACTTGATGGATGGTTGTGATACCATCAATTAATTTACTTAAAGTAGATCTGATAAATATATTCCCAATTTTTTATAATATGCTGTGCTTTTAATGAGAAAGGTGTAATTTTAAGGAGATATGGCATATGCAATGCATGTGATAGGATATGGCTCTGCTGAGGGCTGTATAAGAATGGGGCATCAAGGATACACTTTGAAGCTTGGATTACATGGTACAATACACGAAATATTTTGCTGCCACCAATGCTTGTCTGCTGATTTAGGATATATCTCATGAACTATCCGGAAGGCCCAAAGAATGAAAATTATACTGGACGCTGACTTTACTATAGCTTCTTAAACAGTTGAAATACATGTGTTGTTGGTGGATAATCTAACAGTTGAGGTTGTTGAAGCGGATGGGCAGATGGGTGTAGTTTCCTTTTCTGCTAATTGTGCTTGAATTTTCTTATAAATGTCGAAATACTTAATCTAACCACTCCCGTTCACAATGATTTGAATAAATGGCAAATTATGGGACAGTTTGGTGGTTTTGGAGATAACAGGACTTTGTTGATTGCTAAAATTAACTTCTGCAAGTAAATTTTCATAATTTCTGAATATGCCAAACCAAGGTTGTTCTTTTATAAGCCATCTTAATTTGTGTTGTCCCAGTTTTCTTTTCCTTTAATGTTATAGCATGGATGTAAATTAGCTTAATAAAAAACACCATTGACAAGTCAACTCAAAGTATTCGTCAGAAAATTTTGAGATTATCTCGTCTTTTATTTTTTGTATTGTGTGGAAGTTTTCTGATGTTGAAATTTTTGGAGGTAAAGTGTCCAACACTTGGGACACCTGGATGCTTGGCAAACATGCCAAGTGTCCATGTAATACTGCTAGACATATCCTTGTGCAAATGTAAGTTTCATTGCTGCTTGATACTAACGATCAATGGTGGTAATTGCACGTTGCACATGATGAATTTGCATTAGTGTTTGAGATTTGTCTGCTTATCTGCCAGTGATTCGAAAGCATTATGTGAGTGGAATCTTGCTGCTTACAATGACTTGCTATTAGCAGTTTGTGGAGCTCTATGGAACCATTCATGATATCAGAAAGGCATGGGATCATCACAGGAAACTATTTCCACATATAATGAGGCCTTCCTTTAACTTTACTGTCGCTGAGAAAAACACCTTGGACAAGAGCAAGGAAAGAAGAGACCAAATGTTGGTTTCTCCATCTCATCACGTTTGTGGAGATAAGAGCCATGGTGGCTCTGATAAGCATTTAATGGATGATCCACAACTGAAAAACAGTACAGGTATTCTGTGTGAAGGGGTTATAATTCACAAGTTGCCATCAGAAGAAGATAGCACTGGTGCAAAGGAAATAAAGGAGCAGGTGGTCCTTGCTGAAGTCAAAGAACAGTCTATACCAGAAGGAATTGAACTGGATGTGGAGATTAATGAGTTAACTCATGAATGTCCTGATGTGGCTGAAAACCCATGTGTCTCGCCAGAACCCTCTGAGATTGGGAACCAAGTTAAAGCACCACCTGACCATGAACCAAGTGATGATTTAAGATCACCTGCACTTGATAGTCTTTCAATAAATTCTCCAGACACTCTTACTCAGCAGCAGTCAAACCCAGTCACTTTGAATGAGCATGGTGTTTGTCAGGAATTAACCTCTGTATTGGATGGAAACAGAGTACCGGATGATCACAATGCTCATCAGGAACCAACCTCCGTATTGGATGGAGACAAAGAACTGGATGGGGGAAATGCAGATAAGGTCTCAGAAGTTCATGAACCCAGTCTGCAAGACATGAAATCAACACCCTCCCAGGCAAATCTTCAACATGGTGACAGTCCTTTGCATCCAGCTAGCGACTTGGAGCCTTCAGAGGCTGAAATAAACTCAGAACTCCAAATGCAAGGCCAATCACAAACTAGTTCACATCAAGGTTCACCTGCTAGTGGTGCACGTCCTCAAAATTCCAGCAGTGCAGGAAATGGGGCTCAGATGTATTATGGCAGGCATGCTTCTGAAGATTCCAGTACTAGTTCTCATGGTTGTGTTCAAGCTTCACATTCTCAACAGTGGCAAGGTCTTGCACAGTTGCAATACCCTCCTGCTGCTACAAAGTCACAGACGCTTATAATTCCTGGTTATCCATTTCCGCCTCAAGCTGGGAGCAGTGCACAGGATCAGCAAGCTAACCAAACCGAAGGTCAGTATCAGATGGCTGCTACTCAAGCTTGCTCAACTGGAAACCTTGCCTGGCCTGGACAAAATATTCAGCAACAGGGTTTTGTATATGCACAGCCACAATTAAGCACCCACACTACTTCTCAACCTCAATCTGAAGTTCATCAGCAATCTGTCCAGACTAATGAGCATATCAGGCATTCTCAAGGTTACCAAGGATTTGCGCCTCATATCTGGCAGTACTATCAGCAACATCTGTACTATCTGCAACAGCAGCAACTGCAACAAAAGAATTCTCAGCAGCAGCAGCAGCGGAGGATCAAGTGCTGCTTCAAATACAGCAGCAGTCACAAAACGGACAGGAATCGCAGCAGCACCTCTCAACAGAGAAAAATCAAAGCCTAGAACTCCAGCAGCAACAGCAAACATCCCAATTTCAGCAACAGAACCCACAGATGCATCACACACAACAGCAGCAGCAGCAGCAGCAGCTTCTTTACATGCAACAGCAACAACACTTGTATCTGCAGCAGCAGCAACAGCAGTTGTACCTGCAGCAGCAACTACTCCAGCAGCAGTTACTCCAGCAGCAGCAGCAGCAGCAGCAGCAGCAACAGCAATACCAACAACAGGCACAACAGATAATGGCACAGCAGCAACAGCAGGCACAGCAACTTCAGCAACAGCAGCAGCCACAGCTACTTCAACAGCACCAACAACCACAACTACCTCACCAGCAGCAGCAACAGCCAGACCTAGTTAAGCAGCAGCAACAAGAGTTAGTCCAGCAGCAGCAACAGCAGCAGCAACTTTTGCTACTCCAGCAGCAGCAGCTATACCAGCTTCAGCTGCAGCATCAGCATCAGCAGCAGCAGCAGCAAATCAGTGCATCAGAACTTCAAGCTTTAAACATCAGTTACTACCTTCAGGTAATTCATTTCTTTTTGAGACACAATCATGGTTCTCTGTCGCAAAAATTTTCTAGTTCTTTGAGGGAAGCTAAGGTAGAGTGCTGTTTTTTGCGCAATGAGGCATTGTTGGTGAGAAGTGGGAGCTGATTTATGAACCAACCTTTTATTTGAAGTATGACATCTTTTCATCTATTGTTTTAGACATTTGATGCCAACAATGCTCATCAGCTTTCTCAATTTCTTTTCATGGTTTGGCACAAGTTCAGGGCCAACCCAGCTAATTATATCAATAGATTTAGCGTTTTCATTTTTGTTTAGAGTGTGATACTGATATCTATAAGCTGTCCATAAGTACGTATGCATACATGCATTTATCTGAGATTGCAAAGGACATGATATGATGGGTACTCTGTTGGGTTATGATTCTAATTTTACAAGCAACACTTTCCTATTCTTCTTTTTATTTGCAACAAGTACGTGGTTACCATATTAAGATGCTAATATAACCATGCTATTTACTTTATGCTGAACTTGCGACTAGCAGACTCTCCCTGTGCAATACGGAAACTATCAACAACGGCAAGATCTTGGCCAGGAGGCTGAGACATCCCAGGTAGCATTCAAAATATGTGATGCAATTTGATTAATGACCATGGCATTCTGTTGTTTACATTGACATGTTCCTGCTTGGTTTGAATTTGCATATTATTGGATATCACCTCTCAACATGATTCCAGAGTAAGCTAATTGTGGATTGTGGCAGATGCTAGTGCCTTAATCTTGTAGTAAATAATTAATTGATAAAAGTATCAAACTTTCAGAGGTGTCTGCCACATTTTTAAAGTCTAACAGAGAGAGGTTGCTGCTGGAATAATTTTTGAATATTCTGGAGGTGAATTTTTTTTTTTTTTCCTTTGTAGATAATTCCTTATTGAAAATCAAAGCAATGTGTCAAGTAGGGAAGTGATTAGTAGGGAAGATGAGAAATTGTTCTGATAAACCGAGAAAAGTTACATGAAAAGGGAGAACAAATTTCTAGGAAATCTGTTTTTCTCCACAATTAATCATGTTTTAGGATGGTTTCTGAATAGCTTTTAGTTATTCCCTTAAGTATTTTTCAGATTTTCCTAGGAATTGTTTTTCTGCTTGTTTCCTTAAACCTATGTTCCTACATTCTTATAAGGATGCATCATTCTCTTCTAACCCTCCAGACATCTTGTTCCTGATTTTCACCATTTCTGGAGTCATAATCCTTCACCATTAAATCAAGACTTAAATATTGATGAATATTATAGTTGTTTGACCTTCACAGGGTATAATTTTTTTTGCAGGGTGAAGGGGCTAATCTTCAAACTGCTGAACACTCTGGTTCTTCTTATCCGTCCACACCGCAGCAGGGTACCACAAAGCAGTAAATTCACATCAGCAAATGCACTAATCTGGTGACATGATACTTGTTTCAATAAATTTTGTCAATGTTCATTTACTAATATTAAGCTTGTATCATTAGTTTAAAGAAACTGGTAAAGAACAAACCATATGTTGCATATGTATATGCGAAGACATTTTTTTTTCCGCTTTAATTGAGCAGATTTCTGAGCATTTTATGGTGGTGGTCATGTTAGACCACCTCCAATCAAAATTTTACTTGTGTTAGAGGAAACAATAACTTTAGATCCAGATTAGTTCAAATATGGGATCAATGATTCATACTTTTCATGCATATGGTCTGGTCAAAGAACCCCTTCTTTCACTACCCGTGGATCAGGTTTAGTTTTGCCTGGATGCAATTTTATTAAGCCCGCAAAGGTGTGGACTGTTGATGATAAGTTTCAGTGCTGTTTAGACTCTGCTGAGTTCTATGAGCGTCCCACCAAGAAGACAGGGAAGAAAGAAAAGCAACCTGAATAAGGGCTGTCTTTCCATGCTTATGGCTGCAAGGACTTGGCTATCTACTCACTGAAATCTGAGCTACAAGCAGGGAAAAGTGGGTAACCTCAGCTATAAGCATGGAAAGCCACGTAATAGAGATCATCCCATGCAGCATGTAGCTACAATCTTCATTATCGACCTTTTCAGCAAAACTTTCTGCTTCCCGAGACTTGCATTGGTCACCAGTTTTGAAGTTCTTGTCCAGTGACTGACCCAGTCAGTCACCAAAGAGTCCTGTTGCATATGCTGTACCTGCTGTAAATTAGATGTTAGTGGTGTTAGTAGAATTAACATCTAGTCAAGGGGCAGAAATGATAGATTTCAAGGCTGATTTGGTGCGCAGAAATGGCAGATTTCAAGGCTGATTTGGTACGCAGAAATGATATATTTTAAGACTGATTTGGCACTGATTTGGCGAGCTAAAGGGACCAGTTAAGTGAAAGTTTTGAATTTGAATTTTGAAATTTAAATTGGCCAATAAGGGCGCATCAAGGGGAGAGTTGTTTAGGCAAAAATCAGTCCATCATGGTCATAACTGTAGAGTATATTGTATATATATAGAATTGATAGACGCTTATTTTTATCATACATAATCATGGATCTTGTGTAATGGTTGATTTTTAGTCTTGTAATTAGTTTGACAGCTTTTATATAAAGTGAGCAACCCTCACAAGAAGGGTATGGAGAACAAAACTTAAATTTGACATGGCATCAGAGCCACAAATTATTTTTGCGGTTTTTTCTTGGCTTGTCTGAATTCTTGATTTTTTATTTTATTTTTTTGAGGGTTGCTTGGTGACAGTTGGCTCTTGGTGATGCAGGACCGCTTTGAATGCATATAATTTTTTTTAATGTTTAATGATTGCAATTGATTATTCTTCCAAAGTAATAGCCTAAAGGGATTCAGAAAAATTCACAGTAAATCCGCACGCGAAACAGTTCAAAAAAATAAAGAAGAAAAACTGCCGAGGCTAAGAAGCCCGGTAGGGCTTGCTCTCCTATAATAAAGTTACTAGTAGATTAGAGGAGTGTACCTGGCAAGAGGGGAAAGATCAAAGTGTTGAAGGGGTTGTTCTGCCTGGCGGATGTATCCTAAATGACCAAGTCTTAAGCCCACGGATCTGCGGCCAAGAATCCGCTGACTTGGATGACGATCACTTTGAATCCTGGATTCGTGGCTACTGAGGGATATGCAAGATCATCATACAAGGGTTAAAGAATAATAGAGAAAATTTAGAATAGAGGCAAAGAGATAAGGAAGGAGTAGAGAAAAGGGAAGGGTGGTCAAGGGCTTTTGGGTGTTCACTATTGGAAGACAAAGGTGGCGGCCAGGTTTCTCATGGAGACTTGGGATGTTGGTACGTGTAGGAGGAGGGAAATAAAAGCACCAGAGAACCAATTAACAAAAATTACAATAACTCAAAACTTGGATTGATTGATTAATAATAAAAGATACATCATTCATACAAGAGGGTCTCTTTTATAGAGCAAGAGACTTGGGGCCCAAGAAAATATAGATATGGAAAGAGAGAAGAAAAAAAAAGGTGCCATAATCAAATTTGGCATGAAATCTGCAGCGTCCAAATGAGGAAGGTGATCTTCTAGATGCAATCAGCGATAGCTGGATTCGGCATGAAATCTGTGGAGTCCAGATGAGGCAGTGATCTTCTAGATATGATTGAGATGCAATCAGCGGCAGCTTAATTTGGCATGAAATCGGCATCGGTCAGATGAGGAAAATGATCATCCAGATCGGGAAGGTTGCTTGCTCTGCTAGGTGGCATGTGGGCTGCTTGAAGTAGGTGTGGTACCAACTTGAATTTAGCAGCTGCTCTGTCTGACTGTGATGGCCTTATCTTCTGCTCCAATACTGATGTCTCCTCTTGTAAGCTGATGAACTTACTACATGACTCACATTAAAATAAATTGAACTAGATATGACTCAATTTAGAATAAAATGAACTGGACGGGACTCAAAATAAACTAAACTTTATTTCCAACTCAAGACTTGAATCATAACTAATCAGATATCCATAGAGGGTTAAGAATCCTATGTTTGATCCTGGTGCCCGCACCAATTCTCTCGGGTGGGAAGAACTCGACCCGTCGAATATGGTCATTCTGGCTCTGGTATCTCTCTAGTAGGTCTGGGTCGAGATGTTGCAAGTCCTCTCGAGTAATCCATAAATCGTCAGATTCAGGGCGACCCTGCCATCGGACCAGATAACCGCGGTTCCGGATCGTAATGGCTTGATCGTCTAGATACGCTCAATCTGCTCTCCTCGCTCAGGTAAAATTGGTGGTGGACACTCTTGGTAGGTTCGCTCATGAAAGGAGGGTTAGGTCCAAAGTACTCACTAGGAATCGCTGTCGGTTCCCTATATTCTACTAGGTCTGCAATATTGAAGGTAGAGCTAATGCCCCAATCCGAGGGTAGATCTAGCACATAGGCATTGGGTCCTACCTTCTCTATTATTTTAAAGGGACCAGCTCCGCGAGCGTGAAGTTTCTTAACGGTCCCTGGTGGGAACCGTTCAGCCTAAGCCTAACCATGACATAATCCCCTACACCGAACTCTTTGGCTCTTCTTCGGGAGTTAGCCAGTCTTTTATAAGTTTCATTACTTAGATTTATTTTCTGGCTAATGTCCTTATGTAAGTCTTTGATATGTTGTGTAAATGCTTGTGCGGACTCTGAGACTCGTGTGTGGAGGGATAAAAGAATTAGATCAAGTGGACGATTAGGCTGATGCAGGACCGATTCGCAAGCACGTAATTTTTTTTAATGTTTAATGATTGCAATTAATTATTCTCCCAAAGTAATAGCCTAAGAGGGATTCATGAAAATTCACAGTAAATCCGCACGTGAAACAGTTCCTAAAAAATAAAGAAGAAGGACCGCCGAGGCTAAGAAGCCCCGGTAGGGCTTGCTCTCCTACAATAAAGTTACTAGTAGATTAGAGGGATGTACCTGGCAAGAGGGAAAAGATCAAAGTGTTGAAGGGGTTGCTCTGCCTGGCGGATGCATCCTAGATGACCAAGCCTTGAGCCCACGGATCTGCGGCCAAGTATCCGCTGACCTGGATGACGATCACCTTGAATCCTGGATTTGTGGCTACTGAGGGATCTGCAAGATCACCATACAAGGGTTAAAGAATAATAGAGAAAATTTAGAATAGAGGCAAAGAGACAAGGAAGGAGTAGAGAAAAGGGAGGGCAGCCAAGGGCTCTTGGGCATCCACTATTGGAAGACAAAGGTGGTGGCCAGGGTTTCTCCTGGAGACTTGAGATGTTGGCACGCGCATGAGGAGGGAAACAAGAGCACAGAGAACCAATTAACAAAAATCACAATAACTCAAAACTTGGATTGATTGATTAATAATAAAAGATACATCATTCATACAAGAGGGTCTCTTTTATAGAGCAAGAGACTTGGGGCCCAAGAAAATACAGATATGAAAGAGAGAAAAGAAAAAAAGGTGCCCTAATCAAATTAGGCATGAAATCTGCAGCATCCATATAAGGAAGGTGATCTTCTAGATGCAATCAGCGGCAGCTGGATTCGGCATGAAATATGTGGCATCTAGATGAGGCAGGTGATCTTCTAGATATGATTGAGATGCAATCAGCGGCAGCTTAATTTGGCATGAAATCGGCATCGATCAGATGAGGAAAATGATCATCCAGATCAGGAAGGTTTCTTGCTCTGCTAGGTGGCATGTGGGCTGCTTGATGTTGGTGTGGCACCAACTTGAATTTAGCAGCTGCTCTATCTGACTGTGATGGCCTTATCTTCTGCTTCAATACTGATGTCTCCTCTTGTAAGCTGATGAACTTACTACATGACTCACATTAAAATAAATTGAACTGGATAGGACTCAATTTAGAATAAAATGAACTGGACGTGACTCAAAATAAACTAAACTTTATTTTTCAACTTAAGACTTGAATCATAACTAATCAGATATCCATAGAGGGTTAAGAATCCTCTGTTTGATCCTGGTGCCCGCACCACTTGGTTTTCTGTTGCTTGGTAGCTATCGACAGATTCTGAAGAGTAACTATTGTAATTTCTCTGCTCTGTCAATTTTTTTTTATTATGACTGAAGAAAATTCTATTATTCGCTTAATGGCAAGAAGTACACCAGTTGGGAATTCCAGTTCAGGATGTTTGTGAAAGGGAAGGAGTTATGTGGTCATTTGGATGGGTCTTCTAAGCCTCCAATTGATTCCAAGGAGCTTAGTTTATGGGAAAGCAAGGATGCCAAAATTGCTTCCTGGCTACTCAGCTCTGTTGAACCTTATATGGTCAACAATTTTCGTGGGTTCACTACTGCTAAGACAATGTGGGATTACCTTCGGTAAATTTATTATCAAAATAATTCTGAAAGTTTCAATTGGAGTTAGACATTGGAAACTATCGCCAGGGAATCTTTCTATTAAGCAATTTTATTCCGGTTTTATTAATTTATGGAGTGATTATTCTGGATTGGTGCATTCTCAGGTTCCCAAAGAAGCTTTGGCAGCACTACAAGTGGTTCATTCTGAGAGCCAGCAGGATCAATTCTTGATGAAGCTCAGACCCGAGTTTGAAAGTGCACGAGCTGGGTTAATCAATCGCACACCTATCCCCTTTTTGGAGGATTGCTTGGGTGAACTCTTGCGTGAAGAACGTCTCGCCTCACAGCTTGGCCTTGATCAAAACACTGGTGGTTCTAAGATGGTTAATATGGCATACGTTGCTCAAGGCAAAGGATGATCTAGATCTCCACCACAATGTTATAGTTGCAAGGAAATTGGGCATATTGCCAAATATTGCAGCAAGAAATCTGCAATTATTGCAAGAAGGAGGGTCATATCCTTAAGGATTGTCGTGTACGCCCTTAGAATAAATCTGCTCCTGCTTTTCATACTGCTGTTCAGTCCGCTTTTGTGCCTATGTCTTCCACTCTGCCCACAGTTCCAAGTTCTTCCAACATTACGCCCGAGCAGGTTCAACAGATGATTATTTGTGCCCTTTCTGCTTTTGGTCTCCAAGGCAAAAAACATCTCCTTCCTTCTCCTTGGTTAATTGACTCTGCGGCTTCCAATCACATAACTGGAAGTTTGGCAGCTTTACAAGATGTTCGTAAGTATGATGGTCAGTAATATATTCAGATTGCAGATGGTAGTACTCTTCCCATTACTACGGTTGGAAATCTGGGGTTTTCCTTTACTGATGTTTTTGTGTCATAATTTATCTGCCAATCTCATTTCTGTTGGACAATTAGTAGAAGATAATTGTTCTATTCATTTTGATCGTTCTGGTTGTCGTGTGTAAGATCAAGCATCGGGACAGGAGAGCGAAGGGGCCTAAAGTGGGACGTCTTTTTCCTCTTCAGTCGTTTTCTCTTCCTCGTTCAATTTTTGTTGGTTGTTCTGCTATTGCTAATAATAATAGCCATCTTTGGCATAAGAAATTGGGTCATCCCAACTCTGTAATTTTGACATATTTATGAAACATGGTTATTTGAGTAATACAAATGAGTTTTCTTCCTTGCCTTTTGATTGTGCTCCTTGTAAACTAGGCAAAAGCAAATCTTTACCTTTTCCTTTGCAAGGTAATCGTGCTTCTACATGCTTTGATATTATTCATTCTGATGTTTGGGGTATGAGTCCTGTTCTTTCTCATGCTCAATACCGATATTTGTGACATTTATTGATGATTACAGTCGTTTCACGTGGGTCTATTTTTTTCGTTCTAAAGCTGATGTGTTTTCAACCTTCAAAACTTTTGTTGCCTATGTAGAAACTCAATTTTCTACCTATATTAAGATCTTCGTTCAGATTCTGGGGAGAATACATGTCTCATGATTTTCAATCTTTTCTCCAACAGAAGGGTATTCTTTCTCAACGTTCGTGTCTTACACCCCTCAACAAAATGGCATCGCCGAGCGTAAGAATAGACATCTTTTAGATGTTGTTCATACATTGATGCTTGAATCTTCTGTACCTTCTAGATTTTGGGTAGAAGCATTATCTACACCTGTATATTTGATTAATCGTCTACTTCTCCTACCTTGCATCTTGATTCTCCATATTCTCGTTTGTTTGGTATTTCTCCTTATAATTCTTTGCATGTATTTGGTTGTGTTTGTTTTGTTTATTTACCTCCCATTGAACATCATAAGCTTTCTGCCCAATCTGTTCAGTGTGCTTTTCTTGGTTATAGTAACTCTCATAAAGGATTTATGTGTTATGATGCGGATGCTAACAAGCTTCGTATTTCTCGCAATGTGATTTTTTTTGAAAATCAATATTTTTTTCATCTCGTACTAATCTTGTTTCTCCCTCTATTTCACTTTTTACATTTGATGATGTGTCTCGTACTCCTTCTAAGCCCGATATCATGTATCAGCGATGTGCCCACTGCCTCTTCCTTCCTCTAAACCGCCACCTGATCCTGTCTTTCATGAGCCCCGACGATCTACTAGGATTTTCTGGCCCCCAGATTGGTATGTTTTTCTTCTTCAGCTCTTCAGGTTACTCTTGATACTACTTTTGTGCCTAAGTCTTATTCTCAGGCTTCTACTCAAGAGTGTTGGTGCCAAGCTATGCAGGACGAAATTCAGGCTCTTCAGGACAATCACACTTGGGACATCATCCCTTGTCCTGCTGAAGTTAAACTTATTGGGTGTAAATGGGTCTACACCATCAAGCTCCGTGCTTATGGCTCTATTGAAAGACATAAAGCTCGTCTAGTGGCACTCGAGAATAGACAGAGTATGGCTTGATTATGAGAAAACATTCGCTCCCGTTGCCAAAATGACTACTGTTCACACTATCATGGCCATTGCTGTTTCAAAAGGATGGTCGCTTCACCAGATGGATATGAAGAATGCATTTCTACATAGTGATTTGAAGGAAGAAATATTTATGTCTCCTCCTCCTCGCTTGTTTCCTTCCTCTTCTATTGAGGTTTGTCGCTTAAAGCGATCTCTGTATGGTTTGAAGCAGGCACCGTGGGCATGGTTTGAGAAGTTTCGTATTACTCTACTGGATTTCACTTTTTCTCAGAGTCAGTATGCTCCTCTCTCTTCTTTCGCAAGACTAGCCTTGAGATCGTTATACTTCTTGTGTATGTCGATGATATTGTGATTACTGGATCTGATCTCCAGTTAATTGAGCAGCTCCAACAGCGTCTCAAATCTTCATTTCATATGAAAGATCTTGGTTCACTGCGGTATTTTCTTGGACTGGAGGTTCACCATTGCTCAAATGGCATGCTCTTACATCAGCATAAGTACACCCAAGAACTTCTTTCTTTAGCAGGCCTTTAAGACGGAAATTCGATTCTTACACCTATGGAGGTCAATTTGAAGTTGCATCAGACGGATGGTGATCTCTTATCTGATCCTTCAATGTATCGGCAGCTGGTGGGTAGTTTAAATTATTTGACCATTACTCGACCTCATATTTTGTTTGCTGTTCAGTAGGTCAGTCAGTTTATGTAGGCTCCATGCCAGACACATTTGGTCGTTGTCCGTCGTCTTCTTCGATATCTCAAAGGGACATCTGGTCGTGGCTTATTTTTTTCCTCCGAGAATTCTTTACAGTTGAAGGGTTTTAGTGATGCCGACTGGGCTGGTTGTGCGGATACTTGTCGTTCTGTTACGGGTTGCTGTATGTTTCTTGGCAACGCCCTTGTTTCTTGAAAGAGTAAGAAGCAGGCTCGTGTATCGAAGTCATCCATTAAGTCTGAATATCGGGCTATGTCGTCTTCTTGTTCTGAAATTATATGGCTTCGAGGGTTGTTAGGCGAACTTAGTGTTCCACATCTTACTCTTACTCCTCTTCATGCTGATAATACTAGTGCTATTCAGATTGCTACCAATCCTGTTTTTCATGAGCGCACCAAACATATTGAAGTGGATTGTCATTCCATTCATGAAGCTTTTGCTCGTCAGAAGATTACTCTTTCACACATTTCTACTGAACACCAAACTGCTAATGTCTTCACCAAGGCTCTCTTTCGTCCTCGACATCAGTTCTTAATTGACAAATTGATGCTTCTCAATCGCCCAGCATCAATTTAAGGGGGGGATGTTAGTAGAATTAACAACTAGTCAATGGAGTAGAAATGGTAGACTACAAGGCTGATTTGGTGTGCAGAAATGGCAAATTGCAAGGCTGATTTGATATGCAGAAATGACATATTTCAAGACTGATTTGGCGAGCCAAAGGGACCAGTTAAGCGGGAGTTTTGAATTTGAATTTTGAAATTTAAATTGGCCAACTAAAGGCATCAAGGGGAGAGTTGTTTAGGCAGAAAATTAGCCCATCATTGCCATAAGTGTAGAGTATATTGTATATATGCATAGAATTGATAGACGTTTATTCTTACCTTACATAATCATGCATCTTGTGTAATGGCTGATTTTTAGCCTTGTAATTAGTTCGATAGCTTTTATATAAAGTGAGCAACCATCACAAGAAGGGTATGGAGAACAAAACCTAAATTTGACAAGTGGATCCTTTTCATCATTCATCTATTCGCTTTGATCAAACCCCAATCATTCTAAAATCAGCGTCCGAATCATTCCACTGTATCTGTTGGATCTCTCTTGGATATAGGAGCCGAACTGTCTTGCACCGAATGGTGCAGGGTGAACTAAACCAGCCTGCAAAATTGTTCAGTCTCGGTTTGGCATGGAAGGCAAACTGTTTATACTGATTTTGTATTGACATGTTGAGCAGTATGACTCCAAACCATGCCGCCTGATTCAGGGTAGTCTTGAGTTGGAGCCTTTGTTCCATTTGATCGGTATGCCTTTGATTCAGTATGGTTTGTTTTATTCTGAACCGTATCGGTTCAGGATTGAAAATGATACCAGTTCTTCATAAAGTGAACCTTGTTTGGATTTCTTTTATGAATTAGTCTATCTTGATTTTTCGTAAAGAAAATCATTCAAGCATCACTTGAGTGTTATTATATGTTTGAATAAGCACTTATATTAAAAATGAAGTTTCTTTTGGTGGTCAATTTAAACCATTTGGGTTAAGTTTCCACCTCTTAACTGTTGCTCTGTCTTACTGCTAATTAGTTAATACATGCTTAACGGATCCCTCCTCTTCCTGATGTCCCTGCTAGCCAACACCTACGCATCCAGCAAAATTCAACCCACATTTATGTAAATTAGCATTTAGAAATTATAGGGACTGACATTTCTCTCTTGAAGCCTGATCAGCAAGCCTTTGTACGATATGAATCCCAGCAGCATTTCAGTCCAGGAATACGTTGGTGTTGATGTTATTTATATTCAGAATTTACAAAATCTAGTATACGCAAGTGAAAATCAGTTGGGGGCAAATGTTATGCGTGTCTCCAAACTGATATGAAAGGCTTTTGGATGGTCAAGGACTTGGACTTGTTTCTAAAGAGGCACAAAAAGGGAGAAGACCTAAAATATGATTAGGGACAGAAATTTCTATTGAATCCGTTATATTCACTCACTTTTGCTTCATTTGGAGAGGCTATAGAGGTAAAAAAAAAAATAGATATAAGTACGGATTTTTGACATAAAAATTTCTTTGCCCTATACCCTATTTCACCCTTTATTCAGTTACATCTATTAAAATTATTTAATTATCCTTATTTATCAACATATTTTGAGACTTTTAATAGAAAACTTTGCAATTAGCTATGAGTCAATTTCTCATATGACTTGTCTGAAATTAAAGGAAAAAAGAAAAGAAAAGAAAAAAAAACAGTCCATAATTGCTTTACGCTTGCTCTATTGATTGGTTTGGAATTAAAATTTGAAAGAAAAAAAAGTTTACAATTAAATTTAAATATATTTATTAATATTAAAATTATATGATTTTTATATCTTTAAACATGAAATCTTGTTGGAACTAATAATTAAATATTAATCAAACTTATTTAATTTTAAAAAAATATTTAAAAGAATAAGTGGGGGATATGAAGCAGATACAATTAATAATAAGGTGAGTATAGATATTATATAATTTTATATATACGTGTATGGATATAATTTTATATTCGTATTGGTTATGAAGATATTTTTTTTAATAAATATAGATATGAAGGTATCTTTCGGAAGTTACAATAAGGAAAAAAAAAAAAAAGAATGCAGCTTTTAGTGGGAATAATGATAACGCTGCCCCAATGGTTGAGACAAAGACTACTCAGTCATTGTGGCATGGCAGTTTAGAAGTTTCAAAACAGAAGATTGAACGGGGAAAGAAACTACATTTGCATCTTTTGTGTCCAAAAAGAGCCATTTCATCTTGCGGAAAACTTTTTTTTTTTTTAAGAAAAAGAAAAAGTTGATATACTCCGCTTTGCAATGGCTTATTCTCTTAGACAGAGAATCATACTCTGCAAAGTATCCAAATTAAGAGGCTAAACTGATTGAATAATCTGTACTCTCAAGCTGGACTGCTAGATGCATTTTGTAAGGCTAATGCTAAAGGAGATAAGTTTCCATTTTCATTTTCAACTGAAAATTTCTATTAACTTAGCAGTCCATAAACAAAAGCCTATTTGGTAGCAGTTTTAGGATGGATTTTTTATTTTCAAAAATAAGAAATTTAATCCATAGCATAAAAAATGTATTTAACCGAACCATTTTCGAAAATATTTTTTCAAAACGATTTTAAAAATCTGAATGAATCTAGAAAATATCGGAATGACGTTTTCTTCAGATTCATCTCACATGTTTTCCTTTATCCTCTCTCTTCAAAACATCTGAAACTCGCGGATTCACCATCTTCTTTCTTTCCGCAACCTTTCTCCATGCAATTCGCTGTTACCTTTCTTCAAAAAAATAATTTTTGAAAACACCAATCAAATATATTTTCGAATACTAAAAATTAATAGAATACAACTTAAATTTTTGGATAAAATTTATATTTTTAAAAATAGTTTTCTGGATCATGAATCAAACAGAGCCTACATTTTGCATCTTTTGTGTCCAACAAGAGCCATTCCATCTTGCAGAAAACTTTTTTTTTTTTTTTGAGAAAAAAATTGATATACTCCACTTTGCAATGGCTTATTCTCTTAGACAAAGAATCATACTTTGCAAAGTATCCAAATTAAGAGGCTAAACTGATTGAATAATCTGTACTCTTAAGCTGGACTGCTAGATGCACTTTGTAAGGCTAATGCTGAAGGAGATAAGTTTCCACTTTCATTTTCAAGTGGGAATTTCTATTAACTTAGCAGTCCATAACATAAGCAAAATCAAGCCCTCTATTGAATCCTAATTTATAGGAGTGGATTTATTTGTTATCTTTTTAAGTGGCTTTGCTTGTTTATTTGCTAATGATAAAAGATCTTTTTATGTAGCTACTTTAATTAGGTGATCAGTGTTCTATATTGTTGTTTGATAAATATCATAAAAGAAGAAAAAACTGAAAACTCAATATTCTTGATCATTTCTGGATTCATACTACGTAAAATTTTAGTATTTCCTCAATTATTGTTATATAATTTGTTAAGATATGGACGACTACATGAAGCATACTAAATGGAAAATTACAAGCAAAGGGCTTTTTTTTTATTGATACACATGAGAAAAAATGAAGACTTGAAGAGGGGCATAGGGTGTTTTAGTTGGAGGCCTAAGGTTTGAAAATGCCTAGAATCTTTATTCTTTACATCTTACTGTTGGAAATTAAACCTAAACCTTTGATGAAAACCATCATCAAGGAGCCCAAGAATTATTCATGTTCAATTATCAAGAATCAATAAACGATAAATGGAAGCGTACATGAATCCATATTGCTTGATTGCTCTCTAGAGTTATGCGGTTGGCCTTCCAGATCAGCACGTTCTTCCAGAAAGCCCTTTAGATTTTTCTCTAGGTTTTTTTTCTGATAATGAAATTTAGAGAAGAAGGTTGTACGTGCGATCCAGAGACCATAACCGCTATATATAGATAACTTTATCATTATCTTTTGGTATTTCTATTTTAGCCCATCATAAAAATAGAAATAACCCCTTAGGTCTCTACACATTAAAGGTAATACTATATCAGATACATTAAAGCCCAAATCACTGCAATTACCTGCCCGTTGGGTCATGATTGGCATATCGAATTGGGAATCCTTAGCACACTTTTAATTGGGCTTAACCTTATTTGACAGTCGCAATACATAATTATTTTACACATAAGCCCAATGTTGAATTAAAATCCAACAATCTCCCACTTGGGCTATATGTGTAACCTTATAATTATGTTGTAAAAAATAACCAAATGAGCTCAATTTTACTGTCATTACTGAAATGTATCTATAACCAATCCGGTCCATCAACCATACCAACATAGGATCAAAGTGGCCTTTGTTATATCTATCATAACTCGACCCATCAATGGTCACGTATGTTGATACAACTAAATGACATGGATCATGATGTGGATGTGTAGCATAAAAATTACATGTAATGTGATCTTAACATGCCTATTTCAACTGGTCCTTCTTAAACTTGAGTGAGATCAAAACTTTAACATAATTGTACAGAGTATACTGAATAAAATACTTTATTTCTGATCGAAAAATATCCAAACACATAAGTGTGTACAAACCAATATAAAGCATAAAATAGAAGCAATACAAACTCCACTGAATCTAAGCATCGTCATGCTCTATAACACCCATGTGAGCAGTATGCTCATGAAAGACCTTGGCGGCACACCCTTTGTAAGGGATCTGCAACCATGGAGTTTATACTCTATACTAGAAATTTGATATCAATATGCTTTGACTTGGTCGAGCTCCTATTGTTGTTGGAATACAATACGGCTGACTTGTTATCACAAAATAACTTTAGCGATCTTTCAATTCCTTCCAATATGCGCAGCCCAGTGAAAATTTTTTTTAGCCATATCCCATGATTGGATGCCTCATAACATGCTATAAATTCTGCTGCCATGGTAGAAGAAGCTATGAGTGTCTGTTTTGCATTTCTCCAAGAAATAGCCCCACCACTAACAGATATACATAGCCCGAAATGGATCTTTTACTATCTTGGCATCCACAAAGTCGGAGTCAGAATACCTAATGATCTCAAAATGATCTGATCTCCTATATGTGAGCATGTAATCTTTTGTTCTTTTCAGATATCTCATAACCCTTTTGGCTGCTTTCCAGTGATCCATACCTGGGTTGCTTAATATCTGCCTAACACTCCAACAATGTACGCAATATCTGGACACACACAAACTTGAGCATACATTAGACTCCCTACAACCGAAGCATAAGAATCTTCTGCATCTCTTCAACTTCAAGGTTTCCTTTTGGGCACTGATTAATACTGAATTTATCTTCTTTAGCGATAGGGGTATCACCTGGTTTGCAATTTTGCATGCCAAATCTCTTAAGTACTTTATCGATATAGCTCCTTTGTGATAATCCAAGGATACCCTGAGAACGATCTCGATGTATCTAGATTCCCAATACAAAGGAGGTATCACCAAGATCTTTCATTTAAAAATTGCTTGATAGAAATCTCTTGGTTTTGTGCAATACGTCTATATCATTTGTAGCAAGCAAAATGTTATCCACATATAGGGATGGCAACGGCCCGGGGATGGTCCGGGGCGGTCTATACCGTTCCCCGTCCCCGTTAGAAAAACATCCCCGTTCCCCGCCCCGTTAAGCCGTTATAGTTAACGGGGCGGGGACGGGGATACTCGGCCGGGCAAACGGATTGGGTACCCCTTTGCTCGTTTACATGTTAGGATAAGATAGAGTACAATCGAGAATAACGAAACGATGATGATACATAGAGATTCTTTGACTTTTGAAATGGTTTGATTTAGGCCTATTATAAATGCATATTAGCTTTAACAAAATAACAAACTAGATAGGAAATAATCAATCATATTCTAATTGCATTTCAAAAAGAATTCTGCAAAAAAAAATATAACTTGGTAGCAAACAATAAGCAACAATAGTAAAAAAAAGAACACATTGAGATATCTTTCTTTAAAAATAAAGGATAATAAGCATACCAAAGAAAGATAAAGATGTTGGAGGGCGTCGATGGGGCAGCGATTGGCGAAGTAGATGATGGAGCTATTTGGTTTGATGTTTAGATTCTTCAAAACTTCAGATTAGAAAGAAGAGCAGGAGACGGTTGCGTTACTTGCGTGAAAGAAGGAAGAGCAAGAGACGGGGACGAAAATGGGTAAACTGGGATGGCGGATGGGGCATTTAATATCTAACGGGGACGGGGATGGGTAAACAGGGATGGGGCATTGAATACCATCCCCGAGCCGTTTACTTTAGCTGTTAACAAAAAATCCCCGTTACCCGTTAACCCGTTTAAACCGGGGATTTCCCGACCCGTTAAAAATGGTACCGACCGGGTAAACGGCCAAACGGGGAAAATTGCCATCCATATCCACATACAAAACTAGAAAAATACACTTACTACCACTGAACTTGTGATACATATAATCATCAACTACATTCACCTTAAAATTGAATAAGAGAATTACTTGATGAAATTTGTGGTACCATTGACAAGAAGCTTGCTTTAACCCATAAATAAATTTTATCAATTTGCAAACCATTTTCTTTGGGTCTCCTGACACAAAGTTTTCTGGTTGCACCATATAAATTGTCTCATCAATATCTTCATTGAGAAATGCTGTCTTGATATCCATTTAATGGAGTTCCATATCATATTGTGCAACAAGAACCATGATTGTCCTAAAAGAGTCCTTCGATGAAACTGGAGAGAAGGTCTTTTAAAGTCAATCTCTTCCTTTTGAGTATAGCCTTTAGCCACAAGACGAGCTTTATATCTTTCCACATTACCCTTTAAATCCTGTTTGGTCTTAAAAATTCATTTGCAACCAATGGGTTTCACACTTTCTGATAATGGGACAAGTTTTTAAATCTTATTATCTTGCATAGACTTATACTCTTCTTTCATTACTTTAATCCATTTTCTGAATTGAAACTTTATATGGCTTGAAGAAAGTTGATAGATAATCTTCCATCATGCTATTATTTTTCTTATATTCCTAAAGAAGCACTATATAGTTATCTGGAACAACATTCCTTCTTTCTCTAGTGGATCGCCGTAAAGGCACTTGTTCTTGATGCACTTGTCCTTGAGGTTGTTGAGTTTGTGCCTCTAAGGGTTGAACAATAATTTTTTGTTGTTCTGGAATTGCAACTTGATTAATGACATGAACAAAAACCTAATCATTGTCAAAATCAATTATAGGAATAGGAACTAATTCCTCTTCAATAAGAGTAGTAGGATCCAACTCCTCCTCAAAGACAAAGTCTCTAACCTTATTTCTTCCCCCAAACTCAATATCCTCAAAGAATGTTGCATTTTTTGTCTCAAAAATCATCCTTGATTTTGGATCATAAAACTTGTAGCCCTTAGATCGCCCCGAATACCCAACAAAGTAGCTGCTCACTATTCTGGAGTCCAATTTTTTTCATATGGCCTATAAGGCCTTGCCTCAGCTAGACATCCCCAAATATGAAAATGCTTTAGATAGGGCTTTCATCCTATCCAAAGCTCATAAGGCGTTTTGATAGCTACTTTAGTTGGTACTCTATTCAGAATATAGGCTATTGTCTTTAGTGTTTATTCTCAAAGTGACTTTGGTAAGGTTGAATGACTAATCATACTTCTTACCATATCATTAAGAGTGCGATTTTGTCTTTCAGCTATACCATTCATGCTAGGTGACCCTAGCATGGTGTATTATGGGACAATCCTGCATTCCTCTAGGTATTTAGCAAAAGGTCCCTGACGTTGTTCACCTAAACCATCCTATCTATCGTAGTATTCACCACCACGGTCAGATTCAACTCCTTTAATCCTTTTGTTGAGTTGAAGCTCAACTTCAGATTTAAATGATTTGAATACGTTTAAAACTTGGGACTTTTCATGAATAAGAAATAGGTATGTGTTGACCCATTTATTGATTTTAATGATTAACAAAAACCATATGAGTATATTTCTTACGTTACTAATGAGTTTGACAAAGTGTTTCAGAAATTTAAAATGGTTACATATTCATAACTCGAGGAAAATTGAGTTTGGATCGATTTCTAATGTTATGTGTCAAGTTTCAGAACTTAGAGCCGACTCTAGAGTGAGTAGAGCCGACTCCGGAGCATATCGAAATAGTTTGGTACATACGACACTGTTTAGATGTAACTCTAACCTGAGAACAGAGACTACATTTTTTGGGATACAGTTAGAGTCAACCCCAAGAAAATCAGAGCCGACTCTAGCACGGAATGTGTCGACCCTACGAAAAGTTAGAGCCAACTCCGCGACGAAAGATCCTTACTATTTTAAGCATCCCGACTTAGAACCGACCCCATGCCAGATTAGAGCCGACTCTAATCTGTCAGAGGCAATTTTCAGATGTGTCAAAAATG
Organism: Calamus simplicifolius; assembly: GCA_900491605.1. Lineage (NCBI taxonomy): Eukaryota > Viridiplantae > Streptophyta > Magnoliopsida > Arecales > Arecaceae > Calamus > Calamus simplicifolius. Next base: position 364,315 of record UESW01004670.1, on the reverse strand, counting down.
ACTTCAGAGGTTATATTTTTTAAATAAACCCCAACGGCTCTTTCCTTTTTCATGATAAACTCATCCATAAGTACTTTTAATGGCTACTTTGCATCAAAATATGGATTAAGAGGAGATTATAAAAGGAGGGTTCAGACCGTTTGAAAAGGAAAGGAGAAATTAAGAATAGAATAGAGAAATATCAAGAGAGAAAGCTTATATTTGAAATCTCAAGTGCTCGAAAAAGAGATTAGAGAAATTCAAAGCATTCAAGAGCCTAATTTGAATGATTTCCATCATATAGAAGAAGAAAAGCAAGAGCTCTACTTCTTCATCCTTCTCTATATCAACGTCTCTTCCAAAGCTTCAATTCTATCTTAAGAAAGATCATCCAAGAAGAGAAGAGGAAAAGAAGAAAAGAAGAAAAGCTCAACTCCAAAGATCCACTAATCATGCTTTTCTATTCCTATTTCGCTTATATTGTTTATTTGCTCATTTGAGGAGTGTTCATTCTATTGTAACTATTTCTTTGATACATTTGGTTTCTGATTGATTGAATCAGGTGAGGCAGTTGGTCTTGTGCAAGCTAAGGTTAGCTTGTGATAGGTTGTGTGCTGTGAGCCTGTGAAAACCGGCTGGGTTCGTTGTGATCCCGTTGTAAAACAACAAGTTTGAGTTGTGAGCTTATAAAATAATTCGGCTGTAATCAGAGTGATTATAGTGTAGGCCCAAGAGTTGCTTGGGAGTGGATGTAGATGTAGCTAACACCGAACCACTATAAACCTTTGTGTTTGTCGTGCTTGTTTCTTCTTCTTTCTACTCTATCTTTATATTCTGCTTTGCATTCTTAGCATCACATTTACTGCATACTTTCTTGTGCACTATCAATTGTGAAATTGTTTCAAAGCGCCAAATTTTTTAAAAGAATCCAATTCACTCCTACCTCTTGGATTGCCATCTGGGCCAACAGTATGCATATATAGAGTAATCATCCATGAATGATACAAAATATTGTTGATAATTCCAAGAAGGTATAGAAAATGGTCCATAAATGTTTGTATGTATCAACTCTAAGACTTTCGTAGTTCTATATGTACCCAATTTCTTTGTTTTGGTTTGTTTGCCCTTAATGCAATCAACACAGACATTGAAGTCTGTAAAATTAAGGGAATCCAAAATTTCATCTGACATAAGTCATTCAACTCTATTTCTAGAGATGTGACTTAATCACTTATGCCATAATATTCCTAAATTTTTATTCCAAATTTTATGCTTAGTACCTTATGATTCCACATATAGGATTTCATTATAAGAAGTAATAGTATCAAGTAAATATAGATTATCATACACCATAAGAGAACTAGTTCTAATAATATTTGAATTTAAAGAAAGATTAAACTGACTATTTTCAAATGAACAATAATATCCTAATTTGTTCAAAACTGAAATAGAAACTAAATTTCGTCTAAATGATGGTAGTACAAAAGTGTCTTTCAAATTTAAACAGTAAACAGAACTTAATAACAATCTAAAATGCCCAATTGCCTCCATATTTATCGACTTGTCATCTCTTGCATAAATGCATCTTTCAGCATCAGTTGGCCTTTGGCAGCTCAGGCAACCCTCATTGAAACACTGATGTTAGTAGTAATATCAGAATCTAACCACCAAGTGTTTATAGATACTGAATGTATATTCACTTCAGAACAGATCAAATTAAGAAATGTACCTTTCTTTTATTGCATGCATGATACTTGGAACATTCCTTCTTAATATGTCCAGACTTGTTGCAGAAGAAACAACTGTCCTTATCCTCATTTTGTTTCTTCTTTGTTAGACTCTTAGCAGCCTCATTCTTTCTTTTTTTTTACCTTTATCCTTGCCCTCATATTTCATAAAAATTAAGCTTTTCAAGATTGTGCTTATTTTCGCCTTATCACTTTTGGCAAAGCATTTCTTAATCTCAGCAAAAAAATCTTTGGCACTGGTAATCCCTTTGGATACCGCACCCCTAAAAGTTTCAAGTATGCCATGCTTGATGATCATGAGACTCATGCAGTTAGAGCGATCCCACTTCTCATATTTGTTTCTCTTATAAGAGGTACTAAATGCTTTAGAAGGAGTGGGTTACTTAATCCTTAGTGCAAGGTCCAGATCCATGCAGCCAAGAGCAATAAGAATGTTCTCCTTCCAGTCCTTGAAGTTAGTGCCATTAAGGACCGGCACCGAATTGAGGTTAGCAAAAATAGTAGCAACATTAGTTGAAAAGAAAATAAAAGCAATATATAAATAACATGCTCATATAAACAATTAATACCAAATATAAATAAATTTAAATAATGGTAAATCCCATCTCAAGATACCCAGTGCAATATTAATATCAAGTCTTTGGACAGTAATATTAACTGCTAGTGGTACTCTTGTTGTAATGATCAAACACTAACAATAATGTATGTTAAATAATAAATCTATCATTGGATCGATTTATTATTCACATGTAAATCCTTATAATTGTTATGTGTTTACCATCACAAGTATGTGCAGTTTGGCCAAGCATTAACCTTTCTTTGGGCCGACTAATACCCGCATGAAACATATATAGACACAGCATTCAACATCCTTCATGAATCATCTACACAAGAGTGTCACTTTGGTAATATCTTGTTTTAATTAGTTCAATTAGAACGATGAATAAATTTATTAGACATAAAAATATCATTAACTTAAATTTGATTAAACTTTTTTAAAAAATAATAATATATTTTTGGCTGTCTTCTACCTTTACATAGATTTGTTTCAACCCATATCAAAAATAAAATTTATTGGCTATAGAGCTAGTTTTATAATAGAAAAGATGATTTGGACTCATAAATAAAGTGTTGGTTTATAACCCATAACGGTCCTGCTTCCATTCTCAGCACCATTGAATTTTTTTGTGGATGCATCGCTCCACGGAATTGGTTTTCAGCGGAGGAATTCCACCATTACCGATGCCAAGTCCAGCACCTATCCCTGGAGCTTTTGATCACCCAGCTCCTTCTTTTTTTTTCTTTTTTTTTTTTTTTTTTTTTTACAATCAGGTGATCATACAATAGTGTACGAGTCAACTCATAATATCAGAGTACAAAATCTACTGAAGAAACAAAGGACAGGGATCATCCTGCCTCCAACACCAAAATTCTGAATGATGAGCTATAGAAGTAGCCATCAAATCGATCGCCGAGTTAACTTCTCGATAGATATAGCGAATCTGAGCTCCTTGAGCCTTCTTTAAAATCTTTCATATATCATATAAAAATGAATTAGTAAAAGTTTAAACATCTTTATCCTTTCGTATCCATCCAATAACAGTCATGGAATGACCTTCTAACCCAGCTCCCCTTTACTATGGAGGTGTTGGGGCACAACCGCCCATGCCACTTGGGAGTTTCTGGTGGCTACGGTGCTACACTTCCACATGTTGGCATGCGTTATGACCATGGGCCACAGAGTAGCGCTTCTGGACCATTTGGTCTTTTATCTCCATATGGTCCACCTGGACCAATGGGAGGCATGGGTTATGGTCCTGGCCCTGGTACGGATAAGGGATATTAATGTCCAAATTCCAGCGGGCGGATCTTGCACGTGAAAAGATCCGGATTCATAAAAAAAAAAAAAAACATGCCTCCCGATCAAGCTAATTAAAATCATTATTTAAAAATACGTATGGTCCAATCCACCGGCCCAACTAATAAATAATAATTATTTTTATTTAAAATAAAATAAAATATAAATTTAATTTTATTCATAATTTGATTTTATCTAATCAAATAAAAGATTGCGTCTTCGAATTATATGGGACTGATTTCATGATACAACGAATATATTTCGCTCTCAACATCGAAATTTATGGTCATCAGATTAGAAGTAAAATAAAGTTTTAATGCACTATGACTTGGATCTACATATATTAAGAATGTCAATGGCACTAAAACAAAATTTACTGTAAGCTAATAAATGTTTATCTCATGGTTACTGATTAAAACAAAGAAAAAAAATATATGCACAAATAAGAATATCAATGAAATAACCGAAAAATTTAAAATTTCTCAATGATTCAACATAAATAGGGCTCTGATACTAATTTTTAAAAATTAAACCTAAACCTTTGGTGAAAACCATCACAAGGGAGCTCAAACATCATTTATGTTTAATCATCAAGAATCAATAAACGATAAATGAAAGCGTACCTGAATCTATATTGCTTATTGCTCTTCAGAGTCATGCGGTTGGCCTTCATATCAGCACATTCTTCCTTTTAGATTTTTCTTTCTGATGATGAAATTAAGAGAAAAAGATCGTATGTAATCTAGAAACCATAATCGCTATCATTATCTTTTGGTATTTTTATTTTAGCCCATCATAAAAATAAAAATAATCCCTTAGTCTCTACACATTAAAGACTCACACCGGTCTATCAGAAACATTAAAGCTCCAATAACTGAATCCTTAGCAGATCACTTTTAATTGGGCTTAACCTTATTTGACAGTCCATAATATATAATTATTTTATACATAAACCTAATATTGGATCTACCCTTATTTTTTTATTTTTAAATTACAGTCATGTTCTTCTCTTCAATCTGCGCTTGGTATCATGGGCAGGTGACTGAGAGGAGAGCTCCATAAAGATCAAAATAAATTGTTATTCCATGAGGCAGTACTGTTATTTATGAATGAAAATTGTTTGTCTGAATGTTGTAGTACTTTTGTCTGCAGGTTATGGTACCTATAGCTAAGGATTATAATGTCTACCATTTATAGTATTTTTACTCTGTACAACATAACATGTGGTGCTGATCTGTGGGATGAAAACGCTTGTTATTTCCATTGCGATTTATGAAGATCAAAGTATGCAGTAATATTGCCATAACCTTAACAACTATTCACTAATAGCCATCTATTTTGACCACCACTGTCTCTATTCATCCATTAATGGCGTCGCTTAAAAAAGTGGTTGAGAAGTAGTTGTTTGTACGATCATATATATTCATTTGCGAACTGCTTCGACTGGTAGATGATGTTCACGTAGCCAAGTGTTGAGAATCACGATCAAAAAGAGGTTCATTGAAACATGACGTGATTGTGATGAGTTGTAGAGCTAGCTAGGGACCGTTAATGGGGGATGGTACCGGCAATAAAATGGTCCCGGTGGTTTGGCACGTTGTACATCTCTATCTTAATTGGTGTGAATGCTAGAGTTTTAAAGAATTGGGATCATCATCCAATAAGATAATCTTAATTTAAGATTAAAAATATTAGATAATCGTGATAATAACGATCGATGTACTGCACTAAAATTTATGAATAATTTTATTCTCATATTTGCTGCAAAAAAAATAAAAATGATCCTTATAAAAACAGTTATAATCATTCTTTTATAAGTGCACGTTTTTTTTTTTTTTTTTGTTACAAAATGAGCGATCATATAATTCTTGAATGAATCAGCTCAGATACATCAGAAAATAAGATTTGCTGCAAAAGGATAGGACAGGGATCGCCTGGCTTTCAAATCCATGGACCCGCATGCTGAACAGAAAAGGAAGCCATCCAGTCCACCATCGAGTTGGCCTCACGATAAATGTGTCGGATCTGGACAGAATCAACCTCCCGCAACATAGACCAACAGTCCCTCAGAATCAGATTTGAGGAACCTTCTAAGCAGCATTCCTTCCATAACCAAGAAATGACAGTCATAGAATCCCCCTCAATCATAATTCTATGAGCATGAAGAATCCTGACAGCAAACGAAAGACCCGCCAAAGCAGCATAGAGCTCCGACAAAGGAACTGTTGAGTACAGGGAATCAAAGTCATTCACCACCAAAAGAGCACCCATCGGTCCCCGAATGATAAAAGCAGATCGAGCAGCTCTATTCCGGACACTCCCATCAAAGTTAATTTTGACATACCCTGGAGGAGGGGCTCCCAAGAGAAAAAAACTGTACGCCAGTTCGTTGTCGGGACAGCAGGGGAGCTTCAGAAGTCAGAAGAGTCAAAATCAACATCATGAAAGCCGCGGGCACAGTCCAAAGTTAATAATCTAATGAGCGCCGCTTCACTAGCTTGGATTCTGACTTAGAGGCATTCAGTCATAACCTGGCACACGGTAGTTTCAATTCTACTCTTTCTCCCCTTCACCTCTCTCCTCTCTTTTTACCGCTATTTCTCTTCTTGATAAGTTTAACATTTTTAAAGATAATTTTGCAGTTCTTTAATTAAAAATATAAAATTTATGTTCATATATTATATTATGCAAATAAAATTTTAAAGATATTATTAATATTGATCTTCTATTCGTCTGACATATTGATCACTTATGATATTTTATTATTAAAATATCTCATATCATTAAATAGGGGTGACGTTGGAACACCAATAATCCGACCTTTTGACCAAACGATCACTTTAAAAGATACGTTCTTTCCAAAAGCACTACATTCTTTTAATCAACCAAACTCTAGTTTGAGTATGGCTTCCAACTCCATCATCAGAAGGGTCCACTAAAATGGATCGTTTTGGAAGATTTTGTGTCGAAGTTCATGAACCTATAATAATGACAGATATTAGCCAAAACAGATCTTGTTTTTGGCTAATATGTCCTCCTCCATGAGTGGACTCGCTCAGAGTGAAAGCCCTGGTATTATTTAGATTCATCTCAAACTCCAGGCCATGGACCAAGGGCTAACAGTGCAATATAGAGTCAGATTGGGGTCGTGCTGTATGTCTCCATTTGTTAAATTTTGAGCCAGGTTTTATGTTGGACAACTAATATAATTGGTTCATATACCATCTTCTCTTCATTTGGAGACGCATGCTATGTCTAAGAAGTGGGTAGACCAAACCGAATATCTGGTCCAAGATTTTTTTTTTTTTTTTTTATAGAGTCAGATGCTTATGCTTATTTTATAATTCTATCACCTGAGCATGCTCTACTCTAGCTTTTATTTCTTTAGTTATTTCTTTTATTGTTCTACCCCCATCTAAATAGTTAAATTTAAATTTTTATGGCCCTGTTCAAATGGATTCAAAAGGAGCAAATTATATTGTTGCTGGTTTCTGGAGCTGAAAGCAGAAAAATTCTGTCTTATTGTACTAAAATAAATTTTATTTTTTAATATTTTAAATTTGACTTGCACTAAAATAGTATGATCATTCATCTATATATATATATTTTTAAAAAAATGAATTATATTATATCTTAGATGAGTTTGGTGAGATCATTATTGCAAAAGACTATATATTGGGTCTCCCAGACAAAATTAATGGTCTAGTACGGAATGAAGAAGAGCATCTCTATCTCTATCTCGCTTTGCCGAGGCTTTAATATTGAAGATGATCCTAATAGTATTATTAGGTGGATCAAAATTATTTCTCAATGCCTTCGTCCATTCTGTTACAGAGAAAATTGTTGTCATCCTTAATTCTTCATATTTTCAGATATATATAGGCCAATCGTCTGTCACCTAAAAAAATTCAAAAATATTTTTAACCATCTTCATTCATTGTTGTGCAATATAAAAAAAGAATGCCTTATTCGACGCAAAAGGAAGAGAGAAAATAAGGATAAAATAACTCATGATTTTTCTTTCTTCTCTACTTTAGGGAGCCTTAATTAATTAATACCCTTCTTTTATATGCTAGTAGCTAAAATCAGGAGACAGAATAGGGTCAAGCATCCCAATTCTGTTTCCATCATTGTTAAAGAAAATAATAAATAAATTTTTTTCTTTTTATTTAATTCTATGAGAAAAAAAAATAAAATATAAGAATAATTTTATGGATATAAAATATAAAAATATTATGGATCAATAGAATAGAAATAGAGCAGGATGAGAATATATTTATTCATCTTTCCATTCTTTCATCGTAAAAAAAAAAAAAAATGAAGAATCTAGCTAGCTAGCTAAAACGAACGAGCAGATATGCGAAATAGAATATCCAAACTCGAACATAAAAATGCGCTTCCATTATATAATTACTTGAAGATTATTATTTTGAAGTTCTGGTGTCTCTGGGGCAGAACTTGGCCGGAAATTAAGCAAGTGGCCAATGAATCCAGTGGAACAACCCGGAGTCCAGCAGCAGCAATGCTTAATTAAATGCCGCAGCACGAGGCCAGAGAGGAGCGAAGAATTAAGAAAGAGACCAAAATTAAGAGACAAAGGACGAGGGCGAATAACTGATGCTCACCAACCGAAATTTATCAAATCCTCGAGTCAAGCCGTCCCCCTCCTCCGCCCAATCAATTCATTGGCAGCGCGTGGCACGCGCATCTTATTTTCAAAGAGAAGAAGAGAGCTGCCATCGGTCGCTGCCAACCGCCATTTATGTCGGCCACGCTGTTTTTTTTTTTTTTTTTATCTTCTAAGATATATGTTTTGAATGATAACCTATTTTATAGTGATAATTTAAATTATATTATTAGAAGTAATTTTATTTTACTAAAATAATCTAGATTACTTAAAGAAGAGGTTATCTATATTATCATAGATGTGGCTTTTCTCTAATGAAATCTTAGTATCAAAGTTTTAAGCCACATCTTTTTTTTTGGTAGAATCCTCTTTCATAGAATCGGATTGTGAATCTTCATCGGCCACGAAACTTTTTTCAATCTGACTGATAATCTGTTTATCATACCAAACATAATAAAATATTACATCATATAGAAATCAATATTACTATAATTTATTGAATAGATTGTTTGGTGATGCAGCAAATGCAACCTAAAGTTATAAGAGTCCAAGGCTTGCATGTTACTAGCATGGCAAAGCTCAATCAACCTCATATGTATTTCGGAAATCATCAGATGTCGTGAAACTTTTTGTGCAAGCTTCAAAAAAAAAAAAATACAAAATTTTGCATTATTTATTGCAAAATCTAGTTCTAGTATCATATTGATTTCAAGTCGACACGTTTGAGTATGCGAATCAATTTATCATAAAAAGGCTCGGTACGTGTTGAGTATCAATTTAATGTCAGGACGTACAGCATGATATGTTTAATATTAGATAGCACGAACCATTATAACATATCATGAGTTGTTGCGTTCTCTTTATATTTTTTTTCCACAAGAATAAGTTAGGTTTGATTAAGGTATCCTCCTTGGTACCGTTTTCTTGTTAGTTTCTTTAAAATCCACGGAATGCCATGAGATAATTAAGTATTTTACGTTCGTTGGAACTCTAATTGTGATGAATTTTTATTGCTGGGCGTCTTTCATTGCTTGTCGGTCATGCTTACGTTACCATAGAAAAATTGGTTCAGATTTGGCTTCCAATCAGGGTACGGATGATCTAAATTAATACCTGATGTTTGGGATTATTTTTGGGGCATCCAAAAAGCATTATTTCAAAAGTTAGAAGTTGTTTTGAGAGATAGTGATGCATGCGGTGAAATTTTTAAAAGCTTCCTAATTTCTCTAATTATTATAAAAAGTCTATTTGGATTGGATCTTTTCTCTGAAAGATTTATTCGGCATATATTAGAAAGCAATTTTTCTTATACTTGAAGATCACATATTCGAACAAAAAAAATAACAATATTTAATATTATAATACAATATAATTATAATAATTTAATTTAATTCAATATATTCTAATCAAATATTATTATAATATTATTAAATATAATAATAAATATAATTATTATAATTATATAAATATAAGTATAATTATAATATATATGGTATAAAATAAGATAATATAATAATTTATAATATAATATAATATAATATAATTTTATAATTTTATAATTTTATATATAATATATTATAAAGATACACTTGGCTATATTCGAACATAACAAAACCTAAATATATTCATTTACGAGTCCCAAAAATAAAAATAAAAAAATATATTTTTAATATTATAATATGATATCATATTTAATACTATTAAAGCAACTTATAATAATATTTTTTAATAGATTAAATAGTCAAAAGTATTATGTATATTTTTTATTATTTTTATTTTTAAAAATATTTTTTAATTTAATTACTAAATAAATGTTGAAGTTTTATAGCACTTTAAAAATATAGTTATTAAATAACAAATAGTTTTACTGTCAAAAGTTTTATTTTTCAAAACCTTTACCATTAGTTAGATGGGAAAGCTAGAGAATACGAAGAAATTGAGACATGGCAAAAAGCCCTGTACTTCAGGTTTATTGTTACGGTATGTAGCCATCGGGATCTGTCCTTCGACTCGAGCGCGGTCGGTCTTCTGATCAGGGCTTTCTTCTAGGCAGACCTGCACAGAAGTCCTCACGCGAGAGGCGTTGGGGGTGGCCCTCCGCGGAAGACCCTCCGACGCTTAAGTCAGCGGTGATCAATGATCAATAGAAAATGGGGAGAAGGATCTTTCTGGAGAGTCCCTTTAGGGGTGGCCAATTGGGAGCTCCAGAGGAGCACCGATGAGCAGTGGGAGAGAGAGTGTGTGAGAGTGGGCTGGGGGCTGTCAGCACATACCTGAGAGAATCTGGGAATGTTGTATTTATAGGCAATTACCTGGATCTTGAGCGCCTTCTGGAAGGTTCGAAGGTTGTTGGGATTCGAATCAAGCTGTTATGAAGCCGGTGGGATCCGTATCTTGTCTTTTAAAAGATCGACGGCTGGGAGGGTCCCCTGATGGCCTGAGATCTGATGAGTGCGTAGGTCCTAGGCCGTTATTCTAGATCCTAGACCACTCCTCAATATGATTCTTTGTTTGGGATTCTGTTACGATAGGCCTAGGCTCTCCCGCGTCGGGTTCCACGGAGGTGAGTATCGAGTCATGGATTGCTTAGGAAAGCTGAGCCATGAGAAGTTCGGGGGAAGCCGAGCTATGGGAAGCTCAGGGAGGCCGGGTTGTGAAAGCTCGGGGAGGTCGGACTGTGGAAGCTCGGGGAGGCCGGGCTATGGAAGTTCGGGAAGGCCGAGCTATGAAAGCTCGGGGAAGCCGGGCTGTGGAAGCTCGGGAAGGCTGAGCTGTGGAAGCTCGGGAAAGCCAGGCTATGGAAGCTCGGGAAAGCCGGGCCGTGAAAGCTCGGGAAGGCCGGGCCGTGGAAGCTCAGGAAGGCCGAGCTATGGAAGCTCGAAAAAGCCGAGCTATGGGAAGCTCGAGAAGGCCGAACTATGGAAGCTCGGGGAAGCCGAGCTACATTAGTTGGCTCGTTCTTCATAGGCGTAACATAGCGGACGAAGGGACGGGGCTGGTCTTGACCCCTTCACACGGTTACCAATGCAATGATGATTTTACCCCTCAACACGGTACAACATTGAATCCTGAAGCAAATATGGACAAATATATAATTTAAGGCAACGAGCCTGTTAGTTGAAACTATATATCAATGGGCCATTAAGGAGGTCTAAGGACTGAAGTTTTGTTTACATGCGTCCATACAAACTATTATAAAGACAATATGTCTAATTCTTTAAATAATGTTTTAAACATGTTCAGTTGTGCATTTATGGATCCTACCATCGGCCTTCATTATTTATCGCGGACTCAATTAGAGAAGCAATTAGGTTGGAGCTATCTACAAATAGCTTTAATTATTTATATATACCGCTCTTGTCCCTTCCCTATATATTCTCTCTTAGGCGATAAGGCTGTCGTGGAATCAGAGGATGAGGGCTCGTACCCATGGCATCGTCAATTTGAGTGTCCTGCAAGTTTTAAGAGATGGAGAAATCTTTGTGCATCGTCTTTGATGCATGAAAGCATATATTGAAATGCATTATTGGTCATGTATCCGTGTAGATGCACATGCAAAATATATCATGATCCATTGAGTCATGATATGTGCCCCTGTACGTGTGCGTGACCATTGATGTATGCGTTCATACACCGAAAATAATGCATAAAGTTGTTCTCCGGGGCAGGCCTTGACGAGGGAAAGGCCTAATTAAAGGTTAGTAGAGCTACCACCATGCGATGGTGACAACACAATACAGGATCTCTGCTAGATGGATCCCCTGGACAAGCTCCTTTCTTGCGGAGTAAATATCAACGGCTTGTTTAGAGAAAGAGAGAAGGTTGGGGGATCTCTGCTAGATGGATCCCCTGGACAACCTAAAAAGTCACGTGTTAATCGTATTTGTTGTTTAAAAAAAATTTAATGATATAAACAAAAATAGATAAAAAAAATAAATATAATAAAAGTAAACACTAACTTTTTCATGTTAATGATAAAAACTTATCTTACTAAATAAATACTAATGTATTCAGAATAAAAGCTTGCTTGAACTAATAAATATGTAGTTAATGATAGTAAACAAATATGTTATGCAATAAATATAGAGTATTGAATCAGAGATGCAATGTATTGCGCACCTTAAGAAATGAGGTATACGAAGGCTACATACATGATGTAGTACAACTGCATACTCTTAGAGCCGAACCCTAAGAGCATGCAAGACTTATTTATCCTTTACAGCTTTCACAAATTAAATTATTTCATCAAATGAACAAGTATCTCATTATCATTAGAGTATATAGAATGAACTACATAGTACCACTATATCAATCTCAAAGTATAAAATGTCACAGTTAAATACTCCATCCTTAGCTATAGTAGGCAAATGTCTATGCAAAACTCATGTGAACAAGATTATCTATGCTAGATCTCACTCTCCACCGCCTGACCCCAAATTTGGCTTTCCATCAAAGTTCTTAGCCTTTGTAAAAGATGTGATAGTTTGTTATGAGCTATGTTATGAGCTAAGAGCTTAGTAGGAATTCTTACACTTATAAATATATATATATATATAGTAAAATAAAAATATATAATATAAAATAATAATTTATTTGATAAAATATTTATGCTGCAAATATCATGCCATAAAATCATACGTCAAATAAAATAAAATCTGTTATAAGCATTTATTTTTCATTGGACTACATCACCATCATATCAATCAATCCATATAACGTGTCATAAACTTAGTCATTATCTTAGGTTAGACTGGTTTTACACTAATAAATATATAGCTACCACTATCAACTCAGCCTCTAATGAACTTCAATTACTATTGAACATATTCATAATGGTGAGCTAGGCTACTAGTCTGATGGCCACCCAATGCTCAGATTGGTTCTACAATAATGAACATATAGCCACTACCATTGACCTGATGACTAATGAACTTCGATCATTAGTGAACATACAGTCACAATGATGAGCCCGACAGCTAGTATCACCTCATGAATCAATCCATACCAAATGCTATAAACTTAATTTGGCCGCTACTCGAGGCCCATATTGGCTTACACTAGTGAATATATAGCCATTCCTATTGATCCGACCACCAGTGAAACATGATCACTAGCAAATATATAATTATAATGGTGAGTCCGACCATTAGTGCGACCTCTTCACATATATGTGATTAGTCCACATGCCTTTTCTCGTTCCATCCTATTATATCTTTTCATATTTTGGTATATAAATTAGATTTTCAAATCCACATCATCTAATCATAAAGTCATGCTACTATAGTATAAATATGCTCTAGTCATATATAACTCAAAATCATGCTATCATATATGAAACATAAGTATATTCGTGCATAGTACTCAAAATATGTTGATAAAAAGATGAGTATGCTGTCAAAATATATGTAAAGATATCATATTATACGTAAGTAGGTATAAGTGCTCCTGTCTTGCTAGCTCATCCACAATTCAATCCCCAAATACAAATCAATCAACAATACAATCACCTACAATCATCATCATAAATAAATTAATCCTCAATATGATTAAATCATAATGTTAAAAAGTAGATCTAGACCCATTCTAGCTTAATTTGATCGATTTAGGGTCAAATTTAAAACATGTGCTAATCAATTTGGGTTAAATTTAGACTTAGATCAACTAATACATCTTTAATAAAGACTTAATTAGGCTAGATTTCCCTCCAATTGACTTTAATGAGACATGCAATAGCTTAATTACGTTAACTAGGGCTTCATTAGGTAACTAATTATCTTAATTAGGGTCTAGTTTGACTAATTAGGGTTCAATTAGGCCAAATCAAGTGTAATTGGCTTAATTTTGGGTTTTGGTTCAATGTACTAGGTCCAATTTGATTCTGAGTTAGACTTAGACATGATTCTAGTTTAGCTCAATTCCATTTAATATGATTCTGATTCTGATTTGGGAGTGCCTATCTTGTTTTTATAAATGAACCTTATTTTTCAAGAGGCACTACTTATTCAATAATTTTTGCTTATTTTTATAATGTTTTTGTTTACTGTCATAGACTAAACATTGCTTATTTTGGACATATTAATGCTTGTTTTATCAAATAAATATTTACCATCATTCCAAAAAAAGTTAATATTTATTTTTGCCATGTTTGTATTTACTTATTTATTTATTTCTATTTGCTTTATTAGAATTTAAGTAGTTAACGATGACTAACTTATATCTTTTCGATTTTGAGATTTGTACGAATTTAATAATAAAAGCAACCATTGAATTTAGGCCATGTCTGAATAGCTACTGAACTTACCTTTAAGTAGCGGTTGGAAGTTATTGACCAGCAGCTATAGCTGTTAACGAATAATCGAACAAACAATTAATTCAAATAAATCCTTAAGTTTGACTATATTTTTAACTTTTGTCGTCTTATTTTTAATATAGTGAGCTGCACATGAGTATGTTAGGTAGGGCTGCAATTGAGCTAAATCGAGCCGAACTTTTTCGTGCTTAAGCTCAGCTCGTTAACAAATACTCGAGCTCGAGCTCGAGCTCATTTAAATTTGAAAAATTTCGTTCGAGCTCGGCTCGAGCTCGATTACAAAAAGCTCGGACTCGACTCGAGCGCAGCTTGAACTCGCTCATTTGGTATGATTAGAATGCTCGATAAGCTCAACTTAGAAAAAGCTCGTTTGAAGCTCGAGCTTGAGTTAAGCTCGTTTTAAGCTCGACTCAAATTAAATTTGTTTAAAGCTCGGCTCGAGAATTAAAAAAAAAAAAGCTCGATTCTTAAATTTAAAGAGTAGTAAGAAAAAGATGAAAAGATAAAGAAGATGAAAGAACATCTTGTTCATGAGCTTCTAATCGAGCCAGCTCGCGAGCTTCTAATTGAGCCATCTCACGAGCTCTTAATCGAACTATCTCGTGAGCTCATAATCGAACCTGCTTTTGTGCTCAAGCTCGATTCATTTAGTTAAATGAAGCTTAAATTTAACTTATTTATATAATAAATTGAACATGAATAAACTTTTATTAAGCCAAGCTTCGAGTAGACGGCTTGGCTTAATTACAGCCCTAATGTTAGGGGTGTAATGGTGATCAATCGAGTGGAGAGGTTTCTTGCGGCGGGAAAAATGGTGCAATTTATGTTATTGGAACCATCAGACATCACGATGAGCTGAGCAGAACTTGTACGATCGATGCCTCCATGTTATTTTTCTTGAATTATTCGCCTGGGGGTGTGGACTAGCGTTTTTTTTCTGGATGCCGGCGTATTGCCAAGTTACAACCAAGTAGCAGGTACGGGTATCAGGGCTCTAATAAAAAAAAAAAATGAACGCCTCCTACTTGTTGTCTAAAAATTTCGTATTATTTTATTTCAAATAGATGAAGAAACCGTACTTCCATTGCGTAGTGAGATGAAGGATGTACAACAATGTACAAAAAAAACAAAAAAAAAATGCACAACGGTTCATCGGAGACATAAGCGTACAACAATAAAATGAAGGCATATAAAATGCTAAATGTTGCTCACTGCACCACAATTTCGTTCCATTTGCATTAAATTTTGTTCACTTCTTGCGTCCACCTCGTGGCTAGGCAAGATGCACGTAACAGGTAATATATATCCACCCCTAAATTTGCTGCAATTTGTTCTTGAATCTAAAAAATAAATAAAAATTATAAAATAAAAAAATATATCTTTTAATACATTATTGGAATATATATATAATTGGAGCCGATAAAGCTAGCTACCATTTTAATTTTTTTTAAATAGTTATAAAATCTTAACTAATGTAGCATGAACTCCATAATTAAGCCCAGATCGATAACCTACTCCATGTACCGTCTCTTTAGCCATTACACTTTGCATCAGTTTTTCCTTTTGGTAATAAATATACGTTGACAGTTCAATTAATACTCTAAGAGGGAAACAAAAGGAAATGGGCCAGCCAAAGTTGGTTACCTGTGAATTATATATTTTTGCTGCAAATAATTGGGCGTGTATTAATTAATTAGGTTACATACAAAAATACAGAACCTTAATTAAAAACCTTTAATCAACTTGGGATCGCATCATTAACATGTAAAGCATGCACTTGTCTAACAACTGTTAAAAGCACGCCCTTTATTATTATTATTGTTACTATTTTTCAAAGAGAATAAAACACTTCTCCTTTGCTTCATTGTCAGCTAGCCAATCCATTTCAGCGAAGTTCCAGGACTACTTCAGAAGCCCAAGGAAACGAAACGAAGAACAGACCAAGACCAAACCAAAAAAAAAAATTACACGTCACAAAATAATATTCTTCGATGTAAATAAACAAAAAAAGAAAATAAAACGGTCATATATATGGTATCGTAGTAAGGAAAACAATACTCCTTGCACTCCAAAGCCACCAACCTCTTAAGATCTTGGATCTCTGTGAACCGAGCACTACTTTGGCGGATCTCTCACCACCCCTTCATTCCCAGCCAGCATCATGTACTTATCCCTCCTCGTCAGCGCCGTGCACGCGAACCCAAGCGCCTCCGCCAGCTGCCTCTGGATCCAATTCGCCACCTCCGCCCCTTTCCGCCGGCCACCGCTGCACGTCATCTCCTTGGGCACCCTCTCCATGAACTGAAGACGGTATTCCGGCCTGGGGTTCATCATGAACAGCACCGGGTCGAGCCACTTGCGCCCGCTCGCCGTCGTACCGTAGAACATCGTCCCCTTGACGTCGATCGCCACCGGCACAATCTCGTCCGCCAGCTCAGCGAAGAGAGAACTGAACCTTAACAAGTACGGCTCCCGGCACGTCGTCCCCTCCGGGCACATCACGAGGTCCCCCTCGCTCAATAGCCGCCGCATGGTCTCGGCGTCCCGGTCCCGGTCCCGCGTTAGACGCACCGCCTTCATCGGTGCGATCATCTCCGAAAACGGGCTCAGGCTGTATGTCACCGTCGGCACTGGCCGCTGCAGCGCCGAACTCACCATGACAGGGTCCAGAAGGGTTCTATGGGTGCAGACATACAGCACTCCTTTGCCTTTCCCGCCACTAGTCTTAGTGTTCCTAGTGGAAGGGTTGAGCCCGTCGACTTGGAGGCGCACGCCGGAGAAGACGCCGATGACCAGGGAGGCCTTGTAGGGAAGGAGGACACCGGCGGTGATCCGGATGGTGGCTAGGGCTATGCCGAGGGAATATAAACGAAGAGGACCAAGGTGGCTAGGGGAGTAGGGAAGAAGGCCAGCCTGCCATCATGGAATATTAAGGGCTTTGGGTATTTGTTTCTGGGCAATACTGCGCTCATGCCGCCGGTGGTACTTTTGACGTGATCTTCTTTGCTTACCATGTATGCTTCCTGAAATGGCCAAGAGTGTTAGAAAAAGAGCGGCAGAATACGTGGAATTGAAGCTTGTTTTGGACTATATATCGTAAAGAAGAGTGGAAGATATCCATGACTACAAACACTGAAGCAAAGGATTTTTATCTAGTATTAAGTCTGGTCTTCCATTCTTGCGGACTTTATGAAAAGATCTCTAAACTAGAAATGTTTTTCACTGAGTGAGATGGCTTTTCATGCATGCTGCTGTGGGAGACTAAGGTATAACTGGTTTGAAAGAATTTAATGACAGGGAGGGGAGAAGAGATCATGACAAACCTTGCAGTGTGAGATGAAGAGGTGGTCATGAGAGTTGGAGGGGTTCAGAAGGGCTATATCAGCCTTAGTTTCACCAAAGAGGTCTTTAAAAGCCTTTTGCTTTCGAGCCAAGACACGGCCAGAGGTGAGGCCAGTGAAGTAGCTCCCTCGAACAACCTGGAGCTCAGTACCGACAACCTCATCCACAGATAAGTACTCCTTGAGGAAGACTTCCACCATAACTCTGGGCATGCTAGTGAGCACCACCCTCCTCCCAGCGGAGGCCAGCACCTCATAGGCTTGGCGGTGGAGGGTCTCGAGATAAAACTTGGGGAGCACTGCTCTTGAGACAAGGTTCATGTCCTTGGTCCTAAGTCCACAAAAGGTGATAAAAACCATGACTCTCATACTCGTATCCCCTTGCTGGCCCAAGGCCCAGAGAAATGGGGAGAAGAGGAGGAGGAGGAAAGCCCTGAGGATGCTGCCACCTTCGAGGGCAACCATCATGAAGTAAGGGAAGAGAGAAGAAGATCTGAGAAGAGTGCCTTGGACGTCACAAACTAGACTCTGGGCCTCCCTCCCCTCCAAAGAACACTTGGTCACGCTGGAGTAAAGGGAAGAATGCAATCTAGTAGGGTTTCTGTGGGGGAAACCATAGATTTTGAACTTCTTAGCCGCCCTATAAAATATGAACAGCCAGCGTGATGCTATCTTGAACAGAACCATGGGAAAAACCATTGCCACCACCTCTTCACACTCACCCCCTCTGTCTCCTTATTTATCACAACTTTTTTCTTCTCCCTTTCTCTGAACTTATCCATGGTTTATAGGGATGGAGCTGGTGGTGGGTGAGCTGTGGGGCTGGCCATGAGTGGCCATCTGGTTTTGTGCACCGCTTGCATTAATGGCGGCAACACCAAACCGCACTGTTTTTGGTGATCAATTAGGGTTGGGAACCAGCTCCTCGGGGGGAGGGTCTAGTCCATGAAGAGTCAACAGTTGTGGCCGTCTTAAATGGTTCTTGGATTCATCTTTACCGTAGCATACAGGTCGAAAGTCTTTGGAGGGGGGGCAAATGGGCAACGACGGGCTAGCATCCAGCTCCAGTTCCATGGGTTAATTCGAAAGATATTGCTACATGAGATCAAGCCACTGGCACCAAGCCTCCACCTGCTATTTTATTAGCGGACACTGATTCCATCACGGAAAGGGGTTTGTGCCGCACAACCTTTCCTGGATTTCTGAACCGCACGCGCCGGAAAAGTGATGGAAGCTAATCAGATATGTTATTCAACGGTAGCGTTTGGAAGTTAAAAAATTATTATAAAAATAAATATAAATTATTTAAAATATTTATTTATTATTATTTATATTTTTATTTGATTTAAAATTTAATATTTCATTTTATTTCAGTACAATTAATACAGTATTATTTCAAAAAGTATTTAAATAACATGAAATAAGCCTGTATTCCATTAGGAATAGATGAAGATTTTTTTAAAAATCTTAAAAATATTTCTGAATAAAAAAAATAGATTATCAATTTATATATTAATATAATTACTTAAATAAATAAATAAATTATTTATTTATTTATTATTATTATCTATTAAAAGTTTACATGTTATATATATATTAATAACGATTAGCAAGGAAAAAATGGATTGTACCATTATCATTTTGCGGTGAACGTTATTATGTACATATATTAGTAATGGTTAGCCAAGGCTACATCTTTTTATTCTTTATATTTAATATCATAAATTTTTTCATAGAGGGGGTAATAGTTAATTTTTTTTTTCAGCCACTGCCCTTGGAATACGGTAAATAGGAATAGGTTTATTCCATAGGGGAGCATGAAATACGAATTTTAGAATAAGAATGTTTGATCGGAATACCAATTCCCAAGGGGTCCATTACTTTTTTTTTTTTGGCCTGGAAGAATAGCATGAAATAAGGTTGGAATAGGGCATCCAAAGACTACCTATATGTCTATGATCACATGAGACTATGTAAAGATACACAAAGGATTTCATGCTGTAATTTAAACATTGTATATATTACTTTTTTTTTCTGTCTCTAAAGAACTAATGTTTGGGCAAGTGCATGTGAGATCATTCGCGAGTAACTGTTGCTTGATGTTGCAAAAGGGCTGCAAGAGGTTTGATGAAAGGATGGCCTTTTTTTTGGATGGAAAATGGAAACTTCTCCATTGATTTATTGAGATTTTAGAGAAGTACAAAATGAATAGAGAATAAGAGCAGCAAAAGAACGAAAGGAGACAGATTAAAAAGTTACATAAGAAGAACAGGGTGATACTTTTGATGATGCCAATTCTTGCAAAAGCCAGTCTCCCATGGCTCCTTAAAGTAGCGAAGAAAGGCACCGAGCTAAGAGATGATAGATATGCAACCTGACTGTTGAAAAGCAGAGATTGCCCCAAGACTGAAAAGGGAGGCTTTGTGAAGAAGAGAAGGTCTTTTTTTTAAGGAATATCCTAGGTGGTCCCAAGCCCTTTTTCAGATTAGCCTTAATATATTTTTTTCCTCTAAGACCATCAAGAATCAAATAAATTCGATGGCCAAGAGTTAAAAGTTTCAATGAAGCCTTTATTAGATCCTAAATCCTATTGGAAAAGAGGCATCTCAAAACAAATGATTAAGGATCTCGACGGTAGATCAATAAAGAGGGCAACCATTACTTGCAAGCTACTTTTTCTTTGCCAAAATGTCTTCAGTATGGGATCTATTTTAAGAGCAAGTGGTCAGAAGATTTTAAGTTTCAGACAAAAGTCACCTTCCATACTTCTTTATGGTACGACTAGGTTAGGTCTCCAACAATTAAGACTATTATAAAGATGCTATTACTTGTGAGCTTCCAAACAGGGGGTGCTAGTTATTCTAGAAGGCTTGGTAAGCTTAAGAATTCCATGATCATATTCCTCTCTGAAGAGTGATCTTTGAAGCTTAATATTCCATCTAAGAGATCTCTGATTCCATTAGAACGCTACCTGATCTAGCTGATCTAGAACCGTTAGGGTTAACAGCAAAGGAGACTGACGGCATTCCGCTTCGACTCTCGAGGCCCACCTCCGAGGCCAACCTTCAAGGCCCACCTCCGAGGCCAATCTCCGGGGCTTACATCCGAGGCCTGCCTCGGCCTCCGGGGCCCGTCTCGGCCTCCGGGGCATCCGTCATGGTCTGGTCCTTGGGACCCAGTAGCTTATAGCAACGGGCCACCTGGCACGCCCACGTGGCCCACTGCTCGCCGGCTACAGTGCGTCACCATGCCTCATTAAGGCGTATGGTCCACCACGCGTCCATAACAGTACGTGGCCATACCCCGTTACGACGTGCAACCCACTACTCGCCTGCGACTACGTATGGCCATATCCCATTACGGCGTACGACCCACTGCTCGCTTGTGGCTGCATGCGGTCATACTTCTTAACGGCACGTACATGATGTAGTTGCTGCTGCCCGACACTTGTAGGACCGTATTGGCGGGTGGCAAATCAAGTAGGACACCTCTGACGCACGGTAACGTTACAGCCTGTCATTGTTAGCCCCTCCTTTTTGTTCGTTATCAGACGGGGATATCATGAAATCAGTAACCTTCTAGAAGCATGGAGGGAGGGAGATATTTGAACAGGTATAAAAGCTCACATTTACAACGAGGGAAGGATCATGAACCCTAACTCTCTAGCTTTCTTCTGCTAGCTAACTCTTGTCTGTTCCCGAGTAACTGACTTGAGCGTCAGAGGGTCCCCACTGGAACATTCGGTCTCTGGTGACTTTCTTGCAGGAGTCCAGCGAGGAAGACCTCCGTTTCTCCGGCGTTCAAGGAAGGCGATTCGGCGTCAACAGATTGGCGTACCAGATAGGGAGAAAGAAGAGAAAAGCTTCGAACCCGTCAGCGACAACCTCTCTTTCCCTGAGCTCTCAAGCGATGGTGACGACCCGTGCGCGAGAGGTCTCCGCCAGTCATCCTGGGGGGCAGCGTCAAGGGGCTGATCCGCTGGCGGTTGGCCTCTCAGCTCCCCTAGCTGACGTTCCTGCACCTCCACCGCAACAGCTTCAAGAAGACCGGCTTGCCGCCCTCGCCGCGCAAGTCCAATCTTTGGCAATGGTGGTCCAAGGCCTGCAACACCAAGCAGTGGCTGTGCAGCAGCTGGGGCCCCTCCCGTCAGTGCCAAGAGTCATCCAACCTAGCCAGCACTCTTTCCGGAAGAGGTCCCCTGCCCAAGAAGCTTGCCACCACCGCGCTTCGCCCAAGCCTCATCGTCGCGAAGCCTCCAAGAGGTCTCGGTCACCCTCTCGCCGCGCTAGTGCATCTCCCAAGCGGCGACATGGGAAGGAAGCGGAGCGCCTTCGTCAGCATCGCGTCGCTCTTCCCCCTCCTCGGATTCCTTGAGGGAGGGTCCTTTGACGGCAAAATAGCCCGCCGAGCTGAGTGTCGGCTCGATGAGTACAATCAGCGGTTGGAGGAGCTCAGCCACCGGATCACCAACCCACCAGAGGCTAACTACGATAGCCGACCACCACTATCCCACCGGATTATGGAGGAACCGATCTCAACTTGGTTCTGCCTTCCCCAACTGGACCCGTATGACGGGACCATGGACCCCTTGGACCATTTGGAAAGTTACAAGGTCCTCATGCAGGTCCAGGGGGCAACCGATTCGCTCCTGTGCATCGCCTTTCCTGCCACTTTGAAGAAAGCTGCTCGAGCTTGGTACTCTCGCCTGCCGCCGTGGAGTATCGAATTCTTTCGCCAGTTGGAGAGGGCCTTCCTGGCCCATTTTGATGCCTATCGGAAGATTTCAAGGGTAGCAGACAGTATCTTCTCAGTCTAGCAAAAGAGTGGCCAGTCCTTGTGGGACTACGTCGCTCGGTTTAAGGAGGCCGCCCTGAAAGTCTACAACCTTGAGGATTCGATGGCCACCTTGGCCTTGAAGCGAGGGCTTCGTCCCTCTCACTTCGCATACTCCCTCGATAAGAAGCCGCCCGACTCCTATGCAGAGCTTTTGAGCCGGGCCCAGAAGTACATCCGCACCGACGAAGCTGACTCCTCCCGGCGCGAGACCAGCGGAAGCACCACCAAGAAGCCGGCTCGTCCAAAGCCTGTTGAAGTCCGGCCTAGAAAGCCCGAGCCTCCTCGCCGACCAGACAACCGTCCCCGAGCTCCTGCACCGAGAGACGGGCCTTACACTCCTCTACTTGCCCCGGTATCGCACATCCTGCTCGAGATCGAGGGCGAGCCCTATCTTCAATGCCCTCCTCCAATGAACCCAAAGATCCCTCGCAACAAGAACCTCTACTGCTGCTACCACCGGGATCATGGCCACGACACCGACGACTATCGCCAGCTGAAGAAGGCGATAGAGGACCTTATCCAGCGTGGCTATCTGGGAAAGTTCGTCCAGAGGAACAACCCGGGAGCTCCTGGCCCATCAGCGCCTCCACCACCGATGATTGACAATGCTCCGACCGAGAAGACGGTGACAATAATTTCCTAGGGGGCAGGCGGCCCACCCAAGAGGCCAAGGAGGGAGGGAGAGTTAGATTCTGTAATCCCTTTTTCCAAAAGGGACTTAGAGGGGGTAGTTAACAAAAATGATGATAGCGTCGTCGTGTCCATGACGATAGCTAAACACCCTGTAAAAAGAATTATGGTTGATAGTGGGAGCTCGGTGGATGTGTTGAATTATGATGCCTTTGTTCGCATGAACCTGTCACCCGATCTGCTTCGGCCTGTCGCCACGCCCCTGATGGGGTTCACCGGAAATTCCATGAAGGTCGAGGGAGAGATCACTCTTTCTGTCATGGTTGGCACGGCCCCGTGCCAAAATACAGTCTCCATGAGCTTCTTGGTGGTCCGGATGCCCCTCGCCTATAACGCTATCCTTGGAAGACCTGGGCTTAATCTTCTGGATGTGTTATCTCCATCAAGAGACTCCTCGTGAGATTCCCAACCAGCGAAGGGGTTGGGAAGATGCGCGGGGAGCAGAACCCACCGCCATTGTGCTGCCACATGGCCCTTAGGCCTCAGGAGGTGATGCCCACACCTGCACCAGAAGCACTGGACCCCCGGGACTCGGCAAAGAGGGGAGAATTGGCCGAGCGCCTGTTAGCCTTTCCCCTGGGAGAGGACCCGAGCGGACTATCCAAGTTGGGGCTCTACTTTCAGAGGAGGCTTGCAGCCGGCTCCTTGCTTTCTTGTGAGCCAATGCTGATATCTTTGCCTGGTCGGCATCCGACATGCCAGACATTCCGGAGGAGGTGATTACACATTAGCTCAACATTAAGCCAGAGTGCCGACCAGTTCGGCAGAAGAAAATGAGCTTTGCTTCAGACAGACAGAAGGCCATAGACGAAGATGTGCGCAAGCTGGTGGCGGCGGGATACATTCGCGAGGTGCACTACCCCGACTGGCTGGCGAATGTCGTGATGGTCTGCAAGGCCAGTGGGAGCTGGAGGATGTGTGTAGACTTCACCGACCTCAATAAAGCATGCCCCAAGGATAGCTTCCTACTGCCTCGGATCGACCAGCTAGTAGATGCTACGTCCGGCCACGAGACCCTCAATTTTATGGACGCATTCTCGGGGTACAACTAGATCAGGATGAACCCGGCTGATGAAGAGGCAACATCCTTTGTCACCGAGAAGGGGATATATTGCTACAAGGTAATGCCGTTCAGGTTGAAGAATGCGGGAGCCACCTACCAGAGGTTGATGAACAAGGTTTTTGAGGACCAAATCGGGCGCAACATGGAGGTGTACGTTGACATGCTGACCAAGAGCACCCACGCCACGGACCATGTTGCCGACCTTGTGGAGACCTTCGCCAACCTGCCAGTACCGAATGAGGCTGAACCCCCGCAAGTGCGCCTTCAGAGTTGCTGCAGGAAAGTTTCTGGGCTTCATGGTAACGCAGCGAGGAATTGAAGCCAACCCAGACAAGATCCGAGCCATCTTGGATATGAGGCCCCCAACTAACAAGAGGGAGGTGCAGCGTCTGACCGGGAGGATGGCAGCCCTGAGCCGCTTCATGTCAAGGTCGGCAGAGCGGTGTCTGCCCTTCTTTAAGGCGCTGCGCAAGGTCAACAGCTTCGAGTGGATGAGGGAGTGTCAGGAAGCTTTCGAGGAGCTGAAGAAATTTTTATCTACTCCTCCACTGTTGTCCAAGCCGAGGAGCGGGGAGGAACTCTTTTTGTATCTCGCAGCCTCCCCCGAAACCGTCAGCTCCGTGCTCGTCCGCATGGACGCTGATGGAGCGCAGAAGCCAGTCTACTACACTAACAAGGTACTCCACGATGCTGAGACCAGATACTCCAAGA
Organism: Calamus simplicifolius; assembly: GCA_900491605.1. NCBI lineage: Eukaryota > Viridiplantae > Streptophyta > Magnoliopsida > Arecales > Arecaceae > Calamus > Calamus simplicifolius. Next base: position 339,152 of record UESW01004670.1, on the reverse strand, counting down.
CCGAGAAGATCATCTTCGTCCTGGTGGTCTTCGCCCAGCATTTCCGACCATACTTTCAAGCTCACCCAATCGTGGTGCTCACGGACCAACCACTTCAGACTATCTTATCCCGTCCAGACACTTCCGGTCGGATGGCCAAATGGGCCATCAAGTTGGGGGAGTTTGATTTATCCACCCGGTCAAGACCTGCAATGAAGTCCCAAGTGTTAGCCGACTTCTTGGTCGAGTGCACTTGGGCCAAGGAGCATCCGAAGGAGTTGTACCCGGAGGCATGCTTGGAGTCTCCTACGACCGAGGGAGTGGAGAAAGAAGACTGTATCCTTCATGTGGATGGAGCGGTGAACTCTCAGGGGAGCGGGGCCGGACTTATCCTCGCGAGCCCCGAGGGAGAGGTGGTGGAGTACGCTCTCCGATTCCTCTTCCCGGTCACCAACAACCAGGCAGAGTATGAAGCCTTGCTAGCAGGAATGAAGCTAGCCAAGGAGCTTGGTGCGGAGCGTTTGAGGGCCTTCACGACTCCCAGCTCGTCTCCGGGCGGGTCGCTGGGGAGTACGAGGCTAGAGACCCAACTATGTCCCGCTACCTGAACAAGGTGCGATCCCAAGCCTCTCGATTTGCGTATTTCCATATCAGCTACATTCCTCGGACGAAGAATGCCAGAGCTGATGCGCTGTACCGCTTGGCCACTTCGGCCAACGGGACCTTGGGAAGGATGTACGTGGAGCATCTGCAAGTCCCGAGCATCGAAGCAGCGGCAGAAGAAGCACTGCCGGTCGAGCAGGAGCCCTCCTGGATGGATGCCTACATCCGATACTTGACCGATGGCGCCCTTCCTGAAGACCCGATCGAGGCTAGACTACTCAGGCGATGGGCCCCGAAGTTCCTGATGATGGATGGGAAGCTCTACCGAAGATCATTCTCATAACCGGTCCTCAAGTGCATCGGGCCTACTGAAGCTGACTATATCTTGCGAGAAATTCATGGAGGCATATGCGGGAGTCATCTGGGGGGCAGAGCCCTGGCATACAAGGCCCTGCAGCAGGGGTATTATTGGCTGACCATGAGGGAGGATGCAGCTGAGCTTGTTAAGAAGTGTGATAGCTGCCAGCACCATGCCAACATCCAGCAGCAGCCGACATCTCAGCTGACCCCACTAGCAGCACCTTGGCCCTTCGCCCAGTGGAGGATGGACATCTTAGGGCCATTCCCTCCTGCCTCCGGCCAGCGTAAGTTCCTGCTGGTGGCTGTCGACCACTTCACCAAATGGATCGAGGCTGAGGCGCTTGCCAAGATCACCGAGGGCAAGGTGAGGGCTTTCTTCTGGAAGTCTATAATATGCCGGTTCGGGCTGCCACATACTCTGGTCACCGACAATGGCCGGCAGTTCGACAACGCACCCTTCCGAGGATTCTGCACCGAGCTTGGTATCCATCAGTGGTTCACCTCTATAGGGCATCCTCACACCAACGGAGCAGCCGAGGTGACCAACTGCATCATTCTCCAAGGACTGAGAGCCCAGCTAGATGACTACAAAGGACGGTGGGTGGAGGAGCTCCACAATGTATTATGGGCCTACCACACAACGCCTCGGGCCCCCATCAGAGAAACTCCCTTCAGCCTCGTCTTCGGATCCGAAGCAATCATCCCTGTAGAAATTGGTGCCCTGAGCCCCCAGAGTGGAAGCCTACAGCGAGGAAGACAACCCGAACCAGTTGCGGGCCAACCTCGACCTGGTAGAAGAGGTACGGAACCGAGCGCGACTCCGAATGGCAGCCTACCGATAGCGAGTGGCTAGATATTACAACGCTCATGTCCGCCCAAGGGCCTTCTTGCCGAGGGACCTCGTCCTTCGTCGAGCTGAAATCTTAAAACCAATAGAAGGGGGCAAGCTAGCACCGAACTGGGAAGGACCCTACCGGATCACCGAGGCACTCCGCCACGAGCGTACAAAATAGAAGAGCTAGACGGAAAGCCGCTCCCGCGGACGTGGAACGCCGATAACCTCTATCGGTATTATCAGTAGCATACTCTTTCTTTACGTGAAATTTTGCGATTGTATTCTCTTGGGGCTCCCACCCCGCACTTGAAACTAATAAACAAAAGTTTAAGCATCTCAGCTTCTCGACAAAAAAGCCCAAGGCCAGACTCGGCATGGAAAGCCTAGTGTACCACTGGCAGACCGATATACCGTTGGCTCTCAACAAAAAGCCCAATGAACCATTGGCAACGAAGACCCAATGTACCATCAGATTCAAAAAAGCCCGAGGCCAGACTCGGCATGAAAGCCCAGTGTACCATTGGTAGATGTACCATCGGCTCTCAACAAAAAGCCCAATGTACCATTGGCAACGAAGACCCAATGTACCATCGGATTCAAAAAAGCCCGAGGCCAGACTCGGCATGGAAAGCATAATGTACCACTGGCAGACCGATGTACCATCGGCTCTCAACAAAAATCCCAATGTACCATTGGCATCGAAGACCCGATGTACCATCGGATTCAAAAAGCCCGAGGTCAGACTTGGCATGGAAAGCCCAATGTACCACTGGCAGACCGATGTACCATCGGCTCTCGACAAAAAAGCCCAATGTACCATTGGCATCGAAGACCCGATGTACCATCGGATTCAAAAAAGCCCGAGGCCAGACTCGGCATGGAAAGCCCAGTATACCACTGCAACCGATGTACCATCGGCTCTCAACAAAAAAGCCAATGTACCATTGGCATTGAAGACCCGATGTACCATCGGATTCAAAAGAGCTCGAGACCAGACTCGGCATGGAAAGCCCAATGTACCATTGGCATCGAAGACCCAATGTACCATCGGACTCAAAGAAGCCCGAGGCCAGACTCAGCACGGAAAGCCCAGTGTACCACTGGCAGACCGATGTACCATCGATTCTCAACAAAAAGCCCATGTACCATTGGCAACGAAAACCCGATGTACCATCGGATTCAAAAAGACCGAGGCCAGACTCGGCATGGAAAGCAGTGTACCACTGGTAGACCGATGTACCATCGGCTCTCAACAAAAAGCCTAATGTACCATTGGCAATGAAGACCCGATGTACCATCGGATTCAAAAAAGCCCGAGGCCAGACTTGGCATGGAAAGCCCAGTGTACCACTGGCAGACTGATGTACCATTGGCTCTCAACAAAAAGCCCAATGTACCATTGGCAACGAAGACCTAATGTACCATCGAATTCAAAGAAGCTCGAGGCCAGTCCTGGCATGAAAAGCCATGTACCACTGGCAGACCGACATTCCATGGGTGCTTAGAAGTCCAAGTCATCCTCGTCGGCCCAAGATCAACGTTTCATCAGTGCTCGGGAGCCCGGGTCCCGGGGGCAGACACGACCCGTCTCCCTTAGCTCTCCCAAAAGGGTCCAGCCCTATATGACTAAGTTAAAGTTACATGAAGAATAAAAGCTGCCCCTCGTGCTGACAAATCCGTCAAGGGTCCCACATCAACAACCTAGGGACTCAGAGAAGAGATCACAACTAAAGTTTTATTGATGGAAAAATTATACTTCATTAACATTAGTGTATACAAAATGCCGACCAAGTCGGGCTTAATACAAAAACAAAAATGAACTACAAAATCAAGGTCCGGCCGTGGGCTCGCCATCTGAGGCTTCATCGGACTCTGGTCTGACTCAATGTCCATGACCTGGGGGAGGTTCAAAACTCGGGCAAATTTCTTCTTGGCATCATCGAACCCCTAGACGTAGAAATCTACATTAGCTTCAACCAGCTCGTGGGTGAAGTGCTCCGATGCCTTGAACTCCTCCACGGCCGCGGCAACCCTAGCCTTGGCGACAGCCTCCACCTCAGCAACTCGGGCCTCCTTCTCCGCTATCAGAGAGGCTGCTGCCGCCCTCTCGGCCTCCATGACCTTCACTTCTCCCTCAGCCCGCTTGCCCGATCCTCGGCCTCCTGAATGGCCGAGTTTAGGTCGGCTATGTGGAGGTTTCGGGCTTCAATTGCACCCTCGACCTATGTGAGCTGGTTGAGCGCCGCCCGTCGTCGGTCAGCCTCGGCCTTGACTTTGCTCTCAGCCTCCTTTATTTTATTGGCACATTTGGACCTTACCAATTCCAAGGCCTTTTCCGCAGCCTCGGCCCGGGCCTAGGCGTCCTTGGCATCCTGCTGGACTTGGCGGGCAACAGCTTCCCCCTCGCCGATGGCATCCCAAGCGAGCACGACGGAGTTGGTCACCTACACTCAGAGTGTCAGCTATGCAAATAGCTTAAGTACTCTAAAACTAAGGGCAGGAAGAAAAAAATACTCACCCGAACGAGAGCTGAGAAGATCTCCCGAAAGAACCTGTTCGCCCCCAGGGTTCGGAGCTCCTCTTGAATATCAGGCTAAACGACATAGGACATAAGATGTTCAGCCCGACGCCCATCATTTATCAAAGAAAAACCACGAGGGATCGACTTGGCCCTGTTCCCCTCGGCGGTCCCAAAGTACTCCGGCTCGGCGTGCGGAGGGCTGCTCGCCGGCATTTGCTCGCGGGGCAGGCTCGCCGCCCCTAATGACCCTTCTCCCCAACCTTTGTCTACTTTGACTAGGGCAGGTTCATAAGGAGCTTGGGGTTCCTCCATCGCCGCCGGCTCCTCCATTGTCGCCCCCTTAGCCGCTGCCCCCTCTAGCGGGGTGTCACCCATCAGGTCCACCACCAGAGCTGGTGGAGGCTTTCACCGCTCGGCCGGCGGAGACACCCTCACAGTAAGGCATTTGGAGGCCGGCGCCTGCTGCCCCTCTCTCGGGCCGCCCCGGGCCCTCATCCTCTTGACTGCGGCCTTCTTGACCATAGCAGTCGGAGGCTTCATTGCTGCACAGCATCAGTCGGAGTCAGTAAAAAAAAAGAAGAAAAAGAAGAGAGGAGAAGGAGGAGGAGGAAGGGGCAATCTGGCTAAGTGCTGGGGTGTCTATTACTCACCGCTCTGTGTGGTGAGGCCCACCAGCTGGAGGTTGTGCTCCAACAGAAGCAAGTTGTATCTGGGGATGTTAGCAGTCAACAGTTGCCCCAGCGCTTCTTGATCTCCTGGGAGGACGGTGGAGTTCATGTTGGGTCGAAGGTCGGGGTCCCCCCACCAGGACATGACTTGATCAAGGTCAACAAAAAAGAAGCGGGATTTCCATCCCTTGACCGAGGTAGGGAGGAGAAGCTTGAGGACCTGACCGGGTTGGGGCTGGAATAGCCAGCAACCCCACTACTGCCTGAGGGTGTAAAAGTAGTAGAAGAGAGAGAGAGTCGGGGGGTGATTTGGAGGTGGTGGCAAAGGATAAGAAAGGTGCAAACGGTCCGAAGTGAGTTTGGGACCAGTTGAGCAGGAGTCAAAGAGTAATAGTCCAAAAGGTTAATAAAAAAGGGATGAAAGGGTAGACAAAGGCCTAACCTAAGGGAAATCTCGTAAACGGCCGCTCTGTCGACCGGAAGGAGACCACCCTGTCATCGGGGGTCAGAAGGAAGAGCCCGATATCTCAGGGTACCTGGTAGCGGACCCTAATTTTGGCTAAGTCTTGACCCATTACTATGGAGGCGGTCCCCTCCGGGGATTCCACCCCTGCCCTCAAAGAAGCACCGACCGCCGCCTGGTGCCTCCTCGCTGGGGCTCGGCCGGCCACCACCGAGCATCCCCTTGCAGGAGCTCTGCCAGCAACCAGTCGTTGGGACAAGGGAAGACGATCCTCCGTATCAGAGGACCATGAAGAAGAAGGAGATGAAGAGGCACGAAGCCTCAAGGGAGAAATACGGTTGTCAGAGGGAGCAGAAGAAGTCCAGGATGGCGAGGAGGCCATGACAAAAGTTTGGGAAAAAGGAAGGAAGAATCAGGAAGGACAGAGGGCTAACCTGGAGAAAGAAATGGCGGGAAGCGATTCTCAGGTTGCAGAGGGAGCAGAGGACCAGGAAGAAGATAACTGAAGTAAAATGACGAGTATTCAGCCTTCGCCCGGGATTTGTCAAGTTTCAAATCGTCCCGCCTCGATTTGCCAACCACGCAGACTCCCGCTATAGGCTGGGTCACCTCGGCAGGCATCCGATGCGTGGAACAAACCGCCTCTGGCTAATGATGGGACACCGCTGACGCCAGCTATGATGGCAATGATGGCGGCCGCTTTTCATGAATTTCAAAAGGACAACCCCGCTTCGAGGGCGATCGCGGCAAATCGGACGGACAGTAGTGGCTGCCCTTCACATCCCTCAAGTCGCCCGCACTAAGTTATCGCAGCATCCAGGGACACGTGTTCGGGAGTAGTTGGCAGCGGACGAGGATCAGCCACTAGGAAGGTGACACCCCTTTCGCTTCGCCAAGGTGGACCCGCTCCGTCTCAGGGCGAGGGGCATCTGATATGGCTGATCCAGAACCGTTAGGGTTAACGGCAAAGGAGACTGACAACGTCCCGCTTCGACCCTCGAGGCCAACCTCCGAGGACAACCTCCGAGGACAATCTCCGAGGCCAATCTCCGAGACCAATCTCCGGGGCTTACCTCGAGGCCCACCCGGCCTCCGGGGCATCCGTCATGGTCTGGCCCTTGGGACCCAGTAGCTTATAGCAACGGGCCACCTGGCATGCCCACGCGGCCCACTGCTCGCCTGCTACAGTGCATCGTCATGCCTCATTAAGGTGTATGGTTCACCACGCGTCCATAATAGTACGTGGCCATACCCCGTTACGGTGTGCAACCCACTACTTGCCTGCAACTACGTATGGCCATATCCCGTTACGGCGTACGACCCACTGCTCGCCTGTGGCTGCATGCGGCCATACCTCTTAACGGCGCGTACCTGATGCAGTCGTGGCCGCCCGATACTTGTAGGACCGTATTGGCGGGTGGCAAATCAAGAAGGACACCTTTGACGCACCTCTGACGCACGGTAACGATACGGCCTGTCATTGTCAGCCCCTCCTTTTTGTCCGTTATCGGATGAGGATATCATGAAATCGGTAACCTTCTAGAAGCATGGAGGGAGGAAGATTTTTGAACAAGTATAAAAGCTCACATTTACAACGAGGGAAGGATCCTGAACCCTAACTCTCTAGCTTTCTTCTGCTAGCCAACTCTTGTCTGTTTCCGAGTAACTGACTTGAGCGTCGGAGGGTCCTCACCGGAACATCCGGTCTTCGGAGACTTTTCTTGCAGAAGTCCGGCGAGAAGACCTCTGTTTTCCCGATGTTTAAGGAAGGCGACTCGGCATCAACACTACCAAACAAATTTGTCTCATAGTCTTCTTACGAATCTTGCTGAAATATTTTTATCCATTTTCTAGTTTGAATGAAAGAGCAGTTTTAAAATATTTTTTAGTTCTTGTAAATATCATTCCACATTGGGGATAGAATTATCGGATGATTGGCAAGCTCTCATCTTCATCATTCTTTAGCATAGTCAAGATTGCAAATTTGATTCTTCCATATTGCCTTTGAACCCTCTAGATGTTTTCATGCCCATGTAGCAAGTAAAAAGGAGTTAAAATTTCTTATATTTTTGATATCTAGTCCACCCTCCATTTATCTCTTATATTTTTGATATCTAGTCCACCCTCCATTTATCCTTACAAACACTCTCCCAATTTTCTAGAGATTAAACCTATTAAATGAATCTACTCCTATCCATAGGAAAGCCCTCCTCAACCCATCAAATCTGTAAACCATTCACTTTGGCAATCTGAAAATTGACATACAGTAAAAGAAAATACATAAGTATACTTTGTTTATCAAGATTAGTCTTCTGCTAATGGATAGGAATTTCTCTTTCTAAAAAGCCAATTGGGCACTCATTCGCTTTAGTAGTGGTGTCCAATATATTGCTTTAGCAATTTTTTTGTTACATAACAAAAGACCCAAGTAAGTAAAGAGAAATATTCTTTTTTACAATTGAGAAGATTGGTCAAAACCTTAAATTCTTCATTAGCCACATTGAAAAAAATAAAGTAGCTTTTATGAAAATTAACCTCAAGCTAGTTGCATTTTCAAAAGCTAGAAGGACAACTTTTATTGTCATTAAAAATTCTTTCTTTACGGGATAGAAAAAGGAGGTTGTTATCAACAAACTAAAATTAAGATGTTTAGATTGCCGATTCCCTTTGATCACGTGCGATCATGTTATGATACATGAAGGCTTTTGTACTGCATCAGAGATGGATGAAAAAATTATAATTAGATTAGAACTAATGATTATTTAGAAAATGAGGACTTAGGATAGAGTCAAATAAAAAGATATTGAAGGATCAGGTCTAGAATTATCTTACAAGGGTAACTAGTTTCTTAAATATATTAACTATTATTATTTGAATTATTGATTATGTTAGGTGCTTTTGTGGTTAATGGGTACACTCTGGGTCGATCAACGAATTGAGATAAGAATCTTTTACGTAAACTTTCATGGAGCAAGCATCATATTTTCATATTTAGCATTCTATTATTATGGTTTTTATTATGCATGGATATGAGTTATTTTAGGCTATGATAGCATAGTTTTTTTCAGGTATAAATATGAGTCATTTTAAGCTATGATAGCATAGTTTTGGCCACATATAGATATAATTATTTTAAATTATGGTAGTATGATTTTGATTACATATAGATATATGAAAACCGAAGCTATAATAGCATAGTACTGATTTTGTCGGTGACGTGGATTTGAAATATATTTTAAATATTTAAGGATTTAATGAAATTGAGGTGAAATATGAGCATACAAGATAAGCACGATGATATTAGCTAGCATGGTGTTAGTCAGATTTGGCTTAAGGTGATAGAGAACCTCAACTTAAGATGATGGCTAGACTCGGCTTATAATACAAGGCATTGGCAAGGTAAAGCTAGCATTTGACATTGGCGTGCATCAGTAAGGTAAATCCGAACATCGATGTGGTAATAGCTCGCTACATGTTAAAATATCGCAAGCGGCCCTGGGTTTCTTATATGGGTGGTGATGACGCTCGATCACCCCTCCTGGACGTCGGGAACAGAGGCTCTTCTTCTTCACCGGATCGCCTGCAAGGAAGTCCCAAGACCGAAGAGGGTTCTCCGGTGGGACCCTCCGACGCCCAAGTTAGTGACAGAGATCACAGCAGAGAAGGAGCTCGAGAGAGCTCTTGAGAAGGGAGAGATCTCAGAAGGATCAGGTAGTTCCTTTGAGAGTTAGGGCATCGAGTGTGTAAAATGTGCGTTATCATGCCTACCCGATTCTCGACGTAGTTTACCCTTTTATAGGGGGTGACGCTGGCACGATCACGTGGGTCTGCATCCCATCAGCCGGCGGGGCCGTTGGATTGTCGGATCTGGTGCTATCGGGTGGCGAATGTTGGCGCTGCGGCACGCATTGGTGCTATCGGGTGGCGCGCGTCAGAGGAACGGATTCTTAAGCTGCTGGGGCTGATCTGGCGGGAACCGGGGGTCCCGTCTTGTCGGGGCCGAGCTGGGTCGACCTGAGATGGCTAGGGCCTAACCCGTCGGCAAGGCAGTGCCGGGGTGGGGCCGAATCGGCGGGACTGGAGATGCCGGGGCCGAGTCGGGCCGGCCTGGGATGGCCTTGGCCGACTCGGCGGGACTGGAGGTGCCGGGGCCGAGTCGGGCCGGCCTGGGATGGCCTTGGCCGACTCGGTGGGACTGGAGACGCCGGGGCCGAGTTGGACCGGCCTGGGATGGCCTTGGCCAACTCGGTGGGACTGGAGACGCCGGGGCCGAGTCAGGCCGGCCTGGGATGGCCTTGGCCGACTCGGCGGGACTGGAGATGCTGGGGCCGGGTAGCAACGTGTCGGGGATGCCAAGATTGGAGAGGCCGTGGCCTTCTGGCAACGTGCCAGGGCCGGCTAGATCGGAGAGGCCGTGGCCGGCTGGCAACGTGCTGGGGACGGCTAGCTTGGAGACGCCGTAGCCGGCCAGGGATGTGCCGGGGCCGGCTAGATTGGAGAGGCCGTGGCTGGCTGGCAACGTGCCGGGGACGGCTAGCTTGGAGACGCCGGGGCCGGCCAGGGATGTGCCGGGGCCGGCTAGCTTGGAGAGGCCGGCCTTGGCGGGTGTCGTCCTTTGGTGTGCCGGCCTTGGGGGCCGGCGCTAGAGCCTGTCGTCCTTTGGCCAGCGCTGGATGCTGGCGGTGGAGGCCGACGCCGGAAGCCAACGCTGGAGGCCGACGCTGGAGCCGACGTTGGAAGCCGACGCTGGAGCCGACGTTGGGGGCCGACGCTGAAGCCGACGCTGGAGCCAACGTTGGAGTCCGTCGGCCTTTGGCTAGCGTTGGGGGCTATCGCTGGAGGCCGTCGCTGGCGTTAGAGTCTGGGCCTTTGGGGCCGTCCAAAATTTCATTTTCCATGGGGTCAACTGGCCCCATCAAATGCCCCCCACACTCCTTGAGCTTGCGTGCCCCGCATCAGCCAAGCGAAAGGAGTGTAGAACTTTTACCTTGGCTGCCTTGGATGGACGTCTTGGATGGACGCCAGCGCGCCTTCTTTGGCTAGTTGAGGGCGACTAGTAATTCTCTCCCAAAGCGGAGTCTGGGAGTCTTTTGAACCCCGGAGGGTGACCTGAGAGCTGAGTCGTCTGGTTCCTTTTTGAACCACCTCGGGGGTGTGGGAACCACTACGAGGGGCGACTCAGCTGGGTATGGAGCCCTTAGGGTCTTAACCGACTCGGGGGCACCGCCGTGCCGGGGCCGAGTGGTGTCCCGTGGGCCGCGATGCCAGTGAGCTCCCTTTGAACCAGCTTGGGGGTTTGTCTACCCCCCAGGAAACTCTGTTGATTGGAATCCGCAGGTCTTGAGCTTGAGGGTGCCGACACGGAGCCGGTCTTGGGTGCCGACGCGGAGTCGGTCTTTGATGCCGATGCGGAGTCGGTCTTTGGTGCTGACGCGGAGTCAGTCTTTGTTGCCAATGCGGAGTTGGTCTTTGTTGCCAACGCGGAGTTGGTCTTTGGTGCCGACGCGGAGTCGGTCTTTGGTGCCAACGCGGAGTTGGTCTTTGTTGCCGACGCGAAGTCGGTCTTCGGTGCCAACGCGGAGTTGGTCTTGGTGCCGATGCGGAGTCAGTCTTTGTTGCCAACGCGGAGTTGGTCTTTGTTGCCGACGCGGAGTCGGTCTTTGGTGCCAACGCGGAGTTGGTCTTTGTTGCCGACGTGGAGTCGGTCTTCGGTGCCAACGCGGAGTTGGTCTTTGGTGCCGACGCGGAGTCAGTCTTTGTTGCCAACGCGGAGTTGGTCTTTGTTGCCGACGCGGAGTCGGTCTTTGGTGCCAACGCGGAGTTGGTCTTTGTTGCTGACGCGGAGTCGGTCTTCGGTGCCAACGCGGAGTTGGTCTTTGGTGCCGACGCGGAGTCGGTCTTTGGTTTAAGAAATACACTCATCCCAAGACATGATAAGACAAGGAAATTCCGAATAATACTTTATTAAAGGGTCAGCAAGCTACTGAGAGTACCGTCTGTGTTCCGAATGTGGGGAAGAAGCTTCCCATTTGATGCCGGCTTGCTTCCTTCCGTCGGCTCCCCGAGCTGCTGGTCGCCCCTCATGAGGTCATGCTATTGTTCCTTCCGTTGGGGCATTGTTGAGGCAAATCTGAGGCGCTGGAGATGCCGGGGCACCTTGGGCCATTAGGTTTCTTCGAACGAACTTGCCCAAGTGGCCCTGCTGGACAAACTTTTCAATGGCCTTCTTCAACTGGCGGCAATCTTCAGTGTCATGCCCGCAATCTTGGTGATACCGGCAGTAAAGCTCTTCGTTGTGGGGGTTTATTGACTTTAGGGACATAGGCGTTGAAAGTACGGCTCCTCTTCAATCTCTAGCAGGATATGGGAGATCGAAGCCGTGAGAGGAGTGAACCGCCCCTTAGGAACCAGCGCCTGGGGCCGTTGGTCAAAGCGACTGGGTAGCTCGGGCTGCTGAGATCGTCCTTCAGCTAGTTCCATGGGGGTTGGCTTCTTGTTGGAGCTCCTGCCGGCTTCCCTTCTGGACGAGTCAGCCTCGTTGGCGCGGATGTACTTCTGGGCCCGGAGGAGGAGGTCGGAATAGGAGCTCGGGGGCCTCTTATCCAGGGAGAAGGTAAAGCGGGATGGAAAGAGTCCCCGCTTCAGCGCTAGGGAGGTCACCGCATCGTCAAGATGGTAGACTCGAGGGCGGCGGTTTTGAATCGGGATACGAAGTCCCGCAGTGACTCTCCTTCCTTCTGGCAGACGAAGAAGAGGCTGTCTGCCACCCTTGGGATCCGGCGGCAGGCGTCAAAGTGGGCCAAAAATGCCCTCTCCAGCTCCCGGAAGGAGTCGATGCTGTGGGGGGATAGGCGTGAATGCCACGCACGGGAGGCCTTCCGTAGAGTTGCAGGGAAGGCCTTGCAGAGGAGGGCGTCTGGGGTGCCCTGGATTTGCATCATAGCTTTGTAACTTTCGAGGTGGTTGAGGGGGTCGGTCGTACCGTCGTACGGGTCCACCTGGGGAAGCGAAACCTGGAGGGAACCAGTTCCTCCAGGATGCGGCGAGTGTAGGAAGGATGAGTGTCGAACTCTTACTCCGGCTGATGGTTTATCCTCCTGGCGAGCTCGTCGAGGTGCCGGTTGTACTCCTCCAGGCGTTCCTCCGCCTGCGGTTGATCGTCGGGGCCCTTCGGGATGGCTCGGAGGAAGAAGAAGAAGAGGAAGCAGACGGAGATGGAGACGGGAGTCGGGACTTCCGCTTGGGTTCCTCGTGATGATGTGGCTTGGGAGGAAATTTGTTGGGGCCGCGGTCAGAGGACAGTGGCCGCTTGGAGGGCTCGCGTCGAGGCTTCCTGGGGGAAGCTTGACGTCGGCCGGTTTCTCACCGACCAGCCTCCCGCCGGGGAGAGCCTCCCCTCGCCGACTGCTGACTGGTGAGGGGAGCAGTTTGATGCTGGGTGGCCATGGACTGTTGCTGCTGGAGGCCATGGATCATGGCGGTGAGATTCTGAACTTGCTGGGAGAGGGTTGCCAGCTGCTCCGTCGTTTGGAGGGCGGCGTCCGGCGGCGGGCTGGCAACCAGAGGGCTGGTAGCAGGGGGATTGGCCTCCTGCTGTCTAGTTGGCGGGAGGAGCCCCACCGGGCAGCTGACGGAGGCGTCCTGGGCTCGTGTCACTACCATGGCTTCTAGGAGAAGAGAAGGGATGGAAGATGTAGCTCAGGGAAGACGTTTGCTACTTTTTCTTGTGCACCTGCCCCCCCTTCCTGGTGCGCCAATCTGATGACGCTCGATCACCCCTCCTGGACGTCGGGAACGGAGGCTCATCTTCTTCACCGGATCGCCTGCAAGGAAGTCCCAAGACCGGAGAGGGTTCTCCGGTGGGACCCTCCGACGCCCAAGTTAGTGACAGAGGTCACAGCTGAGAAGGAGCTCGAGAGAGCTCTTGAGGAGGGAGAGATCTCAGAAGGATCAGGTAGTTCCTTTGAGAGTTAGGGCATCGAGTGTGTAAAATGCGTTATCATGCCTTACCCGATTCTCGACGTAGTTTACCCTTTTATAGGGGTGACGCTGGCACGATCACGTGGGTCTGCGTCCCATCAGCCGCGGGGCCGTTGGATTGTCGGATCTGGTGCTATCGGGCGACGCATGTTGGCGCTACAGCGCGCATTGGCGCTGTCGGGCGGCGCGCGTCAGAGGAACGGATTCTTAAGCTGCTGAGTCTGATCTGGTGGGAACCGGAGGTCCCGTCTTGTCAGGGCTGAGCTGGGTCGACCTGAGATGGCTGGGGCCTAACCCGTCGGCAAGGCATGCCAGGGTGGGGCCGAATCGGCGGGACTGGAGACACTGGGGCCGAGTCGGGCCGGCCTAGGATGGCCGTGGCCGACTTGGCAGGACTGGAGACGCCGGGGCCGAGTCGGGCCGGCCTGGGATGGCCTTGGCCGACTCGGCGGGACTGGAGGTGCCGGGGCCGGGTCGGGCCGGCCTGGGATGGCCTTGGCCGACTCGGCGGGACTGGAGACGCCGGGCCGAGTCGGGCCGGTCTGGGATGGCCTTGGCCGACTCGGCGGGACTGGAGACGCCGGGGCCGGCTAGCACGTGTCGGGGACGCTGAGATTGGAGAGGCCGTGGCCTTCTGGCAATGTGCCGGGGCCGGCTAGATCAGAGAGGCCATGGCCGGCTGGCAACGTGCCGGAGACGGCTAGCTTGGAGACGCCGTAGCCGGCCATGGATGTGCCGGGGCCGGCTAGATTGGAGAGGCCATGGCCGGCTGGCAACGTGCCGGGGACGGCTAGCTTGGAGATGCCGAGGCTGGCCAGGGATGTGCCGGGGCTGGCTAGCTTGGAGAGGCCGCCTTGGCGGGTGTCGGCCTTTGGTGTGCCGGCCTTGGGGGCCGGCGCTAGAGCCTATCGTCCTTTGGCCAGCGCTGGATGCTGGCGGTGGAGGCCGATGCCGGAAGCCGACGCTGGAGGCCGACACTGGAGCCGACGTTGGAAGCCGACGCTGGAGCCGACGTTGGGGGCCGATGCTGGAGCCGACGTTGGAGTTCGTCGGCCTTTGGCTAGCGTTGGGGGCTGTCGCTGTAGGCCGTCGCTGGCGTTAGAGTCTGGGCCTTTGGGGCCGTCCAAAATTTCATTTTTCATGGGTCAACTGGCCCCATCAGGTGGAAATGTAATTATGGTTACTCTAATGCCAAAATAACGAAAATAAAGTGCCCTTAAAATTTTCTTTATTACCAATATATGGTTTTGTATTATGGTATTTGTGGTAGGATGTTGAAGTTATTTTAATATATGCATCAGTGAATGATTATTAATTAGTATTTACTGTATATCTATATTAAGGATTCTTGCTGAGTTGTAAGCTCATATCTTGTTACTATTTTTTTTTTACGCACAAAGTCTCAAGATATCATCACTAAGCCTTGACCTCGAAGAGTGAGATGATAGAGGAGATATTAGATTGAATAATTTTGATGTGATGATTGAGAAGTGTATTAGACAAATTCTTTATAATGCTAATAAAATATATGTTCTTTTAGGATATATATGTGATAGTTTATTGGCCTTGCAAGTCTCAAAATCACATGCTAATGGTATATGGCAACGTTTAAGCATGAACGAGGTAGCAAGTTAAGAGGCATGAGATAATCCATAAATTATAAATTTATACTCTTTTTTATCTTTTTTTCTTTGTTACGCCTGACCTTAGGATGATTCTGGGATGCCAAAAACCAATGCATGCTGGGCGTGCAAGACGTCCAATGATAAGAGTCGTCGTTCATCTAAATGATTATGAATTAGCATTTATAGATAATGAAATAAAATTCTTATTACAACTTGAATAACATAAAGAAAACAAGTGATCTGAACTCTTAAGATAGCTAGGACAAGCTGGTAGGTATTGTTTTTTAGTCAGGTCCCTCTTCATTTCTTGGGCTCCGAAACATAACAAAAAATAATTCAATGAGTTCACGCTTACTAAATAGGAGTAATCATAAACTTATAATTTAAGATATTAATACTTATAAAACTTTAAAATGTAAAGCATATCTTAATTGTAACTTATATATTTCAAAAAATCTTTTGAATTTTGAAGTATTTATAAACTATTTTCTATAGCATTGTATCATTATTTCAAACTCTTATGTTATCATAATCAAAGTACATATGTCTTCATTTATTAAAGTTTACGTATCACCATGGTTATCATGTCACTATTTTAAGTTTGCATGTCATCTTATTATAAATACGCTACGATTACGAACTATGATGATTTATATCCTTGTGATAAGACCAAAGCACCATATTTAACCTTATAGATAGGATGCATTCTCTACATATATCCTATGAAGGTCAGTCTCAATATCAATTATCAAGCATCAAGCCATTTTACAATAGACCATGGGTGCTATATATATATTTTATACTATTTTCAGTTCCACCCAATTATTTTATTATTTAATTATTCATAAAATTCCTTAAATAATAATATATACTAGTTTTATTAACATTATTTTATTATTTTATTATCATAATAATATAATTTTAACTTTTATATTATTATTTATATTATTATATCATTATTTATATTGTAAATAATTATCCACAAATTAATCAATAAATAGTAGGCATTATAATTTAGTATTTCTTTGCATACAATAAAGCAAGAAAATATAAATTTGCAAGATGCTAGCAGGATAATAATGATTATGTTTCAACTTATAATGCATATTTAAATATTAATAATTAATTAGAAATTATATAATAATTTAGAATTCAGTTAATTAATAAAGTTACTAATTTATAATTAGCCTACTTACCTCACTTGCTAATCCATCAAGATCAAGTCAACTTAGGTGGTTGATCATCTATAACACAGAATTTAATTTAAGAATTTCATATTACAATATCATGATAATTAACATTTATTCCTAAAATAGCCAACCAGCCTAAGCCTAGATCTGACTCTTGTCTTACTTGGACTTGGTTGGACCCAAATCTTGGGCTAGGATCTAATTAAACCCGGGGCTCAACCTAATCTAGGATATACACTTACCTCAAACATTTGGCTAAGTCATTTCATTAAGAAACTTGAATTAGGCTCCAAATAGGTTCGTATTAGTGCTTAGGCCAAGGTTTTCTAGGCTTAAATTTTAATAGTTAAATATCAGTCTAACTCAAACTCACTCACAACTGATTTAGTTTTAAAATAGTCCCATTGATTAGATTATAATTTAACTTGATTTTTAATAAGCTATTACTCAGGCTCTTAATAGATTGAATACAATAGGTTAAACTCAAATAGACGAAGGATTGAATACGATAGGTTAAACCCAAATAGATGAAGGCCTAAATCATCCTGGTTCACCAGGTGAACCAGAATCACTGAAGAAGAAACATGGACTTCTTCTCCTCAGGACCCGACCACCACGGCCTTGGTCTGATACTTGCTAATGCTCCGGTCAGCCAAGGCGCCGCCGGAAGCTGCCCCAACTCCGGCCACCGTCGGACACCAATCCAGTGGTGGTCCGGCCGCTGCCGGCCTCCATTTACGGTTGCAATCAGCCGTGAAAAGTGCCGCACCAAAGAACAGGGCAACCGGCTTTTCACTCTCAAATCTAAAGCTTGTCGGGGACTACACCCGCATCACACCACTCCACAATAAACTGACAATGAAAGAAAGAAGAGGCGGGTGGCTGCCTCACCGGAGACGCCGCCGGAGTGCGGGAAGGAGCCATCGAAATTCAGCCACAGGGACTCTATTTCCATGCTGAAACAGAGAGACAACAGCCAATAAATTTCCTTGTATTTCACCAGAAATCCCATCAAATCTTGATGCTAAACGGTGTATGGTTCAAAAGAAGATCTTCGTAAGGCTTCAACTCACCACTAATGGCTGAGTGAAAGGAGTTTCAGGGTGATTTTAAATTGCTCTGCTCCAAGACCAGACCGGGGAGGCGCGTTGACGGAGGAGGCGGCGTAACAGCCTCCTCCTCTTCTTTCGGCCGGCTGGCGGGTGTCACGGCTCACGCCCACATCCGGCTCCCGGTTGAGCTGGATCGGCCGAACGGTTCAGGAACCAGGCCGGCCCGGCTCCTGGTTGAGCTAGATCGGCCGAAGGGATCGGAACCAGGTCGGCTGTTACGCTCTCTCAAATGTAGCCCTGACCCCTGGGGTTTCCATACTGCTCTGGCAGCGCATTAATGTACGGTCTTTATTTCTTAAAAACCCCCTCCTTCAGGGTTTATCAAAATTAATTTTGATGAAAGTGTTCGTGGTAGAGCTGCCGGATCAGGTTATGTCATTCGTAGATCTGATGGAGCTCTGCTGTTTGCTGATGGATTTAGTTTCCTGGATTCTAGCGGAGCTTTATGCGGCTTGGGCTGGGGTGTCCTGTGCTATTCGTAGCCTTGGTGCCCATCGTATTATCTTTGAGGGAGATGCTATTACTGTGATTCGGTGGCTCCGTAGAGATCATAGCAATCATCTGCCATCAAACCCTTTGATATCAGATATTCGCTCTCTCCTTCAGAGGGTTCTCAGTATCCAGATCTATCACACCTTCCGGAAAGCCAACTCAGTGGCTAATTGGATTGCCGCTAGGATGGTCGACCATTCAGTCTTCTAGTAGTGGCAGTCCGGGGATCGTTGTCCTCTTATTCTTTCTCAACTTTTGTATGTGATAGATTGAGTTTGAGTTACTCTATATTAGTGTGATCATCCGATTGTATTAAAAAAAAAAAAATTGACAATTGTTCGGAATGGGAGATTTGATGAAGAGAGGTCATATCTCCTATCGAGTACATCAAATGGTACGTCAAGACCATTACGTTGTCGATTGCAGCTAGCCGTGTGTGTATATATATATTTACATTATTACCTTCATAATATTATTAGTATTATTTTGTTTCCTAGATGAGCTAATAATATCTAGCGAGTGCCTTGCCTTTGGGACAGGTGGTCATTAATTTATGATAGCCTGACGCTATGCAGGATTAGGAACGAATGATTCAACGAAGGGGGGCCCATTGATTGGTTGGTTCATTGTATTTATTTGGTCTCTTGCAATTATCCACGCCTTGGCCAAAATCTAGACTAAAGACTTTGGACAGCGATTAATCACACCTATTCCCACTCTATATACAGTGCATGTTTCTTTTATTATGTTACGCATTTAGCATGCCTTGCTGCTGCTTTTCTCCGTTCAGTTTGCTTTCAGCGAATCTATTCAGACTCAACTCCGAATCTTTCAGAGTATGACCATCTGAGAAAGATGCACCACATGCTGGGCTAAATCCGATTCAATCATGTAATATATATTATATAGAACGGGACGATGAACCCAAACTTTTTGTCTTGATCTGATCCTAATAAATTTTTGGTTAAATAATGTAAACTTCAAGGTACCTTATAAAAACTATTCATACAAACAACAACGATAAAGACTAGTCTTAGTCTCAATCCAATCTGGAAGTTGTCCTACCTCCGCTGGCGATTGGTGATTCATGCACTGCTGGTAATCTTTTTATGAGCTCTCTCTTTATGCTCATGGAAAAGTTTCTATGTATCAGCTTTTGATGCATAAAATGTACATTGATCATACGCATTGATTGTCTGCTTATGCTCGCATATGTGATGGCTCATTATGCCTTCTTCTGCATCGCATGTGCGAGCAATCAATCCGCATGATTGATATACATTTTATGTATCAAAAGGCTATGCATAAAGACGCGAGAGGTAAAACGGGTGGCCCAACACGCTTCACGGAAGGGAAACGGCAGCATGGAAAAGTAATAAGATGAAGTTCTTCCGTAATGTTAATGCGTGAGAGAAGGAATGAATAGCAATCCCGTAGTATTTTCATCAAAAAGAATTCTCTGCTGTGCACCACAGAATATAGTACGTACACATTATCATCTATCATGAGTAAATTTCATATCTACTCGTCCATGGACGAGGAATAATGATGTAGACCATGAAATGCAGTGCACAGTAGAAGATTTCAATCGATTTTCATTAACTATACACGTAATTTTATATGTTCGAGTGATGGTCAAATAATCCTTAATGTTTGTTAAATTAATTAAAACCTTAAATATTTAATATTGTTAAATTCTAATATATTATTTATTTTTATTACTAACAATGCATTAATTAAGTTGTTTGACCAAGTGGGCTACATGGAGTTTGACTTCGACATTTCACTGTTAAGTGATTAAAAAATATCCCACTTATTATGAAATAGACTTGTTTGTGAGTGGGAGCAATGGTAGGAACAAACTGAGCATTATATTCCTTGATCTTAGCTAAGTTTGCAGGTATAATAAGGGTTTGATATTTTTTATAAATGCTAACCTCTGTCTAAAGGATAAGCACAGCTGAAAAAACCCAATAGCTAGGAGAAAAAAAAAATCATTCATCTTTTTTTAAAAGAAATAAAATTAATTATCATATTTCATGTTTATATCAATTTTCATTATATATATATATATATAAATAGATGGATTATGATTTTCTTGAGATGAGAAGGTTTATATTTATCTTGATTCAAAATTCAATAATGAGACATTAAGTTCAAATATTTAGTAGAAATTTATGATTTATATGATTAATAATATCTAGAAATCAAAAAACAAATATTTTGACAGTCTCTAATGTATGGGTTATGTGGATATAAAAATGAATAATTTTTATTATATCAATATATTAAAATGACATTAAGGTTTATATTTATTAGGAGATCAATGCTGCAGCTGATTGGATTATGTTTTTTTTTTTTTGTTGCTTGTCATTCTGATCAGTGAAAATTGTATTTCAATATTTCTTGCTATGTTATATTGCAGCAAATTTTGTTCTCTGATTTTATGTGTTTGATTCGCGTTAAAGTGGTATGATCGTTGTTTATAATAAAAAAAAAGCTACGATTTGACGTGCATGAGGCTTTAGAACGTACGTACGTGAAGAGGTCTGAGTATCAACAAAGATACCACGCACATTGCTTAAGCTACGAAAAATTTCTTAGAACACGGAGGCGAGGTCTTTCACGTTCGATGGTTTGTTCTTTCGTCCTTATACTTCAATATAAGCTTTATTCTGAGAAGAATATGGTGCTGTCAACGTGATAGCGAAGATAATAATACCAGATTATGAGCAAGAACGAGTGTTTAATGAAAGAAAAAAAAAATTCAAAAAAAAAAATCAGAATAATGAAACTAGCTGATCTAATGGGTTCCGTACTGTGACAAAACTCATCAAAAACGAATGTGGCAATAAATTCAACCAGATCAAATCTTTTGATAAACTCATCAATACATAATCCAACAGTAGACTGGCTCATAAAACTAATTAACGTAACTAAAAGGCATTTCTATCCATAGATTTAAGTATCTTATTATTAAATTGTAGCTGGGGTACGTTCTAGGGTCTTGCCACCGCTCCTCCGCCTTCGCCCCTTTGCCTTCAACCATCGGGAGCTTCTACCGTTATGTTTTCAGGAGGCTGAGTTTTTCTAATTCTGTTTTTCCTCTCTGAAGAATAATAGGTTGATAGAAAATTTTAGCATCTAGGTCCCCTCTTTCAACCATTGATTCTTATTAGACTTCTGTTTCCAAAACACTTCCCGAGTCTCAAATTAAAATTAAAATTAAATCGTTGCAATAAAAGAAAGAGCCGATCATGATCAGTGTGAGCTTCTTCAGATTGCAGAGATGCAATCTTTTCTTCAATTCTAGCCTTTTTGTGCAAAATATTACCCACTTATTGTCACGCCCCAGACCCAAAATTTTGAGCTGGAGTGACAACCCGCCGCATGCCGAACATGCAAGGCATTCTGAAATTTACACATTGATCAATATAAGGCAATAATTATAATTAGGCAATTCAAATCCATAACTTAACACAAACCATAAATATAAGTTTGGGCTACAAGCCCTACACACAAGTAATACTGGGGCCACAATGATATCATGGAACTGATTTATATAGAAGCTCCCTCTACCCCATAAATTCATCTTCAATCTTGAGGCTCTGAAAAACATTGTGAGATTTACATGAGCTCACACTCAATAAGTAAGCCTATAATATAAAATAGTCATATATCATCATATCTTATCAAGATATTATCAAGTCATAATTTCATAAACTTTCAATTTCAAATGCATTTATCATGCTATCAGAACAATCATATCACCACTCAAATTAATTTGGAAGCTTATACAATAAATACCAGAAAATGCATTGTAAACAACCCACTGTTTATATGATCATTTTTATATTTTTATGTGTCCCACGGCCCTGCAATACCTCAACTGGTATAACATCAATCAGAGCACATCCTCTAGATGTATGGCCTCCACATGCTATATCATCATCAAACAGAGCACATCCTCTAGATGTGTGTGGCCTCCACATGCCACATCATAATCAATCAGCACACATCCCTAAATATGTGTGGCCTCCACATGTCATATCATCGTCAATCAGAGCACATCCTCTAGATATGTGTGGCCTCCACATGCCATATCATCGTCAATCAGAGCACATCCTCTAAATGTGTGTGGCCTCCATATGCCACATCGTAGGAGAACCGCGGCGACACATACAAATATAATTCAGGGTCATCATTATATATGCATATCACACATCATGCATCATCATAAGCATAATCTTTTCATATCACATAAACAGTGGTTTGTACGTTCTTAATCATTGCATGTAACCAATTCACTTTGCAACGTTAAAAATAAATATACATCATATTTGGCATAAACACAATAAACCATTACTTTGCAAATTAATATCAACTATTATAGCAAATATTCAATTAAATACTCATGATACAGTTTACCAATTTCCAAAATAATCAATAAAACTCAATTTCATAAGTATGCATAAAACTATAAATACAATAATTTTATAAAATTATTATGTTTGGCTTACTTACCAGATTATGCAATAAATACCAGATTATGTAATGTAAACATTATGTAATGTAAACAAACCCACTGTTAATGTAATTATTTTTTTGTATGTGTCCCACGGCCCTACAAATTAATCAGAACACATCCTTTAGATGTGTGAGGCCATACATACTCAAACAGAACACACCCTACAGATGTGTGAGGCCAAATAAGAACCGCGGCGACACATACTTGTCTATCGTAATGTTATCATCATACTTGTATGTCACTCATCATGCATCAATTTCTCATTTTACGTATACAGTGGTTTGTACATTATTAGCAAATGCATATGGTCATCCCAACATATTTTGCCAATCAAAGAATTTATATTTTTGCACATACACCAAAAAACTATTTCTTTCAAATATTATCATAATAAATGCTCATATGTAGATTTATGGTACTATTCAAAATAATCAAACCAAATAAACTTCCA
Source organism: Calamus simplicifolius (assembly GCA_900491605.1). Taxonomy (NCBI): domain Eukaryota; kingdom Viridiplantae; phylum Streptophyta; class Magnoliopsida; order Arecales; family Arecaceae; genus Calamus; species Calamus simplicifolius. The sequence goes on along the minus strand of UESW01004670.1, from coordinate 316,345 downwards.
TTTTTCTTATCTCATAATATACTTGCAAACTATAAAACCATGAGTTATAAATTATTAATTATAAATAGACTTACTTACCTCAATACGCAAATCCCAAACTGTAAACCAGCTATTTAGACATCTGGTACAAGCACATTGAGCCCATTATCAAGACAACCCTTATACTGAGGAGTAGTTGTTAGCCCTTTGGCATTAGGCTGTGCTTCAACCACAGTAATGATATATGATGAGGAACAGATGCAGACATTGGCATACCGTTATAATATTGAGGTGTTACTGTCATGTCATATTCATACTTTGCCATTGATGATCTTATCTTGAGCTAGGAATTCCACCACGTTGAGCCTCCGTACCCCACTTTTAGATAACTAGCACCCATGCCAAACAATTCCTCGGGCACTTCCAGTTGTTCAAATGTGCTTGGCTCCATTAAGCTTACAGAGTCACCTTCCTGGTACAAATATGTGAATGACTTCTCTTCAACAAAAACCCTCTCAATAGCCTCATCAGTACGAAATCTTTCAGTGATTTATTACCGCTATCAACATCCCAAAGTTCCACCTGTATGGTGGCTCTTCCCCTTCCCTGCTGTGTGTTGAGCTTTTAGCACCTGATAATTACGCCCTTTTCTTTGTATTACATTTCCAAGTCTCACATCTGAACCGAGTACTTTGGCGCCTCGAGTTTGAATGGCCGCCCACGGAGCGCCGAGGGTGGCGCGGGAAAGGACCCATCAGGTGTACAATTTAAAGGCTCCGTTGACCAACGAGCGAAGGTCGTTAACGAAGAGGAGGGCGGAAGAGAGGGCGCGAGGAGGAGAGCCCGCAGCAATTGCCTTCTTGCAGTCTGCATCGGAGTTTGAGCAGCGTCTGGACTCCAGACCCCGCTTGCACCCGAACCCCTCTCTCGAGCTTTTTGCCGCTACCGCAACTCTCTCTCGGCCCTCGCCTTCTTTGGACTCCCCCTTCCCTCTCTCTCCCTCTTTCTCTCGTTCGATTCCTCCCTAACTCTCTCTCTCTCTCTCTCTCTGGCATTAAGAGGATGGGCAGAAGATTACTTGGAGGAGGTGTGCGCAGGGTGAAGGAGGGAGTCATCCTCGAACTCCTTTTATTCTCTCACGCGACGCCTCGGATCAATGAAAAATGGGAACCCATCCGACACGCGAAGACCCGAGAAACCAGACGTAGCATCGGAACCTAACGTCAGAAGGAAGTCAAAAGATACCAAGTGTCTCCTAAATAAATACTAGGAGTTACATTCCCCATAATAAATTACTGGGGGTTACACTTATTCTCTATTCGAGACTTAATTAGTATTTTTTGGTTCCCATAATAAATTCATCTTATGGATCCAAGCTTGCATGGAGTCTCCTACATTTCCTATATTGAAATTTGAAATAGCGCGGCTTGCACCATTTTATTGGTATTCTAAAGCTATAAATCTAGGATTAATGAACTCTTGTGTTTTTCAATCCCATAGAATTGGATTGGTAAACCCATACGGCTTCAATCCCACACGGTGAACTAAACCATCCAAAGATATTGTATAATTTGAAGAAGCACATATAGGAGGCCAACAGCATTCTGCTTTGCACTATTAGAGCATTAGAGAAGTTCAGAGTGTATTGGTAGCATGAAGGTAGAGTTATTCTTCTAAAGAAATAATTTTTAAAAAAAAAAACAGTGAAGAGAAAAGGATTTAACCAGCTAACCGTTGCCTGGGGAACTTTAAAACCCTCTCCAGTCTAGTCTAAACTTGCTCTGAAGTAGCCATCAGTCACTAAACTGACCATTAAGGGTAGGTGTGGTGAAAGACGACAGGCCACACCCCAATAAATAAGGGCCCAAGCGAGCAGGTAATGATCAAGCAAGCGGTAAAAGGAGTGATCCCTCGGGCACAAGGTTTTCTGGCTTGCTTTGATAGAAGTTTAGATTGACTTAACGTTTGGAATTTAAGCAGGTAGGTCATGTACGGGCTGGAGACATTGGTTACGGAATTCCAACCCGGCTTGAAATAATCTTCTAGTTGACAACCCAACCCAACTCATTCTGTCCATTTTTGTACCTTGAAATATTCCATCTAGCAATTGAAATTTCTGGCTCTTTCCATTACTTTCTTGGTCGGGTCTGTGGGGCAATGATATTCAATGAAATCTAGGTAGCTATGGCTTTCCAATTAGTTTCCAAGTATGAGTTGTTTATTGTCAAGCATGTGCAAATTAATGTGGTAACGCGCAGAATCCAAGGTCAGATCCACCACAGCATTGACTCTTCTTCTGCCTGTGGTGTAGAGCTTCATAGAGAGAGCTCTCTAAATTCGGAGAGATCTATGTTGCCATCTCATTCAGAACAGAGCATTCAGGCACTAACATGGGATGTTAATTTGGACTCAAATCTTTGTTTCTCCTGCCAAACACACTCTGTTTCCAGCTCCACATTGCTGGTCTCATAGGAAGCATATATAATCTAGAAATGTCGTTACTGTTATTCGTTCAGAAATAAATGGCTCAAAATTGATATAGAAAATAACTGAACTATTTTGCCTTTTAGTTTGTAATGTGTGGGAATTTCTATATCTTAAATTTTACTTATCTACAATTTGCAAAAGAAGTTTATGTGCTCTTTATATTGCTAGTAAACTCTATTTCAACTGCAGGCATGGACTCTGAGTTAAGTGTGTGTCACCTTAATCATTTCTCAAAATACCATCAGCTAGATTTTATGGGTGCTCTAATATCTCAAAAAAATTTATGAAAAAAAAAAAGGTTTGAAGTATTTATAACTCAAGTTCATTTGCTATCAATTTACTTACACTTGAGTTTTTAAGATTATATTATTTTGACCCATTGGCAGGTTAATTAATTAGATAATAAAGTTGTTTTAATTTGTGTAAATTATCTCCTGCAAAATCAAACCTTAATGTTTCGCAATTATTCATCATCATCATCATCATCATCATATTTATATTTATGTGAGGATGAAATAATGTTTATGTGTGAGGATGAAATAAGATTAAACCTTCTGCCAACCTTCTCGCTCCTCTGGTATATCCCTGCAAGGCTGCTTGGTTTGCTAGAATGATCTCTGAAATCAAAACTAGAACCGTTCTAACTCTAAATATTTGTTTGGAAGGCACTGAAATGTGATCCAGATTTCATTTGGAATATAGTTTTTGGTTCATGATTGTAAATCTCTTCCAACTCACTTAACCCAAGGCATCCTAGAACTATAATATTATACTTAATATGATAATATATTATAATATGTGCTATAATATATATATATATATATATATATATATATATATATATATATCTTATGCCCCACCCACATGGCATACAGGCTAGCTCAGGTCGAGTGCCGAGCATAGTACGACTCGGCCACCCTGGGCTGAGCCTGTGGGCCATAATGCTGGGTCAACCCCCTGGCACTGGTGGGCCATAATGGGCCAACCCATGTCCTATGCAGGTCGTGCCCACAGTATGGTAGCCTGCAGGCTGGCCGTCTTAAAGGGGCTGGGGGTCGTATCAAACGGATCCGTTTGACATCTCTAATGTTACCCAACCAAACACGCATAATTTGTTTTGAATGGAGTGATATTGCTGTTTGTTTGAAGTGAATGGATACGATACTTATCACACTTTGATAGCCAGTTGATATTCGTCATTAACCTACGTTATTATCCATCGTTTGATTGGAGATGGCTTGATTCTAGGTTATTCTCTTATCAGTTCATGGCTATTTTTATCTGACATGGGGCCGTCTTTTAGATTAGCTGGTTCCTTTTGATTATTATGGATGTCCCGTATATCCATAACATACTAAGTTTGCAGTCTTCTTCCGTTCAAATGAAGGCAAACCTTCCTCATCTTCTAAACATAAACATGTATTTTATTGGAAATTTCCTATTTCATAAAATTAATTTTACCTCCGTTCTACGAACCTTTGATATTGACGTGCATTAAATTTCACTCTCTCTTTTAAGGTGGGATGCTTTTAAGGAGGCAATGGAGCTGTTCCATGAGATGCAGCTGGCTGGTGCTGCACCAAATGAGTTCACACTCAAACCGTACGTTCTTGCAACCTGTGCTAATTTGGTGGCTTTGGATCAAGGAAGATGGATTCACATCTATATAAACAAGGCTATGATCAAGATGAGTTACAGATTGACAGCTGGTGATATAGATATGTATGCCAAATGTGGAGACAGAATTTGTGGAAATTATTCAATGAAGAAACTAGTCCAAAATGAACCATTTGGCCCTGAAATTATTCATGGCAGATCTGATGAAGCTAATGCTTGCAGCCATGGAAGACTAGTAGATCAGGGGAGATTATATTTCAGTTAAATGGGGAGTGTGTCCATGGCATGGATCCAGAAGTCGAGCATTATAGATGATGCATGGTGGATCTTCTTGGCCGTGCTGGGCTCTTGAAAGAGGAAGAAGAGAGAGTATTAACCATGCCCATGGCTCCAGATACTCTCATTGGGAAAGAAGATTGGGAGACTCATTAACGAATTGAAGCCTAGACATGTCGGCTTCCATGTTAGCAAACATCTGCTCTGGATCTGGGAGATGGCATGATGCAAAGGATGAAAGGAAGTGCACTGACATCACTAGTGGGAGAAAGACGCCATGTTGCAGCTTCATTGAACTAAGTTTCTTGTGGAAGATTGATGCCACCTACAACCAGAGTAGATCTGATCCTATCTATCAAACTGAAGACTGCTGGCTATGTTCCAAAGATTTGGAGAAGTGCTTCTAGATATAGATGAAGACAGAGAAACTGCTCTTTCTAGACACTGAGAAATTAGCCACTGCTCTTGGCCTGATAAACGCAAGCCAAGGAACCTCAACTCGATTGTGAAAAATTTGCAGGTCTGTAGGGACTGCCACCATGCTACCAAAGTTCCATCTCCAAGGTTTGCAATTGTGAGGTGGTAGTTCAGGACAGGATTAGATTTCACCTCTTAAAAGATGGATATTGTTCCAAGTATTATTGGCACAAGGCCATGATAGGAGAAACGAAAATGAGTTCCCATTGACTCAGATTAATTCGTCGACAGCCTAACATGATAGAATCACTTGAAGCCTTTCCCTGTTGCTTTGTTGTCTGTCAGCAACAGTCATCTCAATAGTTTTCATTTTTTTTATCCTCATTGCTTAAAGAATGTAACAGATAACCCTTCTTTGTGATGCTAAAAAACAAGCCAGAAGCAATCACTTGTACGCTGACATGCTCATTAGGATCCTGTAAACGTCGGTTGAAACAGACTGGAAACAAATAAAGTTCATCTTGCATGACTTTTGCGCTATTTTCCACTAGACATCATTAGCACCGGACTGAACCATATACGTTTGATCAGCTTTGCTGTTATGCATAGTTTCGCTTATGGTTTAGATATTAGTCTGATATTAAAAGGGAAAATAACAGGATTCTATAGAAATCAAAAAAAATAAAAGATAAAATTCTGGAATAATTTAAAATATCTGAACAAGAAACCTTTAATCAGGATTCTGGATAAATAGGATATCTATATCTATCTTAATATATAACACGTACTCTCAAGTTACATGTGTAAGGCGTCTCCTTGCCATAGCATACATCACATATAACGAAAGCAGTTGTTTAAAAGTACTAATAACAACCACTGTTCACCTAATTCTATATTCATATGTTTGGCAATAAAAAACATGCAGTAGATAACTGATATGACTATTGGAAGACATTATCATTCAAATACAGGAAAAGTTCATGGTACATACTACACTCTCCAATATGGAGCAAATTCCCCTGGCTTCAGCTGACACTACCCTTTTTCTCTTTTCCTTTTTTTTCTGTGAACCAAAAACCATCTAAATAAAGCCTCTGCAATCAGTGAATGAATCAGGCTCTGTATCAAATGGAAACTGTTCGATTTCTCAAAAGAATAAAAATGAAATTAATTCCTAGTAAATACCAACCGAACTAACCCGAGTCAGTTGTGACCATGAATACATGCCCCGGCAAGATAAACCTTTAGTGGATTGATCTTTTCCATGAGGCTGCTGCTGGACCTCATAGTTGGCATGGTGAGCTATCTGATCATCCGCATGCTCTTTTTCAGATAAGTACTTTTGGCAGTTACACTAGAAGACAGGACCAGATTGTGCTATCTATCCATTCATGTCTGAGGGCACAGATGGTAAATGAAATCTGAAGGCATCATTGTCATTCTATCAGGTTGGAACATGGCTGCCCTGTCTTTAGCTCGGCAGTTTCTTCAGAAGAATGAGGCCAGAGAGGCGACAAAGCCACCACCCTGCCAATGATTATTAGAGTCGGGGACACCAAGTCTGCAAATTTAACCTCATAGACAATGTCCTTAAGTTCTGCAAATACCTGCATCAAAGGAAATTATCATGAACTTGAAAAACAAGGGTTGAGTAGAAAAGTTATTGCCCAAGTAAATCATTTGTTGGTCAGTTATCTGCTAACCTTCAGTTCTCAAGGATTACCTAATGATTCTACATTTAGTTTTCTTACATGCTTTGGAAGAATTTTAAGAAATAGCAATTCATTACTGACCATTCGTTGCTCTGGGGTGGTTCCTCGCTCCACTGCAACAGATGGAGTCTCTGGTGGCAAGCCATGATTCATCAATTTTGAAGCAAGAGCTGGAAGAGTTGACAAGCCCATGTAGACAACCAAGGTTGAATCAGAATCAGCAGCATTTTCTACCACATAGAGAGGATCTGTTCCTCCATTTCTTGAGTGTCCAGTTAAAAATCTAACACTACAGCAAAGAGTAAGTTCCAGAGGGTCTGATTATTTTAATATTCAAAATTGGCATAAATACCCTTAAAAGCATGCTTCCTTGTTAAGTAACAAAAACGTTTATGGGAAAAAAGATCCTAGCATATTTTTGAGTAATCTAGAACAAGAGTACTTCTAACTCACAATATTGAGTCATGGCATCAAGTATCAACAATATTTCCAGTTTTGTAGAACAATTCATTTACGTCCTTTATTTGCACTATTGGCACTCTCAAATTGACAATAAATTATAGTTCCATAGTATGTGTACGATCAGCAGCATGCCATGAAAAAACGAGTTAGAATTCCTGCAGATTTCAGGTAATCTTTCAAATATCTTGGACTGCATTTAGGAAAAATATGAATTTTAAAAAGCATTAAGTCTCACTAGTTACATCTGTAATCACCTCAACCATATTTGATAATAGTAGTTCTAAGTGTAGCGTTAGCAAAAATGCACATTCTTCACCTTACATCTGTATGTGTATAATCATATTAAACAAACATAACTCCTCATTTTAATCTTGAAATTCCAGTATATTTGCTACTGTTTGGATCAGAATGACCATGGGATATCTTGAAGGATTCAGCAACAATGGACCATATATATCAATATGGACATTACGGTCCGCATACCACCATGTTGAGATTAGAGACGGAGATATGACAAGAAACAATGCTACGACAGTGTCAAAATGAATGAAGCAGAAAACCTCTATATGTTCATGCAACAAAGATTTTTATTAAAGCTACAACTGTTCAAAAGGCCCCTATAGATCTATACCTCTACCATGAGCTATGGATGGAATGAACTTATCGCAAAAGAACTAATCAAGATCAGCAGCAGAATGAGATATCCAGTGACAAATAGTGAATCAACAAACTGAAGAACAGTTGTACCAATAAACCTACTTCTGTATGAGTCAGAAATGCAACTTATGGTTGATTATGAATTGTTATAAATGGTAGTGAACTACTGTAGGTCCTGCCTAAGAAACAGATGTTGGTAAACAGTGCCTACAATGCATACTAGCCTCCACAACTAAAAGGAGCAGGGAACACTACTAGCCTCATAAGAAAAAGCTTATAATGCCACTAAAACATATTTTACAATGAAGGGCCCAAGACAAATAATGCTACCTATTTGCAACACCACGATGGGTCAGTGGAATTCCAAGCTCTGCTGCTATCCCAGAAGCAGCAGTGATCCCTGCATTATATGAGCATGGTCAACTGATATCAAGATAACTAATCATGAAAACACTTCCAGGTTAATGGTAAGTTGTCATACCTGGAATGACCTTAACTTGAATTCCCTGTTGCTGGAGGAAATCCATCTCCTCTCCACCTCTGCCAAATACCTAAAGAGCCAATAAAACATTATCAAGCAGCAACAGTGATAATTCTTTTCTGTTTTGTTGGTAAGAAATCATGATTATTTGGAAGCTTATCTTATATATATATATATATATGAAGGACAAACTCATATCTAGGAAAATAAACTTAAGAATTAGTTTTCAAGTCTTTGTAAAGTAATATGTGGATGTATCCGTGGGATGTAGTTTCTTCTTTTGACCTGATGTGTGAACCTTAAATCGTGGTTCCAAACTGGACTCAGACCCAATAAACACCTCCAATCCAATGTCAGCCAAAATCTCATTGATTTTGACTGAAAGTTTTATCAGCAAGCTTTAATAGACAATGACCTTGGCACCTTGCTTTGTGCCAAGCTGCAAACTCCAATCCAATTGCTTACAGAACCATCTAATTTGTCTTATATTGACTGAGTGACATTACTCCATAACCAACTTTCAAATTCACTGGAAAAAATGGATCGACCAATGAGTTTCCCCTGGTTACAAGCTAAATCCAGCTTATATGCTTTTTCATTGTGTATCACTCGATGTATGTATTCATAATCCTACAACAGACAAGCCAATAGTAGAAAATACTGACAGTAAATAGCTGAATCTTGCATGCATTGTAATTTGTTTTTCATATTCTGCTATCTACATGCTTGAATATTTCCCTTCTGTTCGTTTAAAGTTCTTATCATAGGGGATTTGTTGTGTCCAAGTATGAAATTTCTAAAAGAGAAACACTTTTCTTAATATTTAAATGACAACATTTTATAATGCAGAGACATTGAAGGATCTCCAGATTAGAGAAATGATAAAAGGAATGATAAGTGTATAACACGTCTCACCATGCTTAAGTTTGACATTAGAGTTTCAAAATTAATTAAGGGGAGAAAAAAAAAAATGCACGAATGCAAACAAGATCAATATCCTTCTCAGCCCTAACGTGCATGCGTCTACAAGGCATAATATTAGCGGAAAGGCATTTGGCACAAGTTTCTCTAGTTGACATATCTAATGGACAATAGTACTACAATCATAATGGTTTCTACTGGACAACAGTACCACAATCATCAAGGTTTCTACTGGACAATAGTACGACAATGATAAAGGTTTTTTGCCTTATTTCAATCACACATTGATAAGTCAATAAATAAAGCCAACCAAGTCTCATCTATTACGTTCTATCCTTCTATACGGAGATCCAATCTAACATCTTATCACTTGTATTATTTCAATTTGAGTACACTATCACTCTTGCAATCTTCCAACTATATGCTAACCATGTGTTAGAATCTAATTTATCTTGGAGAATTGCCACATTTTGACTTCACATTGAATTAGTGTTGTGAAGGATTTTCATAAGCCATATAAACTAGTCCCTATAATGCAAAGACAACTCACCAAAGGATCCCCTCCTTTAAGCCTCACCACATTGGCACCAGCCTCAGCGAAACTCAGAAGCAACTCATGAATCTCCTCCTATAATATTATATTAGGGAATAAAAAAACACAAATTTGAGAACAGAGCACCACGAAGCCCCTAAAATCTTATCAAAAGAAAGGAAAAACAAAATATTGACCTCTCGCGAGCTTACCGACCTGAGTCCGGCTATGGTATCCGGCCGTCTTCCCGACATAGAGAAGCCTGGCATCAGCCCTGACCAATCCCAACACATCATTGGACACCAACCGATCATAGAGGATGAGATCGGCCTGCTCGATCGCCCGCACCGCCTTCAGTGTCAGCAGCTCCGCATCACCCGGCCCAGTCCCCACCAGCGACACACTCCCCGGCCCGCCGCCGCGGCCGCCTTCTCCTACCGCCATCCGCGCAGCCCTCAGGGCCTCCAGCAACCGCTTGAGCTCTGGCAATTGCAGCGCGATCTCATTCTCCCTATCGCTGAAGTTTTGGTGGGCGGGAACCGGCAACAGGGCGCCGGACCCGTAAACCCAGCCATCTCTTCGGTATCTCTCGGCGGAGTCTTTCTCCGTGAAGGGAGACGAGGGAGAGGAGGCGGCGGAGCAGAAGACGACGCGTTGTGATTGACGGCAGGGGAAGAAAGGGGATGACGGCGGAGGTTTGGAGGAGGAGAAGTGGGCGACGTTTCTAGCGAGGGAGCTGGAAGACGAGGCGGCGGCTAAGGCCATGGCGTGAGAGAGTTGAAATGATTTCGAACGGAAGAGATGGGAAGGTAGAGTTTCGGAACGCGAGGGAAAAGTGGGGAATATATGACGGCGAAAGGAGGAAGAACGGAGTTGAAGTCAAAATTGGATTTTGTAAGCTTGGGTCGGGCGTCTGCTGGCTGCTGCGTTTTGGTGAGGCCGAAGGGGCGATAGCGGAGGGGATCGTAGCCCTTGCCCCTTGGCGGCGATGGGAGGACTAGGTTCAATGAGCCTAATCGTTTATATATATATATATATATAAGGATTTTTTTAAAAAAAAAATCGATAAATTATGTAGCTCTGAATTGACTGCAACTGGAGGCATCAGAGGCTAAGAAAGAACTTATGAAGGGACATCATGGTAATTGTCCTGTCGAGAAGAATAATTTAATACGAAGGCCACCATCAAGCTTCGAAAAAAATAAGTCTGGCATCAACCGAATCCAAGACGGAGAAAGGCCTCGGTGCATCCGGCGGCGAGCTTACCCGCCGTACTTGAAAACTTTAATTATTAAAATATTAAGCATTTGAATGATTATATACAAATTTTACTATTAGTAAGTCATTAATGTTAAATAATGGATCAAAATACGCCTAAATATTCTAATGGACTTTAAAAATCCATCACCATCATTTAGTGTGTGAATGAAAAATTATGGAAATATTTAGTCCCATATCAAAAATAACAAGAAAGAAATGTTCACTTATATGAAAACTGATAGAGATATAGACTAAAAGATATGCTTTATGTTATGTCTTTATATTTTAATGAGAATTTTTTTGAGCAATGTGTGCCATTTACTATTGTTGCCGCCGGGATCCGTCCTCCGACTCGGATGCGGTCGATCTCCTGGGGTGGACCTGCACAGAAGTCCTCACGCGAGAGGCGTTGGGGGTGGCCCTCCACGGAAGACCCTTCGACGCTCAAGTCAGTGGGGCGATCGGTGATCAACAGAAAATGGAGAGGTGGATCTCTCTAGGGAGTCTCTCTAGGGGCGGCCGATCGGGAGCTCTAGGGGAGCGCCGACGAGCAGCGGGGGAGAGTGAGAGAATGATAGTGAGAGTGAGCCGGGGGCAGTGAGCGCATACCTGAGAGAATCTAGGAGTATCGTATTTATAGGCTGTCACCTGGATCTTGAGTGCCTTCTGGAAGGTTCGAAGGTTGTTGGGATACGGAGATGGATCGAATCAGGCCGTTGGGAGATGGCTAGGAGAGCTCCTTGATGGCTTGAGATCTGGTAGGTGCGTAGGTCCCAGGTAGACGTATTAGGTTCTAGACCACTCTCCAACATAATTCTTTGTCTGAGATTCCGTTACGATGGGTATAGGCTCTCCTGCGCCGGGTTCCGCGGAGGTGAATATCGGATCGTGGATCGCTCATAGAGGCCGAGCTATGGAAGCTCGAGGGAGCCGAGCTATGGGAAGCTCGGGGAAGCCGAACCATGGGAGGCTCGGAGAAAACGAGCTACAGGAAGCTCCGGGAGGCCGAGGTATGGGAGCCCGGAGAGAGCCGAGCTATGGAAGCTCGGGGGAAGCCGAACCATGGGAGGCTTGGAGAGAGCCGAGCTATGGAAGCTCGGAGAGAGCCGAGCTATGGAAGCTCGGAGAGAGCCGAAAAATGGGAGGCTCGGAGAGAGCCGAGCTATGGAAGCTCGGGGGAAGCCGAACCATGGGAGGCTCGGAGAGAGCCAAGCTATGGAAGCTCGGAGAGAGCCGAGCTATGGAAGCCCGGAGAGAGCCGAGCTATGGAAGCCCGAAGAGAGCCGAGCTATGGGAGCTCGGAGAGCCGAGCTACGGAAGCACGGAGAGAGCCGAGCTACGGAAGCTCAGGGGAAGCCGAACCATGGGAGGCTCGGAGAGAGCCGAGCTATGGAAGCTCGGAGAGAGCTGAGCTATGGAAGCTCGGGGAAGCCGAACCATGGGAGGCTCGGAGAGAGCCGAGCTATGGAAGCCCGGAGAGAGCCGAGCTATGGAAGCTCGGGGGAGCCGAGCTATGGGAGGCTCGGGGAAAACGAGCTACAGGAAGCTCGAGGGGTCGCGTGACCCGACGGACCACATTAGTTTAGCTTATTCCTTGGGGACATATCGTAGCGGGCGGAGGGATGGGGTCGGTCTTAGCCCCTTTGCACGATTATCAATGCAATGACGATTCTACCCCCAACATATGCCCCCCACTCCCTAGTTCGAAGCGTAGGTTCGGGCGTAGGGAGTATAGGCTTAGGTGGCATGATCTGCATTTGGGGATGCGTATTTGATTGCCTGTGCAATGACGCCCTTAATTAATGTCGTGGGGCCATCTTGCCTTTCCGAGGTAGATCCGTCATTCCTTAGGGGTGAAGGTAACGGCCGGGGAAGTGCCACGTGGGAAATCCCAACTTTCACGGCGCCCGTAGCGATAGTTCCGGACGTCTAGGTTAGGACGCCTCATCCTCACCCTGAGGTGGTTTCGATTGGCAAAAAGGAGTCGTGGCGGCGCTATCTTTATTTGTAGAGCCCCTCTCGTTCTCCTTTGAAGAACTTCGTCTTCTTACTTTCGCTGCTATTCCGCTCATCGTCTCTTACGATCGAAGACATGGTGAGCCCAAGCGACCAGGCTTCGGAGGTGACCCTGGCTGATCTGGAACGGATGCGCCGCTTGTACAAGATCCCCAGGACATCGTCTTGTTGGTCCCGACGGCTGAGGATAGAGTGACATCCGATTTAGAGGATGGAACGTTCTGCTATGAGGAAAGTTTGAGGGCAGGCCTCTGGTTCCCCCTTCATCCGTTGGTGCGGAGGTGATGAAGTTTTACAACATATGTTTCACCATGGTGGCTCCAATAGTTGCGCAACCTCATCGGGTTTATCTCGTTGTGCAAGTGCCTCGGGGTGACTGCGACCCTCTCTCTATTCAGGGTGTGTTTCAATTTGGTCTCCGGGAGGGCCTCAGAATGGCCCTACATCGGTCCCCGGAGATCTTTCAAGATGATATCGGACAACCCATCATCGATAAAGGAGTGGAAGTCGTGGTTCCTCATAGTCAGGGGGAACATTGGTTTGGATTTCCCTCAGGTCTGGGGGCAGTACGTGAAGGATTTGGAAGCACACCCGGAATTAACTGATTCGGAGAAGAGGGATTTGGTTGTGCTGCGCAGCATCAGGCGCTCCCAACCAGCGTTCTCTTATCGGAGGATGCTCTTTTCGCGGCTGAGTTAAGTCCCGCCGATCCTCGCGGTGAGTATTACCCCGTAGCTGATAATTTAGTGTGGCTTCATCTTTGGTTTCTGTGTGAACTAACAGGCGAATCGCATTGCTCCTACAGCCGAAAAGTCGGCGTTCGCAGACCAGATGAGGGAGGAGCTGGGAAAGCGCCGCAGGATATCTGGTTCCGATAGCAAGTCTCGGTCCGAGAAGAGGCTTCGCCCCTCTGGTTCCCGCTCCAGGGGGATCGGGAGAGACAGTGATAGCGGCGCTCTTCGTCGCCGCAGGCCGAAGCTGCCGGAGTCCTGGCGGTGCCTGATCTTTGGCGGCGGAAGAGGATCTGTCAGGCATGAAGATCGGGAAGTCGCGGGGGTTTCGGAGGAGGCTGCTGAGGTTTCCTCCCCCCGTCGTTGTTTTGTCTGATGATGGCGAAGGGGAAACGCGGTTGGCCTGGGGGCTCCCGCAGGCGAGGCGGCTCGGTCTCCCTCATTGGAGGCCAATGGCTCGGTGAGGTCACAGGAGGAAGTGGGGCAGCCTCGCTTCCATCGAGGTAGGGGAAGAGGTTGCGGCTGCTGAGGATCGGCCTGGGCCGTCGATAGGGGAGCCAACGGGCGATGAGGAGATGGCCGAACCTGCCGAACCGATGACCGAAGTCCGCGGGGGGCTCTCTGGTGAAGGGCCTCCCGCCGAGGAACAGGGGCTCCGGAGGGAGCAGAAGTTCCTGAAGGGCTTGTCGTGGACAGGGAATCTCTGAGGAGACGGGAGCAGAAGGAGAGGAAGAGGAAGAAGAAGAGGGAGGAGAAGAGGGGAGCCGGCGAGCAAAGGGGATGCTTCGGCCGGGGCTTTCCTTGTTGGAGCGAAACGTCCGAGGCTTCCCAAGCGAGGGCCCTGGCGGCGGAAGCTGGGCTGTCAAGAAGCTTATGGGTCACGGGAGTTCTGGATGGCTCCCTGGGAGCAGACTTCCACTCGCGCGACCCGGAAGTAAGCGCCAGGTTCTCCGCTCTGATACGGTCCGCGTTCCAAGGAGAGGAGAGTTCTTCAATTGGCGGGGGTCACCCGGAAGACCTTGTCGAGGTGGCCTTCCGTCGTGCTGGGGTGCCAAACGAGGCTTTCCTTCTCCCCGAGATTGATGACCTTGCTCTTACAAGGATCTCCACAGACTACGCGTCTCGGGTAAGTTATCGCACCGAAGTCGGATCTTTGGTTAGTTAGTTCGACTGTCTTTATGCGTGTCATCCTTTTTTCGCAGAGTGCCCTGATCATGAGGGCATTGAAATGCGCTTGCATCTGGCGGTTGGAGCTTGGGCCCGGCCCACTATGAGGCCGATCTTTTCATGGAGAGGGCGGAGTGACTGAGAAACTCTCTCGGGCCCTGGTGACCCTTCAAAGGGAGCTCGGGGAGGCTTGCAGAATTCTTACAGATAAGAGAGAGAGCCCCCCGACTTGCTGCACAGGTTGGTGAGCTCCAGCGGGAGCTTGGGGAGGCCAACAGGATCCTCGCGGTTGAGAGGGAAAGAGCCTCCCAACTTACCGTTCAAATTGGAGAGCTTCAAGGCTTCCGTGAGCAATCCGAGAAGGCTAATCTGGAGCTTGCTCAGGCCAGGGCGGAGCATGAAGGCAAGGTTAAGTCCATGCAGCTATTCTTTGATAAGAGGTGGGACCAGCTGAAAGCTAGCCACGCTGAAGATAAGGCCGGTTGGAGCAAAAAGTTCGAGGAGGAAGAGCGTAAATGCCGGCGATAGCAGGACCACCTCACCCGCCTAAGCAAGGAGCTTGCCGATACATAGGATCGGCTAAAGTGGTCGGATGAACGTGCTGCCCGACTATTAGATGAGATCGACTTTGCTCGTCAGGAAGTTGGAGATACCCAGGCCCGGGTGGACGAGCTAAAAGAGAGCCTTCGCCAGAGCCAATCGGCTAGGTCTAGGGCTCTCAACAGGGTTCACGTGCTAGAGGGCGAGTTAGCCCGGCGGGAGGAGCAGGTATGGCTCTATTGGATCCATTCATTTTGACCTTTCAATTTTTTCTTTACTCGGCCTTTTCGCATGCAGACGCATAAGATGAGGCAGGAATTCCAGGGACGGTTGGAGGCGTTCGGAGAGGAGGCGGCCTTGAGGCACCGAAGGATCTCCGAACTGGAGAAGCAACTAGCCGAGGCAAATGTGCGGGCCTCCTCGGCGGTGGAGGAGTACAAGAAATCCACCAAGTTCACCGACGAACGTAGGGCGGCCTGTGCTGACGCATTTCAGCTGGGCGAAGATGAGGCGAGGGCTAAGGTTGCCCAGGCTTACCCTGACCTGGACCTGTCATGCCTAGATACTGAACATTA
Organism: Calamus simplicifolius; assembly: GCA_900491605.1. NCBI lineage: Eukaryota > Viridiplantae > Streptophyta > Magnoliopsida > Arecales > Arecaceae > Calamus > Calamus simplicifolius. The sequence continues at coordinate 300,515 of UESW01004670.1, read as the reverse complement.
TGAAGCATACACCCCGGGGGTCGAGGAGGACGAATATGGAGAAATATCTGATGTCGACCTCGATGCCATTCTAGGAGTTGATGCGATGCCGACGTATCCCGTCGTAGCACCTTCGAGAAGGGAGAGCCAAGCGACGCTCTGCTGATGCGGCCGCAGGAGATGCTGGGGCTGATCCCAAGTCCTGACCCTTTGGGGGGCCATATGTGTTTTTTTTCTTTCTTTTGTTTTGTAGTTTGACCGGAAATCAATAATAGATTGGCTGTTTTTCATTTGTTTGTCTTCCCTGAATGGTTTCTTGTCTCGAGTTTTGGTGGAATATCTGGTAAAGGCTAAGGCGTGGGGTTGTCTCGACAAAAAGGTCGGACATCAACGTAACCTGGTATGAGAGAACTTAACTTGGCTTAGGCCGAATGACACGGCGGTTTGACCAAATTCAAGAGCGAGATAGCCTTTTCGGGGCTGAAGGACAAAGTAACTCGATCGGAGCCGAAGGACAAGGTAGCTCGGCTGGAGCCGAAAGACGAAGCAGCTTGGAGCCGAAGGACAAAGTAGCTCGGCTGGGAGCAGATACTTCAATTGGTTTTTGAAGTATAGGAACAGCTTCGGCCCCACAAAAAGGGGGGTTAGGTGATGCCTAGGCCTTACGCGCAACCAGACTGGGGGTTCATTATCAGGAATGCACGGCGTCTGCACCCCTTAATTGCTTTGTCAGTGTTCTGTCTCTTCTCAGGCGAGTCAATTTTTGTTTTGCCGAAATGATGATACGGCTTTGACGCCAGTAAAAAGATGCTCTAGAGCCTTCCGGGAGGCCTTTATTGTGTTGGTCTTTTCCCACGCGGGTTGTTTCGACGTGTGATGCAAGTGTTTGCCCACCATTGGAGGATGTCGTTTTCGTAGGACGATCCCCTAGGTCTGTCAGTTTCCGTAGGATCGATGGGCGATCTTCTGTGTTTAACAACCATGATTCGGGATCAAAGGAAATCTTTGCGTGCGTCATGGTTCAGGCGATGGGCTTGGCGTGCAATGGGGCGTGCTTTCATCCTGGGAGGCCACGTGGTGGCATGGGTTAGGTGTTTTGAATCTCGGGGCTTCCGGCTTTGATAGCTGCTCCCGGTTCATTTCTGCCTATAAAAAGGGGGAAGAGGGGTTGTGTTAGGCCATCCTCAAAGTTTCCTTCCCTGTTGGAGTTTCCACAATGCCCATCTCTCTGGTGTTTCGAGTGGGAGGACCAAACTTTCTTTCATAAGTCATTCTCCCCCGGATAGCTGGGGTATGAAGGAGCCACTGGAGATTGGCTCGCCCTGAGGGGATGAGCCCCGGAGATCATATGGAAAGCGCACAGGAGGGCCGCAGAGATCACATGGAGAGCGCACATATGCGCTTCCCGTGTGTCCTTTGTGGTTCGCTACAGGGGGGCGCAAGGTAGGAAGTGTATCAACACCCCGTAGCACGCACGGAGCCTCCTCCTCTGCTGGTCTGGATTCTCATCCCTTCTCTGAGGGGAATCCTTGCCACGGGGAGGAAAATATGGGAGCAACGGGGGTCTGATGGTCCCCGAGCTTCTCAGTCGGGCGGCGGCTGGCGATCCAGCATCCCGCCCTAGGGGAGCTGCTGGTTTGCCCGGGTCCTCAGAATCAGCATCCACGGGCCATGCCTCCTTTTGGACCTCTTGGTTCGTTCGAGGGGGGCCGTGGAGGGTCAGCTTCGTCAACTGTCCAGGCGAGCTGACCGTTTCGTGGTTTGTCTGATTTGTCGGTCCGGACGCCGGAGCATCACAGTTGCCCAGATCTTCTTTGGAGCAGTTGCCCGAGCTTTGTACTCGTCTTTATTTTATGCATTTCAATGCTCTTGTAATGCCTCTCAGGCGGTTATAATCAGTTTCGGTGGCAATGAAATAAAGAAAGTTTGCTCTATTTCTCAATTTCTGTTTCTTTTGTGCCAAGTTGTTGTTGTTGGTCATGGGGCATAAGGACATCTCGTTCGTTTTTAGACGAGGATCCCATGCCATCCGAACTAGTCGGGGCTTGTAAGCTGCCCGGGTCTAGACGGAGGCTTAGGGATTGTTTGGTCGTAAAATATGTTCCTTAACTTGGCCGAAGCTCGGAGATCATGCTTTGACCCTATTGGAGTTCGGATATTTGTGGCTCGGCCCTGCCGAGGTTCGGAGAATAGTTGCTTGGCCCTGCCAAGGTTCAAAGATTTTTGTTGCTCGGCCCTGCCGAGGTTCGGAGATTAGTTGCTTGGCCCTGCCAAGGTTCGGAGATTTAGAGCTTGAAGGGGTGACTTGGTCGTCACCATGAGTCATGATACTAGGTTCCTGCGAGGTTTGGTGGGGAGCGTCAAGGCAGAATGGGCGGTGCATGGTCACGCCCTCCATTTATGATATGACTACTCCCGAGGGAACGAGTTATTGTCAGGTGCTGACGCTCTTTCTCCTTTACTCTTTCCAAAGGGCGGCTAGTTAAAGAGAGCCTGGGGAAGTGTCAAGGGCATTTATTGCAAGGGGCCGGCAGATCGGAAAGTACCCCGTCTCTAGGAAGGAGGGGGGTTCCCGAATAGTCCATTGACATTTACCGATCTTGCTCGGGATGGGCATGGCCCTTCGGTTCTGTAGGCGCCAGTTAAAGCGGCGACACGCGGCGAATTTTCACAGGTCAGCACTTATAGCCCGACTGATCGGGATACTCGCCTGAAGAGTATAAATATGGGCGAGCGGGGTGCTGGTGCTTGCCATCCCTTCGGTTCAATCTTTGAACAGCTTTCAACATGGCTTCTCAAGGAGGAGGGCAGTCACCTGGCGGATTAGGTGCAGCGATCAACAGTTCGATGCGTCCAGAGGGGAGTCGCCCTACTATCACGGTTGATGCCCAGGCCTTGGCATCGGCCTTCGCGAGCCACGAATGGCTCGAGAGGGTTGTCGAGGACTACGTCGCTGTCTCTCGAGAGAGGTCGCGGCCCTTCACCGGGTGGTGGATCGGCAACGAGGGGAGATAGCATCTCTCCACGACAAGTTGCCGAGCTGTCCCAGCGCTTGGAGGATTTGTCAGCTCCCGGAGAAGACAGTGAGCCTTAGTGAGGGCTCTTTTTGCTTCTTTTTCTTTCTTTTATTGTTGTTGTCTTTCTTCTCTTTCTAATCAATGAATATAAGGATTTGGCATACTGTGCATTCTATTGTTTCCAAAGCATTTACGAACGTTGGTTGGGATTTATCAGCCGCCCAAGTTCGAGCTAATTTTAGGAGATCATGGGCGGGTTTCATTTAGGGCACGTAAGCCACCCGAATCAAGACATAGTTTAGAAGGATGTTTAGGTTGGGGCTTGTCAGCTGCCCGAATTCGAACCAAGTTTTCTTGGGGGTCACTGGTCTCTGTTTGGACCAGTGACGGACCTAGGAGGTCCTTTAGAAGGAGATCCTTTACTTCTCCGGAGTATCAGGAGGTTTTTATTTTTATTTTTATTTTTAGGGTATTCAAGAGGTCACCCTGCTTCAAACGATGCCCTGGGGTGCGGCTAAGGCGCGAGGGCTTTGCTCTTTTGGCCGATGATTCGGTCATCGGACGCGACCAGGGCGCGGGAATATCGCTCGGTTGGCCTAAGGAATTTGGTGATTAAGGTCGTTCATCGGCTTTGGCCGGGGTTTCTAGTAGCAGAATATAGCCCTTGGCTTTGGCCAAGGTTTACGCACTCCGGTTTCGGCCGGGGCTTCAGAGATCGTAGCCCTGTCTAGGCTCGGGGATTTTGTCGCTCGGCCCTGCTGAGATTCGATAATTTTGTTACTCGGCCCAGCCGAGGTTCGGAGATTTTGTTGCTCGGCCCAGCCGAGGTTCGGAGATTTTGTTGCTTGGCCCAGCCGAGGTTCGAGAATTTGTTGCTCGGCCCAGCCGAGGTTCGGAGAATTTGTTGCTCGCCCAGCCGAGGTTCGGAGAATTTGTTGCTCGGCCCTGCCGAGGTTCGGAGAATTTTTTGCTCGGCCCAGCCGAGGTTCGGAGAATTTGTTGCTCGGCCCTGCCAAGGTTCGAAGAATTTGTTGCTCGGCCCTGCCGAGGTTCGGAGATTTTGTTGCTTGGCCCAGCCGAGGTTCGGAGATTTTGTTGCTCGGCCCTGCCGAGGTTCGGAGATTTCTGTTCAAATAGGTAACTCGTCGTGCCGAGGATTGGTGAGCAGCACCTGTTTCTTTTCGCAATTTTTGGCACATAATGTATGATGATTCATGTTGCAAATTACGAAAACATGTGCCGACAGAAAGGTATAATAAGGCATATGAGGTGAGCCTATGAAGGACATACCCTATTGATAATACTTACGGAGATTGTCTGAGTTCCACGTCGGGGATGGACTTTCCGCTTTAAATCTTGCAGCTTGTAGGTCCCCGGTCCAATGATCTCCGCTACTTGGTAGGGGCCTTCCCAGTTTGGTGCCAGTTTTCCTTGCTCCAGCGGTTTGGAGACAGATGCTTTCCAGAGAATAAGGTCGCCGGGCAGGAAAGCTTTCCCTTTGACTCTGGCGGCGTGCTAGCGGGCCACCCTTTGCTGATAGGCAGCCACTCTGATCCGGGCTTTCTCCCTAACCTCCTCTATCAGGTCGAGGTTGGTACGGAGCTGTTCATCGCTGGCTTCCTCCGAGTAGCTTTCCACCCGTAGCGAAGGGAGACCTATCTCTACAGGGATAACGGCCTCTATGCCGAAGGCCATCCGAAATGGGGTTTCGCTGTGGGGACTCTTGGGGTGGTGCGGTAGGCCCATAGGACATGGTGCAGCTCGTCCACCCACCTGCCTTGGGCTCTAAAAGCTGGGCTTTAATCCCTGAAGCAGAGTCCTGTTGGTCACTTCAGCTGCTCCGTTGGCTTGCGGATGCCCGACTGAGGTGAGGTGGTGACGGATTCCGTGTTCTTCGCAGAACTGGCGGAACTTAGGGTTGTCGAATTGCCTGTCGTTATCAGTGATTATAGTGTGCGGGAGGCGAAACGGCAGATGATGGACCTCCATACAAAATCTCTGGCCCGTGCCTTGGTTATTTGTGCAACGCCTCCGCCTCGACCCATTTAGTGAAGTAGTCGATGGCGACGAATAGAAATTTCCGCTGCCTTGTGGCAAGCAGGAACGGGCCGAGGATGTCCATCCCCCACTTGGCAAAGGGCCAAGCGGAGGATATAGGAACCAGGCTGGCGGAGGGGAGTCTTTGAATGCTTGAGTGCCTCTGGCATGGGTCGCAAGTTCGGACAAGGTCGTCTGCATCCTTCTGCATGGTCGCCAATAGTAGCCTTGTCGTAGCACCTTGTGACATAGGGATCGACTTCTCAGATGGTTGCCGCAAATCCCCTCATGCACTTCTCAGAGAGCATAATCTGCTTCAGATGGGTGGAGACATCTGAGCAGTGGCATGGAGAAGGACGTTTGTAGATTTGATCGTCGATCAGTACATAATGGGTGGCCTGCAGCTTTAGTTTTCTAGCCTCTCTCCGATCGGGTGGAAGTGACCCTTCTTTGAGGTACTTCAGAATGGGGTCGAACCATGATGGTTCGGCCTCAATTTGCATTATTCGGTCGGCTTCCGCGATGCTGGGTTTCTCCAAGGTCTCCAGTGGAATTTTTGCTCGGCATCCATTGACTCCGCGGTCGCCAATCGGGACAGCAGGTCGGCACGGGCATTCTCGGATCTAGGAATCTGAGTAATCTCAAACTCGAAAAAATGGGAAGTAGGCTCCGCACCTCTTGAAGATATTGAATCATGTTTGGTTCCCGAGCTTCAAACTCTCCTCGCACGTGACCTGCCACTAGCTGGGAGTCGGTGAAGGCATTAAGTTTCTCCACCTTCAGGTTGTGGGCGATTCGGAGACCGGCCAGCAGGGCTTCATACTCAGCTTCGTTGTTGGAGGCCGGGAAGGAGAAGCGGACACCATATTCAAAAGTCGCCCCCTCCGGACTGGTGAGAACCAGGCCCGCACCGGAGCGATGAGCGTTAGATGACCCATCGACATGGAGGAGCCACCGGGCACCAGATTTCGGTTCTTCGGGGGAGTTAGGGGTGGAGCCGTCCTCCGGGATGGTACACTCGAGGAGGAAATCGGCTAACACCTGAGCTTTGATGGCTGGGCGAGGCTGAAAGTGGATGTCATGCTCGCTCAGCTCGACGGCCCACTTGGTCATTCTCCCTGATGTATCCGGGCGGTGGACTACCGCCTTGATGGGTTGGTCAGTCAGGACCATCACAGAATGCGCCTGAAAGTACGGTCGCAGCTTCCGAACTGAGGTGATCAAGGCCAACACATCTTTTCAATTTTGCTATATCTTGTCTCCGCATCGCGGAGTAGCCTGCTGACATAGTAAATTGGCTTCTGGACCTTGCTTTCCTCTCTGACTAGTACCGAGCAGACGGCACCTTCTGAAATAGCCAGATATAAGAACAGCGTCTCGCCTGGGCCTGGACTGCTGAGGAGTGGGGGCGAGCCGAGTACTTCTTGAGATCTTGAAATGATTTTTGACACTCGGGGTCCACTGGAAGTTCTTAGCCGACCGAAGGGTTTTGAAGAAGGGGAGGCATCTTTCGGCCGAGCGCGCCACGAAGCGGTTGAGAGCCGCTATCCTCCCAGTTAGGCGCTGGACTTCTTTGATAAATGTCGGGGGCGCCATTTGTTGAAGAGCTTGATCTTCTGGGGTTAGCTTCGATACCTCGCTGGGAGACCATGAAGCCGAGAAACTTCCCAGAGTTAACGCCGAAGGCGCATTTGGTCGGATTGAGCTTCATCCTATACTTGCGGAGCGTTGCAAAGCTCTCTGAGAGGTCCTCGACGTGCTATGATGCTTCTTTGCTTTTAACCAGCATGTCGTCAACATACACCTCCATATTCCGACCGATTTGCTCCTTGAATACTTTGTTAACCAGCCTTTGGTAGGTGGCTCCTGCATTTTTAAGACCAAAAGGCATGACACGGTAATAGTAAGTACCTCGTCGGTTATGAAGGCGGTCTTTTCTTCATCCTCGGGGGCCATCCGGATCTGATTGTAGCCGGAATAAGCGTCCATGAATGTCAGCATTTGATGACCTGAGGTGGCATCCACAAGCTGGTCGATCCGGGGAAGGGGAAGCTGTCCTTTGGGCAGGCTTTGTTGAGGTCGGTGAAGTCGATGCAAATCCGCCACTTGCCGTTCGACTTTTTACCATGACGACATTTGATAGCCAGCTCGGGTAGTTTACCTCCGGACGAAGTTTGCCTTGATGAGTTTATCAACTTCTTCTTCAATAGCTTCTGCCGCTATGGGGCGAAGCTCCTCTTCTTCTGCTTGACAGGCCTGTGCATCTCATCCACATTGAGACGATGGACGAGAACCTCGGGGCTGATCCCCGGCATGTCAGAGGCGGACCAGGCGAAGACGTCAGCGTTGCTTCGAAGAAATTCGATCAATCTGCGCCGAGGTTCGCCCTTTAGCAGTGACCCAATTTTTATGGTTCGGTCGGGACGAGCCTCATCCAACGGCACTTCCTCCAACTTCTCGATGGTTCTCCTCGCTGTTCGGCGAAATCCTCCCGAGCGTCCAGCCCGTCAACCTCAGGCATTCTGGACTGAAGGCTGGTAACGAAGCATTGCCGAGCCATGGTTTGACTTCCTTGAACAACTCCAACTCCCTGCTCGGTGGGAATTTCATGGATAAGTGTGGGATGGAGACAACTACCTGAGGGACATCAGGCCGGGTCTACCGAATATTGCGTTGTATGGGGACCTGAGTTTGGTTACTAGGAAGTCAGTGTGAACAGTGGCCACAAGGGGCCAGGCTCCTGCGCGAACCGTCAGGGTGACGACCCCTTCCGGGATGATGACGTCGCCGTGAATCCCATTAGGTGGAATCCACAGCTCGAAGTTTTCCGTGAGCAGTTTCATCTTGGCAAACACATCGAGGTACAAAACATTCACCGAACTTCCACTGTCAACAAGGATCCGGCTTACATCATAGTTATTTAAATTGAGGGATACAACCAGTGCATCATCATGGGGGAACTGTATCCCTCGGAGATCGTCGTCAGAGAAGGAGAGCTCGCCCGTCCGTGCTTTCTTTGGCGCCGATCCTTCGCCATCATTTCTAGAGCTCGAGCCGCCGGCCTCTTCGATCATGTTGATGTGGCCGATTACGGGGGGATTTGGTGGAGGAGGAGGTTGTTGAAGTTCGGGCTGGCGGTCCCCCCCTTGTCCTGGCTCGGGAGCCCTCCTAAATTGGTTCAGTCGGCCCTGTTGGATCAGCCTCTCAATCTCATTTTTTAGCTGCCAGCATTCCTCAGTGTCATGGCCGTGCTCCCGGTGGTAGCGGCAGTATTTGGTAGGGTCCCTCCGGGTCGGGTTCCCCGAAGAGGAGTTGGTCGTGGAAGCTGGCGCTCTATCTCTATGAGGATCTGCGCCCGGGGCACAGTTAGCGGAGTGTAGCGGTCGAATCGTCTAGGCGAGCTCCGGGAGCGATTCCTTGGCGGCGGCAGGGGAGCTCTTTGGCGGCAAGGCGGACTCGGCCGACGGGCGGGTCGGTGCCTGTCGGGACCTTTGGGTTCCTTCTTCTTTGCCAGCTCGGCGCGGGCAACTCTCCGCGACTCTTCGACCCTAGCATATTTGTCTGCCAGGGCCATCATGTCGGAGAGGTTTGAGGGGTAGATGACTTCCATCGCCAAGTAGAAGTCACTCTCCTTCGAAACTCCCCCTGCTAAGGCGGACATAGCCACCTCATGATTAAGGTGGTCTACCTCCAGCATGGCCTTGTTGAAGCGGCCAAGATAATTTCTACTCCCCCTCTCTCTGCTTGACTTCGGAGAGGGAGTCAGATCTCCGTCGGTGACGGTGGCTGCTGATGAACTAGCCAATAAAAAGGTGGCTCAGCTCGTCGAATGAATCAATGGAACCCAGTTTCAAGGCATTGAACCATGTTCGGGCAGATCCTCTGAGGGTGGAGGGGAAGGCGCGGCAGAGGATCGCATCGGATGCTCCGTGGAACATCATTATTGACTGGAAGCTGCTGAGATGATCATCCGGGTCAGAAGAGCCGTGGTAGGGTTCGACGGCTGGTAATTTGACATGGGAGGGAATCACTTCCTCCATGATCCCTTTGGAGAAAGGGATGCCCTGCTCCGCTTTGGGTTGAGGCGGATGGGCCTGTTTGGCGGCGTCCAGCTCCTGGCGCATCTCTCGGATCTGTCGATGGATCTCCTCTTCAGCAGTAAGAGGAGGAGCTGGCGAGGAGAGCGCAGGGATGGCGTAGAATCATGGTGGGAGGACGCCAGGGAAAGGGTTCGGGCTCGCCGAGATCTGGGGGGATCTCTGTCATAGCCGCCTCGCGGGACTGGTTTGTCCCCCCTGGATCGATGTGGGGGGTCCATGGCTTCATGTGGACCAGAGGAGGAGGTCGCCGGAGAGGAAGAAGCTGCGGCCTCCTCATGAAGGTGCAGAGCGGGAGGAGCTGCGAAACGCTCCTGAACCAGGTGGGTCAGGGCCTAGACTTGCTGAACTAGCGTGACGAACTGGTCCTGGGTCACCGGGATGGCTGGTGGTGACGGGGTTTCAATCGGTGGAGGCTGTGGCGCCACACTGCTCATCGGATCAGGTCTCTGGGAGGCGACCTGGTCTTGGGCTTCAGAGGTTGCTCTTCTCCGATTAGCCATTGGAGAGGTTCTACTCCAGATTGAGATCCTTATCTCCTTTCTTCAAGTTTTAACGGGACTTGACCCTTCCTCTAGCGCCAATCTATTGCCACAGGGATCCATCCTCCGACTCGGGCGCGGTCGATCTCCTGGGGCGGACCTGCATAGAAGTCCTCGCGCGAGAGGCGTTGGGGGTGGCCCTCCGCGGAAGACCCTCCGACGCTCAAGTCAGTGGGGGGATTGGTGATCAACAAAAAATGGGAAGATGGATCTCTCCGGGGAGTCTCTCCAGGGGCGGCCGATCGGGAGCTCTAGGGGGAGCGCCGACGAGCAGCGGGGAGAGTGAGAGAATGAGAGTGAGAGTGAGCCAGGGGCAGTGAGCGCATACCTGAGAGAATCTGGGAGTGTCATATTTATAGGCTGTCACCTGGATCTTGAGCGCCTTCTGGAAGGTTCGAAGATTGTTGGGATACGAAGATGGATCGAATCAGGCCGTTGTGGGGCCGTTGGGATCCGTATCTTGTTCGTTAAGGGATCGACGGCTAGGAGAGCTCCTTGATGGCTTGAGATCTGGTAGGTGCGTAGGTCCTAGGTAGCCGTATTAGGTTCTAAACCACTCTCCAACATAATTCTTTGCTTGGGATTCCGTTACGATGGGTATAGGCTCTCCTGCGCCGGGTTCCGCGGAGGTGAATATCGGATCGTAGATCGCTCAGGGAGGCCGAGCTATGGAAGCTCGGAGGGAGCCAAGCTATGGGAAGCTCGGGGAAGCCGAACCATGGGAGGCTCCGGGAAAACGAGCTACAGGAAGCTCGGGGAGGCCGAGCTATGGGAGCCCGGAGAGAGCCGAGCTATGGAAGCTCGGGGGAAGCCGAACCATGGGAGGCTCGGAGAGAGCCAAGCTATGGAAGCTCGGAGAGAGCCGAGCTATGGAAGCTCGGGGGAAGCCGAACAATGAGAGGCTTGGAGAGAGCCGAGCTATGGAAGCTCGGAGAGAGCCGAGCTATGGAAGCTCGGGGGAAGCCGAACCATGGGAGGCTCGGAGAGAGCCGAGCTATGGAAGCTCGGGGGGAGCCGAGCTATGGGAGCTCGGGGAAGCCGAGCTTTGGGAGCTCGGAGAGAGCCGAGCTACGGAAGCCCGAAGAGAGCCGAGCTACGGAAGCTCGGGGGAAGCCGAACCATGGGAGGCTCGGAAAGAGTCGAGCTATGGAAGCTCGGAGAGAGCCGAGCTATGGAAGCTCGGGGGAAGCCGAACCATGGGAGGCTCGGAGAGAGCCGAGCTATGAAAGCCCGAAGAGAGCCGAGCTATGGAAGCTCGGGGGGAGCCGAGCTATGGGAGGCTCGGGGAAAACGAGCTACAGGAAGCTCGGGGGGTCGCGTGACCAGCTTATTCCTTGGGGACATATCGTAGCGGGCGGAGGGATGGGGCCGGTCTTAGCCCTCTTGCACGATTATCTATGCAATGATGATTCTACCCCCCAACAACTATATATGTGCATGTGTCTAGTATTTACAAAGAGTATTTGATCTAGTGTGTAGAGTACGGCTTACACATAAGACTAGATCATCGGTTCTTTTGGAATACAAGTTTATTGTTCACAGTTTTAGATGGAATTGGACACACCATAAGTAGAATTGTAGCACAAATTTTTAGTAGGTCTGTCTTGACTATGGGGAATGGTTTATTCTAACTATTTGTGCTAGTACACTTTGTGTGTATTGAACAGGACCCAGTTGAGTTAATTATTTTATACTAACTTTATAAAATAATTTAAAACTCATGAATATTATGATTACTTATGCTCTTAATCCGAATTCTATTTGTAGACACGTGTATGTAGTGATTATTGCTTTGATTACACATAGAGTGAGATTCTATATGAGTCAATAAACTCAGTGGGTTGGGCAATAACATTATATATATGGTGAATATTAATAGTTGAAGGAAATCACGTCCTGATAAATTGGATTGATGATATCCCCTTGAGGAAGCTTATAAGTTTTGATTGTATCAAATCTTACAAGTGAATTTGAATCCGATACATCAAATAAGTTAAGTGGATAAGTCTCAAGGATAATAAAACCAATTAAATTATATTGTCAGTAATTAAATTTAATTGGTGGATATATGTAATCTTAACGTGGGGAGATAATAAGTATTTAATATTAAAGGCTCGAAAATATAAATTCGAATATGATTAGGAGTACAATTATAATTCTTTAGTGGAATGAATTGTAATTTACGTAATTGAATCCTAACCCGAGGTAGGATTGGGAGATTTAATTACGTGGAAAGTCCTTTTCATATTTGCCTATTGGTCCTTGTTGTAGCCCTATAAATACCCTCTCAGTTGGTTGCTAGGGTTAAGGTTTTGAGAACGGTTTTGGAGAAAGAAAAATAAGAAACCCTAGGACGGTCAAGAGATCCCACCATCTTGTGAGAGAAAGAAGGTATTTTCGGAAATACGGCGGAAGGCTAAGAGGTTGAGGTCGAGCAATCGAATCAAAGTGTTCCAAAGTTTAAATCTGAATGTATGATCTTGTACTCATAGATTAGAACGATAAAAGTTTTTTATATTACTCATATACGCTATAGCCGTGATCTTGGGGGTATTCCACGTTCCCCAACAGAAACCACTTCCTTGAAGCTTAAGTTCATTAGACTCACAATAAGTGAAGAGCTTGAGGGTCGCTTGTAGGCACACGAGGAGCTTGACGGGCGCTTTGTAGGAGCTTATGATCCGACGGTGGAGACTGATCGGATCAAAATAAGGGGCTGAGATCAATTGATCGTTGATCGATCGGATGAAGGGTCGAGATGTGGTGATCAAATCATAATCGCGATCGCGATCCAACGGCTGACACCCATCGGTTGACCAGTGTACAGGACGGTTGGTGATAAGGCATCCATTCGATCGTCGGTTAGTGATAAGGCACTCGTTCGATCGTCGGTTAGAGATAAGTCAACGGTCCGATCATGAAAAGGCATATCAAACACATGCAACCGCCTATTTGATAACGTGATCATCAGATCACGATGATGAAAAGGCTTATCATGATAAGGATAGGCCATGAAAAGGCTTATCCGATCGCCTGATCTGAAGATCACGATGTCTAAAGGGCATATCAAGGGTGATAAGCCCTTAACCCTCACATCCTTTGATTTTAGAATTTAAATTAAATTAAATTCGTAGGGTTGCTTCCAAAGGGTACCTAAAACCTATAAACATGACCCTAGACCTAAGCATTTCATTCATCTAAAGCCATTCCGAATTGAGTTCAATCTGAATCAATTCTAGTCTTCTCCTCTCTTAGGCATTTGCATACTTTCCTAAGGGTAGTATAGCAATAGTGCATTGAAAAGAGAGTAGCATTTTTGGTTCGATATTTTTGATGAATTGTAGTGCTGCTTTCATCAAAAGGAGAATGTTGTATCCTGAGAGACAATCGTCATACTGACCGTAAGCACCATTGCGGGATGAAATTATCTTAAGGACATAGAATGAAACTCTAGCCTCAGTATGATTCATTAGGTAGCCACCATCTGCCAACATATACCCACCAACAATTAAATCTTAATTGTTGTCTCTGTCACTGAAAGAATCCAAATCAAATATTTGATAAGGGTCTAGTCCGCTAAATTTTGCTGTCCCACGAGACGGTCCTCCAAATCAATTTTCATAACTATAGCACGATGGTTTGCGAGATATTGAGAGACAACAGGATCGGACTTTAAACATCTATCCCTATGATTCAATAATTAATTGTTTGTTCTACTCAGAAAGGTAACTATAAAAGTTTTGTGAGGGACTTTTTATAATGTATGCATTCTAATTGCAGCAGGCTGGAACTTGACTTATGAAAGTTAGAAGCAATAGTCCCAGCACTCTAAATGCCATGGCTAGCTCAAGTTTGCACAAAGGATGTTACTTATGCACCAATTTAAATGTGTTTAAACTATTATAGTTAAAAGCATCACAGTTAAGTGCAAAAGATTTTTAAAGCCCAAGTGTAAAGCGCAAGGAATAAATGTATCTGAGTGAAATAAGATGCATATTTTTAAAATAAATAAAATTATTTATATAAGTAAATATAATATAATATAAGTTTATTATCTAAATAAAAAAAATCTTTCTTTTTTTGGCTATAATTTATTTTTTTCATCTTTCTTAAATGATAGTACAATTTTTATTATTCCAGCTCCTTTTCTTTTAATTTTTATTTTTTTTAAGAATAAAAATAATTGTATATACAATGGTAAAATAATTATATGTAAAATAATACATCATAAACTCAACATATTCTAATAAATATAATAAATTTAAAAAATATTATAAATATAGCCCATAAAAAAAGCATATCTTTTTTTATTTTAAATTAAATTAAAGCATGTGCTTTTTACTTATATGCGACAACAAATAAAGGTACCTAGTTTAAGATATAAAAAGCATCTATGTACCTTGTGCATAAGACATGCCTTAAAATATAATGTGTGAAACATTTGGTCCCTTAAGTCTTGTGCTTTAGGAGAGCAAAGGCTCACTTTTGATAACACTAATTTAAGCAACAAATTGTTAAGATTAAAAAAAAAAGTTCTTACAGAAAAAGCAGAGGGCGTAAAAACAACCATAATAGTATTCTTTCTGAATAAAGACTTGTTGATAGATCATGGTACTAACTAAAACCAATAGATAGTTACCAAGCTAATGTTGAAAAATGGATCGTTTAAACCCTTGGATTATACCCATTGGCTTGAATGAGAAATTGATGATCCCTTTTTAGTCCCACATGGAAAGTTTTAAAAGGTTTCATATACTTATGCATTTTGGTTCATCTTAAGTAAAGAGCTTGAGGGTGATGTGTCGCATCACCCCCTCGCGTGTGCATGCGCACACGCGTGTGTGAAGGGGACAATGGGCGCTTTGTAGTGTACTTCGTACATATGCATCGTCACAAGAAGCATGAAGAGTCTTAAATTTTTTTCATGATCATGAAGATCTGACGATAACAAAATGACTGAATCCAGATCGTACGATGAGGGGTTGAGATCAACGTTGGATTGGTTGATCGATCGGATAATAGGACAAGATCAAATGCATAGATCAATCGGATGAAGGGTCAATGGTAAGTCGTTACCTGATTTCTATAGCTCGACCAAGTAGCTCAGCCCACCTGATCGGGGCAATCAAGTGATCGCAGTGGCATTGATCAATCGATGCACCTATCGAAACAGCATATTGATACGCACCCAATCGCTAATCAGCAAATCGAATCTTGAAATGACGTATAGATACGCACCGATCAGCCTGTAAAAATGATGAATCGGCATATCAAATGTCTTGATCACAATCGATCAAGTCAATTCGATTTCAATCTATTTCGAAAGAGTGCTTCAAAGAGGCACTTCAAACCTATAAATAGGACATGCCACATGCATTCTAAGTATCGATCAGAGAAACATTTCCTCCTTAAGCATTTGTATACTCTGAATTAGAGAGAGTATAGCATTCTTGGTTCGTTTCCGGTGAATAATAGTGCTGCTTTCATTAGAAAAAGATTATTGTATCTTGAAAGATAATCGTCATAAATCACCAATGCGGAACAAATTTATCTTAAAAACATAGAGTTTAATTCTAGACTCGATCTTATCATCTTTTGATTGAGTTAGCCATCACATTTCATTTATCGAACAAACAACAGCTAATTAAGAGAAGTTGTATCTAGAAAGACTAGATCAGGCTGAACATAATGCCCCCTTTCAACAAGCATCATCTTCATGCTAGATATGCTGAAGCCAAACCAAGTCCCTAAGGCAACAAATTGAGAAAGTATTTTACGTATTAATAAGATTTAAACAAGTCCTATCCCTTTTTATGTTCATGTGCACATTGAAATCATGCTCCTAGATGATGATGACCTTGAATGCTCCTCAGTTAGTCAAGACATCCCTACCGTGAACTAGCTCATGGCGGCAGCATATTCTCCATGCGTTCCTACTTTAAATTATTAACTAGTAAGGAACATGATACCTATAGTTGTTAACTGGAAAAGAAAGAAAGAAACGCCAAGAGTTTCAAGCCCAAGAAAATGAACATGGCACCATGGAAGCATATAGAATGCCTTTGAAACTATTGGTTCCATATAACAAGATCACCCAGGAAACAAAGACTAGAAGACAATCTCAGGTGCTGCATCCTTGAGAAATTAGGACTTTGGTAATTTTAACATAATCACCGTGCCTTCGTCTAGCAAAATAAATAAATAATAAAATAAAGGCTCTATATTTTTATGCTTGTCCTACTTGAGGACTTGTCCTCAAGCATTTAATGGAATTCTTTTATCTTAGATGATGTTGCATCAATCTGCAAAGCTGAAAATATTTGAAATAATCATATCTGATGCCAAATAAACATGCATCTGATCACCATGATCTTATTTAATCTTCTTGGTGTGAAAAAGACCCCATCATTTTGCAAAAACTTGTTACATTTGCTGCCTAAAGATGCTCTATCAATTCAAAATTTAAGGGATATAGCATTCTCACCTTTTCTTATTTGAATGGTTAAAAGCAATCCAATGAAGACCAGGGTACAGTTCCACTTCCATTTAACCAAAATTGTCATAGAGCTCTTCAAGCTCCAGGTAACGATCTCCCCCAGTTTGTTAGCTTTATCAGTTTGTTGATGACTAAAAACTATATTACAATTCATCCCAATTCTGACATGAAGTGTTCCTAATGCGTGAAAAAGAACTTAGGATCTTCACTGTATATGCCCAACAAAGAGCATCCCTAAACTAGACAAAAGCAGCATCAGAAGCATCCAGTTTAATTGTGCAAAGAAAAAAAGTGATTCAACCATGAAAATCTCAGTTAATATGCATAAAAACTGCCCTAGTCTTCTTAAAAGAACTTATCTACCTTTCTTGATTCCATAAGCTTTAAATTAAGCTGTCACACTGATAAGCAACAGAATGTCGACAAAGCAAAATTTCTCTTTCATTATACTTTATATTGCCATTCGTTTGTTTCAGATTGCCCTTTATCCAAGCAAACAGTAACAAGAATCATTTGTAATTATAAATACAGATAACAAGCAATTGAAATTACAGAAAATTTAAAACTCCAAAGAAAGGTAGAAACTGATATTAGTCTCAAATCCCTTCACTCTCAACGTTATCATTTCAATTACCTTCCATAAACAGATGGTAAAGAAAGTTTTTTACGGTTGCATGCTGGTATGTTGCCATGACCATGACTGGCAAGCATGTACATCAGTCCCTACAAGACTAGCAGAGTGGGCAAGTAGCCATATCCCTTGTTGACCCAGCACTTGCACAGTACGTCATACAACATGGAATGGCTCTTGTTAGCACCATATTCTTGCAATAAAGCAAGAATATGACTTGATTTATCATAATGTGACACATTTTTCCAGTTAACATATTACTTCTGTGCTATAATACTAGGACTGCCCAAAGATGTGGGGCATTCATCTCTTTATGCATATGACATTGTCAAAGTAACTATTAGAAAATCCAAGAACTTGGCACCTAATGCTAGGCACCTCAAACTCGCAATAAAGATGTTGGGCATGCCATACAACATGGAATGGCTCTTGTTAGAACCACATTCCTTGCAGTAAAGCAAGAGTATGACTTGATTTATAACCATGCGACACATTTTTCTGATTAACCTATTACTTCTCTGTAATAATACCAGGACCGCCCAAAGATGTTGGGCATGCATCTCTGTATGTGTTTGACATTGTCAAAGTAACCATTAGAAACTCCATGAAATTGGCACCTTACTAGACACCCCTGTGATGATCCTTGAATTACTGAGTACACTACAGGCTTCTCGATTTGCAACAATTATCAGTCTATGCATTAACCAAAAAGACAAAGACCAAACACTTGAGGAGTTTGATAGAGTTTCAAACGTTTCAAATGCAAATTCCTTTGAATCTTTAGGTGTCATGTGCGCCATAAAAGCCTCTTTGGATGCCCAGATAACCTAATAGCTCACAGGTTACGGTTGGCAGTTGTCAAAAAGGTGAGGGAAAGGAGTAATGCAACTGGCTGAGGGAGTTTTCTGACAACTAACAAACGTCCTTCTTTATTTAAGATTATCAATATGAAAGAGTTTTGGTTATCGTTCAATTATAAGGATTAGGGAGCTTAAGATTTTCCCAGTGGGAGAAGAACCCATCGCCTGGCCAGCTTCTTCTCATCATTATCAAGAAAAGGAAATATCCAAGGTATAAACTATGCGGGCTTCCCAACATCACCTAAATGAGGTGTCTATTGGCCATCAAAGACATTTCAGTCTGTTATTATCCATGTCCTTCGATATCTACCTTACCCAAATAAAAACTTCCTTGAAAAGAAGCCCACACATGGTATAAAAAACCAACAATATTATCAATCTTTACACCAACTAATTGTACAATGTTCATGCTCATTTATTTTGACTAGGTTTAGCATAATATTGAATAAACACAAGCTCATTCAAGGCTTGGCCAGTGGGAACCCTTTAATTTGGATCAAAACCAACATTGAAACTTAAGTGTCTGATTTTGCTACGGAGTGTTGCATGATAACTTGGATGCTGCCTCTCCTTAACTCTCCATTACTGATTGCAATTTCACTTTCTTACCCAATCCCCTTCCTTCCCCATGTTTTCATGGATGATAATGATCACTGCCTTCATTTCCACAGTTACAATCCCCCAACACATAACAAAGCTAAAAATGAGATTCCATGAATTTTACCCTGCCTAAGTACTGATTAGGCACTCTCTCTCTCTCTCTCTCTCTCTCTCACACACACACACACACACACACACACACACATCAAAAGCTACATATGTCCTCATCTAGACTACATGTCGGTCACTCATTCTTCACTAATAAAACATGTAAGTATATAATTTTATGAATCACTAATAACACCATGGTTAAGTAAGAAGTGATGTGAAAAAAGAAGTCACAAGGTCTTATCAACAACAAATTCTGAGAAGCTTAGTGGTTATTATATCATTAACCACTCTATATTCTTCCCATGCTTAGACTAGGAAACAAAAGGAAAAGCACTACAAAGATAACTTGGATGCTGCCTCTCCTTAACTCTCCATTACTGATTGCAATTTCACTTTCTTACCCAATCCCCTTCCTTCCCCATGTTTTCATGGATGATAATGATCACTGCCTTCATTTCCACAGTTACAATCCCCCAACACATAGCAAAGCTAAAAATGAGATTCCATGAATTTTACCCTGCCTAAGTACTGATTAGGGCACTCTCTCTCTCTCTCTCTCTCTCTCACTCTCACACACACACACACACACACACACACACATCAAAAGCTACATATGTCCTCATCTAGACTACATGTCAGTCACTCATTCTTCACTAATAAAACATGTAAGTATATAATTTTATGAATCACTAATAACACCATGGTTAAGTAAGAAGTGATGTGAAAAAAGAAGTCACAAGGTCTTATCAACAACAAATTCTGAGAAGCTTAGTGGTTATTATATCATTAACCACTCTATATTCTTCCCATGCTTAGACTAGGAAACAAAAGGAAAAGCACTACAAAGATCCTATTGCCAAGACAGGCAAAATGCTTCTGATGTCGTTGTGAAAGCATATGCAGCATCCATTGTTCTTAAATTCTAACGGTTTGAACAGACCCATGTGACAACTTTCTTGCATTATCATTGATTATAGAAATCTCCTCAGAGACTCGTATTCATCCTGATTTAAACCTACAGCGTATCCATCTATCGGCAAAATAAACAATTAAGACTTGTTACAGGTTTGTAAATTTAAGACGGCTCTGTCTCACCCCGCTCTTCTAGCACCCATTGTTGCAAAGGAGGTGTCCAGATTTCTTGTCCTAAGGAAATTTACTTGAATGAATATAAAGAAAAAGCTTTCTACCAAAACATAGAAATCTAACATTCCCTTGACCATAAAGTCCAACAGTAGCCCATTTTTCTTTTGTGGAAGCATACCAGTTGTAAAGTAACACCATTATAATAGTATAGATCTTTTTTAGCAAAGCATAGAACAATTAAAAGCCATATCTAAAAGATGTAGACTGGTAAGTCTCCTCGAAATCTTGAAATTGTGAATAAGTCATAAGCCTCCTACAACACAAATGAAGATTACCTAAAAGCTCTCAGAAGAAAATTCATGGCTCAGTTGCATCATTGTATAAAAAAAAAAAAGCAAATACATCACTTAACCCATAATCATAACTAGCAAAATAGTAACCAGGACAATGAAGAAGGAAGAATAAAATGAACGTGCTGTTCAAAAGGTCAAAATAAAGCTTAGGTCAGGGATAAACATATAGAAAGATAAATATTCTCCATGTAGCATGGCAAACCATCATCATTCTCACAAAATTATTTTTCTCCTGGTGACAAAAAGAAAACCCACA